>OZ038386.1:51378468-51843468 GCA_964036045.1 Eutreptiella sp. 'Long Island Sound 2002'
GTCCTGTTCTGAAGTCACACCCGCCTGGTCAGCCAGTCCTCCTCCGCTGTGTCAAGGGCGGCCTATTCAATCGACGTCAGTGGCAGGTCACAACAAGAAATTGACTCCTCCTTTCCTCGTCGGCAACTCGGCAGGCCATTCTGCAGGAAGAGTATTGGGACCCAGCAGGAAAGGCAGGTCATCACGCGCTATGCGTGCGACTGAGTGTAATGGCGCGAGTTTTTGATTTATGTTGCCGAGTTTCTCTCGAGAGCACGCTTGGAAACCGGTGCGCCTGATACCAAAAAAAGGAGTTCTCCAGTTCTCCAGTTCTCCTTCGTACCAGGGGCGGCCCGATCCAATCGATGGCAGTCTGCGCCCAACTGAAGGCAAGGGGAGTACCAAGGGTCGGTTGCCTTTGCCGATCCATGGACGGCATTTGGCGATTATTTCAGTGTGATCCATTTGGTTTCCTTTGTTGTTGTTGTGTGGGCTGCTTTGGGTAAACTGGCCTTTGGTCATGTCCAGACAATACCAGAGTATATGAATGAATGAAGGGGCATGGACAGGCCGTCAGAGACATAATGGCGCAGCACACCACAGCACGCCTACGCCGTCGCCTGTCCCGCAACAGAAAGGAATCAGATCTTTTAGAACCTTTTCGAACACCTGGCGCCTGGTGTGATGAGTCATCCCAGTCATTCAGATTCATGCCCCAACGTTGCCAAATGGTGGCCCATGAAGCCAGGAAGTTGCAATGCGGATCAGCACAAACCAAAAGATTGGAACCGCCGTTCTCAACACATCTCCTCACCGGCCCAGCAAAATCGCTAGACCTTCCCCGACAGGGCCCACCACTTTTTTGGATTGCGCTTGATGTGCCCAGTGGCTGCGGGCGATTGTCTGGTGGTTTTGGGGGGGGGAGAAACCCTAACCAAATGACAGTCACACTGTCTAGCTGCCATTGTTTCCATGCTTATTTCTGAGACTTTGGTCAGGCATAAACAAAGACTCCTGCCCCTGTCTTTGTGCCAAGGACAAGGGATTCCCCCCCCCCCCCCACCTGTGTCAGACTTTCTTCCACCCCCCCCCCCCCCCCACCCTCCAACTCCCCTTCTTGCGGGAAGGGGCACTAGGGAATCTGCACCTGGTATTAAAGACACAGGCTCACAATCATACATGCAGAAACACACAGAGGCATTAAGCTGTGTTACAACGGGTGTGCATATCGGCGTTGCTTGCGTGCATCCTGTGACATACCGTGTGGGGCATCCTGGTGAGTCACTGCACGCACAGTGGCAAGGCCATGGGGGGGGGCCAACATCACAAAGTTTGTTCAAAACCTAAAACAGGAAACAAAAATGCTGTGGAATGCAAAGATCCCGTGTGTGTTATGAATGGGGCAGTGGTTAGTGATTGCCCCCTCCCCCCTCCTACCCTCTCGGAAGCCAATGGATCCCTCCCGCAAAGAAGGACTCGGTGCGATGGTGATGGCTTTCGTACCATCACTTATGGCAAAGTCGGCATAGTCAAGATGCCATGTGCAACCCAACCCCTCTTTTGTGCCGATATGACTTCCGGTGTGTCTGAGGCACCATGTCACAGTTTTTGTGCAATTTGAATTGGGAGCTTGGTGCTCTGCAGAGATGGTTTTGGAGGTGATTTGGTTGGTAGGATGTCACGTTTCTCTGCTCTTTGGAGCTGAGCTGCCAAAGTGGATGCTCACAGGCATCTGCCCCCATCATGACACACCCAAAGCATGCACTGTAAATACACCTGACATATTTGGGACTGCGCACAACGGATACTCTGGTGTGTTGGGGTGGAAGTGACTGTGCTGGTAAGCACAGTTTTGGAGTTTTGTCCCCCCCAGCAGTTCTTAACACGTCTCCTCACCAGCCCAACAAAATTGCCACACCTTCCCCAACAGGGCCCACCACTTTTTTTGATTTCGCTCTGTGTGCCCAGTGGCTGCAGGCGATTGTCTGGTGGTTCAGGGGGGGGGGTGGGAAGAAATGCAGAGAGCTGAAGGTAGCAGAGGTAGCAACCTATCCTGTTCTTAAGTCATGCCTGCGTGGTTGGGCGGGAGGGAGTGTTTGTGGGTTGTGCAGGATTGGTCAACAAGAGCCTGACACATACCGCCCCATCTTTCCTCTCCCCTGCAGTCACATTCATCACCCTATCCTCTCTTTCACTCAGCTTGTTGGAACCCCTGTCACCGACGGATCAGTTTCAAGTGAGCTCGAGAGGTGTCCAATAAAGAGAGGTGTCACAGTGTCAATGCACATGACCAGTCGCATTAAACTTGACAAAACATATTATCCACTCCATGAGCCCATATGACATCATTATGGGTATGTGCTTGCCTCCCACACGCCCATGGCAAGTCGGCCTGCACAGCACCCTCCTGGACCCCCTGCTGGCTGCATCTTTCCAACATGAGGCTGGGCAGTACTTCACACGTACCCCCCCCCCCCCTTGCGCAAGCACTGCCTTGTCTAAGCACATGAGCCCGTGTTACCGTCGTTTTGATGGAATTTTCTGACCACGGTTTTTATGGTCAGAAATGTAACATTATGCGATTGTGCTTCGCTTGTAGAGGGAAAGGGGGGCTTGATCATGCTTGTGGTAGTTCCTCCTGCTCATACCGACATTCTGCTTGCAATTGCAACTCAATGATGTCCCTGTTGATGTGATTTTCAGCCATGGCTCATGTTGCTACACCTGGCATGGCTGTTACCCAAAGGCTGCCCCAAAGGGCAAGCATGTGCAATTGTTCAAGATGAGGCGCAAGGTGGGAAAGGGCTTCTATTCCACAGCTCCTGATGGCCCTGATGGGCAGTGAGGACCTCCAGAACTCGCTGAAATTTGCCTGCACATTGTGTTGTAGTGCCCTGTTGCGACAGTTGTGCTCAGGGTGAGGTATGGGCAGGTTTCCAGTGACATACGTTCTTTTGGTACCGCGCGTCGCGCGCAAGCACGGGCTTGTCTACGCACGGGAGCCCGTGTTACCGTCGTTTTGATGACTTTCAGGGTGCTTGCGCAAGGGGGGGGCGGGGTATACTCCGCCACGGGAGACCCTGCAGACTCGACGCTAGCCTGGTCCACCAACAACGGGGGTGCACCGTGTGCTGTGCGCGTGCTGTGCAAAGAGTCGGCTGTTTTCTACCACCGGTAGCCACGGGTCCCAGGATCCTGAATTCTGCACCCCATGCTGTTTTGAATTTATTGGGCATGCTTTTGGGAATGCCATGCACGCAGAGCGCACGCAGTGCGAAGTTTTGGATGTCGGCAAATACTCGAACCCTAGTTTTGGCCCCTTTTCACAAGTTTTTGGTTCCGTACCAGGGTTTTTTTGGCTTCCCAAGCATTTAGGATGTGGCATATTTGAATTGTCAACCATTTCCCCCTAGAAGAGGCCCATCGACAAAGTGCCGGATCTCGACGTCGTCATTGCCGACACTGCAGCAAGCCTCGTATCCGTAGAGGCGGTTCAATTCGCCCTGCAGAGTACTCTTCCCGACAGATAGTACGTGCACCAAAACCTTGGTCGACTTCAAGGTGATTCTCGAACCGAGATGCTCAAGATCATCGATCGGTATGGCCACGTCCACAACTGCAAAGAAGTCCACGTGGTCATCGTCGCCCGAAGGCTCTCGATCGCCGATACTCGATGGTGGCGAGTCGACACCAAGACCGGACAGTTCTTCTTCGATGATGCTGTTGGTTATAACTACAACCAGAAGTATTGATGGACACCTAGCCAACCCTATGGTATTGACACCTTTCGGTCTTCCCCCTAGTAAACACGTGACAGGTATTCTTGGGTGAGTATCCTAGCCTCTGCGCGCGCAATATGCACGCAGTGCGCACGCAGTGCACACGCAGTGCGCACGCAGTGCAAACACTTAGCCTTTGTAGGTGGGTGGTTTTCAGGGGTGTTCCCGGGATAAACAACGTAATGATTGGCGCTGTGCACGTGCTGTGCGAAAATGCCCCCAAATACCCAACATCCCTTGGACCGAGTACGAAGAAACAAGACGGCTGTGCAAACGTTTTTGCAACGTGAACGACCCAGGGAGGAGTGGCACCCCACATTGTGGGAAATCCCACTACAACTACAACCCCTTCCCAAACGGCACAAGGCACATTGGGACCCCAGCGAGTGGGAAATCCAACTAAATTGATACCAACACCGACAAGGAAACCATGGGGGACTAGTCAGGAGCTGAATCCTGTATGCTTACCCAGGCATTGCCGAAATCTGTGTTTATTACAAACTTGCCCTTGTGGCTTTGGCACATTCACATTGGCCCATTTGATCAAAAAAAATTGCACAGGACCAGTGGCAACTCATGGCATGCCTCAAGGATGCCAACTTCCCCAACCACCTTTCGGCCTGCAAATCACTCATCCTCTCAGGATGATACTGCTCTCCCCCCTTGCGCAAGCTGCCTGTCCAAGCCTCATGAGTCTACAGCTTTCACTACTTTTTGGACCTTTGTTTATGCGATGAACAATAGTTTGATACCATCGGCGTGACATGTGGTCTTCCTCAGAACTCACCCCGAATGCCAATGTGTCAACTTTGATGCACTGCCTGTGAGGGGGTGAGGGGTACCACTAACAAACCCACAAATCAACCTTTCCATTCTTTTTGTTGAGGTATCATCTTGGGTTTGGGGCATGCATTCATTTGGCAACAGGTTGTATTTGACTAGACCTCTTATGAATGGTTCTTATATCCCTGCTTCAATTGCTGTCCTCAAACCTGCTCTGGAGTGCGCCCCGGAAGCTTGCGTCTAAATCGGTATTCAAGCGCAAGGGCAAGGTTGACGAGCATTTACAAAATTTTTTGGATCGGCCACAGATTGGTCAGGGTCTTGTTTTGGAGCATTTGAATGCTTAATTCCTGTTTTACATATCCATATTGAGCGTTTTGTCAAAACTCTTGCTGGAGCATGGTGCGTATTTTGTAATTACAGTCCAGCACGCCATACCAGTGTTGCGATGCTCTTGTGCTCGGGTGCTGCGCATAAGCTGCGGGTTGTACAAACTGCACGGTGTGGTTTCCGCTGCGGTGTTTACCTTTGCTGCAGCTTGCGCAAACAGGGGTGGGGTACTGTTATGAACTGGCATCTGATCTGAAAGGGGGGGCACGGGGGGGAGGCGGGCAGCATCAGCACACACAGACACTGTCCAAAGATTGCACACCTGCAAAAGCCATCACTGACATTGATCAGCAACGCATGATGGCTCATGCATGATTGCATATTGTGACAGTGGATGTGAAATCCGCATCTGTCACTGGTGTTTGGATTACCTATTTAATCACGTGTGCGTGTGATGATGTCACAGGTGTATCCCTCCAAAACAGGAAACAGGATCCCTGCGACATCAGGTGATTTATGAGCAGAGGCTTATTGCATACTTTTGTGGTGCTGAGGTTTGTTGTTGTGCTTTGTCTTGTGTGTTTCTCGGTTTTGTTGATACCTGTCGCACTCTGGTGCTAGGTGTTGTGTTGTGTTGTTTTGTGTTATGTTTTGCTGTGCTATTGGTTTTGGTCGCAAGTGTGCTTGTCGAGGTTTTGAGGCATGGCCTTTGAAATGTGTGCTGATTGATGCTGCAGAGCACATTTCCAAAGCCTCAGCTAAAGCCAGCGGCTGCAAATTTCTAAAATTGGCGGCCCACCAACTAGAAGCATCTCTCAACAATGCGGCATACAAAAAGTTTTCACCGTTCAGGGTTTGGTAGATGCTCAGTCATTGTGGACAGTGTGAAATGGGCGTCCCAGGGTACAGTACAGAAAGCACTCAGCGGCCTGTTGTTCAGTGGCCCTGACTGTGTGTTGACGCTACTGACCGCACGCGTGCGCGTGCGGGTCTATCACAGAACTGAGTAACCGTCTTGCTTTTCTGAGTTGATCTTGAGAGCCACAACATGTGGGACGTCTCACTCAGCGGAACCCACTCCGCGGCGTGTTGCGTCCATGTGCAACTGTGTCTGCCATGGGAATGTGCCTATTGTTGGATTGAATTGCTTTGGTCCACCGCTCTGTTTAATGGCTGGCGTTATGTGGTTAGGGGTCGGCGCATCGCATTCCACTGGCATAAATGTCTCTTGCTCCACGCTGCCATGTTGTCATTGTCGACGGCGGCGGCGGCGGCGTTCTCGATGTCTTCATCGTCCTCTGGTCACCGTTGTCCTATGATCGTCAACGCAGAACGAGACTGTCTGTGAGGAAGATAGAGCATACGTAAAACACACATAACTGTACTATGTCAGTAGCCTGAACAATGCTCACGGTGGCAGCCTTGGCTGGGCACCTGCCTCCTGCGTTGCGTGTTGGGCTGCACCCGCAACCGCCCATGCTTGTCGTTGCCGGTGCTACAGTGAAAGCACAAATTTGCTCTGGTTCACGCACCAGCAGTTCCTGACACACCACGTGTGCACAGGGTGACTCCCCAGATGCCCCCCAAGCTGTCTTAATCCCACCCAGAACAAACGAAAGGTTGAAAATTTTTGGTGCTCTTTTGGACACGGTAGATCAGTATGGTCGCACCTCCTCTGCACAACCCAGGTATGCATACAGGCACACATGCACAATTGAGGCTTTGCACTGAGACAGTGCTCCCTGGCATCAAATCAGTCATCAGCTGTTGCGTGCATCCCTGTTGCTCATATTTGGGCGCAACACAGCGAATGATTACTTATGCTTGATTTTGTGAAATGTGGTTTACAGCCTCTTGTTGTGCAATGCCCAACAGTCAAAAGTATCGCATGTTGCTGTATGCTGTTTCCCCACAGTAGCGCATGGGGAAGAGGGTGGCAGAAGCTGCATCAGTCCCACATCTGAGTTTGGGGTAGAGGAATCCAATGGCCTGCCCATTTCCCCCCAGCACTTCAATACACCCCCCCCCCTTTGCAATCCCCCCCCTGGGGGGGGAGACTGTCATTTCACTGTTTTGCTTGGCAATATCTATTGCGGTGGTTTATGTTCCCCATCTGTCACACACACGTTCTTGCATTGCTTTCCCATGACTTCAAATCAGTAAATGTGTGTATTCTATGATCTTCTCTCTCGAAAGGCGGTGTACAGGGTGTCGTGTCCCTTTTTCAGACTCAAGATGTTTTCTCCTGGTGACCGTGTATGGTACCACTCACGCACACTTGGGGCACATGTGTTGGCCACTGTTGTGGGGCCTTCACCAAAATGGGCCTTCACCAAATGGGCCACAGTTTTGCCACATTCGGTACATCCGCCCTGGTGGGGTCACTCAAGTGGATTGTGAGAGTGCTCAACTCTCAAGGCTCGAGGCTGTGGTGGTTGCATCACCCAAGTCGCTTTACCTGTGTTCTGTTTGCCTACATCAGTGGAGGGTGCCACAGTTTGCCTTGGAACACCCTTGCAAATACCCGTCACGCGCTACAGGGGGAGATTTCAAGGGGGGGGTTGGTACAAAAACATGGCCGCTGCGACTGCAACCCTGAGCTGTCCCGGTTGCTCATTGAAACCTGTCTCTTTTTGACTTCCCTGGGAAGCAGTACCCCCTATGCGTTGTACCATCCCCCATTTCCAGTCACAGCTACCCTTGGGGGCAGAAAGGGTGGGGAAGGCAAGTGTGCAGCCTCAAACTTCTGGCCACCTTCTGTGTGAGGCCAGTATGCAGCCACTGTGTCTTTAACCATTTGTCTAAACGTGTCAGGTCAGCCTCTCAGTTCTCACTGAGTCACTGCTGTCGCCCAATAGTGAAAGGGGGGGAGACCCCACTCACCTTTGGGGTGGTGCATGGCAGATAGCATGAACCACATGCTGGACATGAACAAGTGTGGAAGTGCAAGCCAGTAAGGGGTGATGGCAAGGCTGCCGAAGTGTTTTTATTCATGCCCCCTTGGGCCGTCATTATGATGTACTGCTTCGCTCACTGAGCACATAGAAAGCCGGTGGTCCACTGCATACTGTGCTGTACCTTTTTGGATGTTCTTATTCCCGCAGAGCAGTCACCATCTTTGCCACTTTCACCAGGTAGTGATCATCATCTTCTTGCACATTATATGGCTTATAAAATTTGAATTGGTCCCTGTTTTGGGAACAAGGGTGCGCATGTGGGGAGGGGGGTACATAATTTCTCTTGCAGACACCCCACAGTTGTATGCTGTTCCTATCCTGGTTATTCCTAAGTGACACACTGCACTGTTGCAAGCTGGCAGCAAAGAGTTTGGGATTGTGACGTTTGTCTGTGCAACCCTGCAGAAGATGTATATTAGTTCAAGATGTATATTAGTTCACCCCGCCAAGTTTGTCCTGTAGGTTTGAATTGCTCATGATTGGCTGTGAAACACTCCCCCTTTCCTAACTGGGTGTGACAGTTCCCGGGGCATCTTCTGCATCTTCTGGTTTCAAATTTATCTGTACAGGTTTTTTCGGAGGGATCGCTAATGCATCAGCACATTTGTGCTCATCCTCTACGAGCCCATGCAGTTGTATGCATTGATGGCTTCCTTGTTGCAAGAGACAATGCACTGATAGGCCTCACCAGCATTTCCTTGGGCAAGAACCGCGGTAACACATTAGGACACAAACAAAGGTGCATGTTTTATATTCTCAGTTCCTGTGGCCTTCTTCTGCAATCTGTGGCAGGGATGGTCGGCCAGAGACACCCCATCCCTTGGCCATAGGGGTGCATCGAGTTGGGATTGTACACGGGTTGCATTTTTTGTTTTCGGTACATGGGCTCCAGTGTCAATGGGATGCTGGGTTTTTGAGGGAAGTCCCCCAAAAGACGCATGTGGTGTGCCCACAGTCCAGTCTGGGGGGTGACGGACTCTGACGCAATGGGATGCTGACATCAGCTGGAGCATGGATGAATGACCATGGATTGAATCGACTCATGGCCCTGCAACTTATAAAAGTCGCCCACTTCGACCCCATGAGCTGTGAATGTGGTGCCCTTTGCTCGAGTATTGAGCATTGGTGTGTTTATCAAGTGGTGCTCAAGAATATCTCAGGGTCTCAGGTCAGCCTGTTTCCACCTAAATTTTGCTTTCATGTATCATGTGCTGGCTCTCGGCGTGCGTTGGAAAACACAAGATGGTGTCGGAGTTTTCCAACAAGTTGCAGCGACCAGCATATGTACAGGTTTCCTATGTTCACCGGTGTGCGGACCTACGCACTGCCCGGTCCTTTTACTGGAAGCCAAAAAAAATCTGTATCCCCCCCCCTCCCCTCCAAGAACAATGCCCCTGGCAGAACCACAGTAGGTGTTGTTTCCGCACTTTTTGGGACTTTGCCCTTTGTAACCCCCCCCCCCCTCTGTCGGAACAACACCAGGTGTTTTGTTGTTTCCATCAAATTTTGGGATTTTAGTGTTGTTCTCGCAAGGGGCGGGGGAGGGTACATATGTGCATCAGTACATCAGATATCCGTGCAATGCCGCTTCCACCACATCCAAACAATACAATGACATGCCTCTAAAAGACATGTCCGTGCTGTGACATACCAAAAAACCACAACCATACTGGGCAAGACAATCCACACCCGCCCAATTACATTCACGCACACACCGCATCACAACTTACGTAACATAAATAGTGGACCGAAAAATATCAATACATCACAAACAGGTTTGATAAATTTGGGGGCATGAGAGTTTGCTTGCAGGTGCGAGCAAGTGCGGCTTCAATGTGCAGCGTTGATGCCACTGTGGTGGCAGACACTTGTGAGACAAAAAAGTGGGATCGGTCTCCGTATCTCTCAACGGCAGCTGCCAGAATGTCCCAGCACCCCTTCAATTTTCCCAGTCCGGTGCCACGCACCTCAGTCTGTTGGCAGTCAGCATCAGAACATGGAGAACGTAAAACAGCTGCAAGAAGCTTCACATGCTGCCCAGCGGGTTCTGAAGTTTGTGCGGTTACCACCCATGATACCAGCCCACTTGCAGAAACGCAAGCGAGACCAAATAGTGAAAGACGTCACCGAACCGTACGTGGCGATATGGGAGAAAGTCCTAGACAACGAGGCGTCCACGGCAGATCAACTGTGGGACCTCTGGACATGGCTGGCTGAAGAAACCATGCTGGTCCTGACCATGGCACCGCCGCCGGCGGTCCGGACAGGAATATGCCAACTGCCACTGGCTCCCCAAGAGTTGCCGAGAGGCCGGGGAACCAAGAAGATGCTCAAGATAGTGGAGCTCACGCCGAAACGCATGACGTCGTCAGGGCTCCCGTGCACTGCACCAACCAAGGAGATGTCCGCCCTGCTGAGCGCCCTAGTGCCGGTGATGAAGTGGGCGGCAAGCAGGGAACAAGCCGTGGTCCCTGCTGTGGGCCCCATACCGCGAGAGGTCCTCAACAATTGGAAGGCGATACGCAGGAGGGCCCACCGCATTCTTCAACTCATCTCCAAAGGGCAATGTGTTGCTGAGCACCAAGAACTACTGCGCACGGTGATGGAGGCTCCAGAAAGTGCACCCATGACCATTACCGACCTGGTCCGACTCAATGATAAGATTAAAATGCTGAGTAGGCGGCAACTAGCTCAAGAAGAGAAGGAGAGGCACCAAGATTGGAGAGAATGGATTGAGGAGACCTCGACCACGTCACCAGGGAAGGTGTACCAATGGATCAAAGAGGACAAGTACACGCCCACTGTCCTAATCCAGAAAGAGGACGGCACCCTGACTGGCAATGTGCCCGAAATGGACCTCGTGATACACCAGAAATGGGACCCGATAATGAGGCAGCATGCGGATCCGACGCTGCCGGAGCCTGAAACTGAACCCTTCTGGCGCAGGTTCGGCAAATATGTGGAGCATCACCGGATGGAATGTCAGCCCATCACCGCGGAGCGCCTCTGCCGTCAATTCAAGGACATGAAACGCAACCGGGCCACAGGTTTAGACGGCTGGACTGTCGTAGACATGCGGAACATGCCATGGCCGCTACTGCACATGCTGGCTCAGCTGTTAAACTGGGTTGAATCCCATGGCGTATGGCCTGAGCAACTCGCCACAGGGTACATTCCGCTGATCCCCAAAGGCGAGGGCAGTGAGCCACTACAGCTCAGGCCGCTGTCGGTGCTGTCTGCGATTTATGGCGCCTGGTCCGGTATCCGCCTCCGTGACTGCCTCATCTGGCAAGAGAAGTGGGTGCACCGAAATGCATTTGCCTTCAGGCCGCAGAAGAGCGCCCTGGACGCAGCCACCCTACTAGCCGCCCTCATTGAGCGAGCACACCTACTGAAGCAGGCATTATCTGGCGCTGGCACTGACTACGTGAAGTGTTTTGATTTGATACCACAACAAATCTCCTTCCGGATGGCACGAGAGTTCGGCCTGGACCCCAAACCGCAGGCGGCATTGGAGGCCATGTATCAACAATTACACAGGGTGTTCAAAATAAACGGGGCACTAGGCTCCTTCTTTCACGCCACGAACGGCGTACCGCAAGGGTGTGCCATGAGCGTACTCATGATCAACATGCTCACCACAGTCTGGATGCGCGCCGTGGACGAACTGGAAGGAGCTATCTCAGTGACGGTGCACAGCCTGCCGCCCATACCGCCCAAGCTGGAAGAGCCCAAGGAGCTGAGGTACAGACGTAAACCCTCCCAGTACACCGCGGTGTCACGCTTTCGGCCACCATCGGCCCCGAGCAGGTGCGTCATGAAGACCTTCGGCTCGGGGATTGACCAGTTTGAATATTGGGAACACTCCAACCCCCGCACATGTGGCCATGGACCTCCACCTCCACCTCAGCAATCGCAGCCGCCACATCCCTCCTCCGCACCCGAGCCCGCATGCGATGGGCTGGTGGAAGAGGAGATGGCAGCATCAGAGGAGTCCCCACCCCCCAGCCCAGCGAAGCTCAGGGGTGCTCAACCCCAGCCACAAGAGGCGGGCACGATCCAGGTCGGGTCCATGGGCTATGCAGATGACACGTATCCGCTGCGATCTGAGGGCCAATACATGGCGCCGGTGATGCAGCTCACTGATGAGTGGCTGGCTCTCACCTTGCAAAAAGTGAACCCCAAGAAGTCACTGTCCATACAAGTACGACAATCCAAGGCAATTGCTCGCAAACACACGGTTCTCCAGGGGATCTCACTCCCCCTCCAAGCTGAATTTCGCTCGCTGGGGGTGGGTATTCGTACCAGCCTGACCAGGGGGACGGGCCCGCTCCTGAAAAAGAGGACATCCAAGGGGAAACACCTGCTATCCAGAGTGAGGGGTGCACAAGGGGGCTTCAGCCGGCGAACGCACATCATTGCCACTCTGGTACAAGCCGCAGCCCTATGGGGTACCCCGGGGGCGGAGGTGTCCCGGAGGGATCTACAGAGTCTGGAGACGGCAGTGCTCCACAGTTTGTGGGGCACCTCGAGGCCCGGTAGGGCGAAGGAGATCATCTTCGTGCTGCTAGTACAGGGACACCGAGTGTCTCCTCACATGAAAATCACGTATGACAGGGTATGTTGGCTCCTCGCGGTGGCGCGCACGCCAGGCACTCTTCAGGTTGTGGTGCAGTCGTGCATTGAAGCTCGACAAGCGCAAGTACGACCCACCACATCAGGACCGGTTCAACGAGCCCTCCTGGAGTTGGAGAGTCTTGGCTGGAGGCAGGCGGATCATTGGTGGGTCTGGAATGTGCCTGGGGTGCCTGAAGAGATAGACATGACGCTCATAAACGAGGACAAATTCAAGCATATCCTGCGGGACTCCATCAGACGGCGGGCCCTGCTCTCGCTGGAAGATCGTCGACCGCGACAATTTCAAGGCATCTTAGGAGCCCTCGACAGGGAAGCATGTCAAGTCCTTCTATCAGAAGGCACAGAATTTGATAAGGCGCTGCTGCGGGGCTGGCTCACAGGGGCGTTGTGGACGGCTGCCAGAGCACATGCGAGGGGCCTCAGGGCGACACCGCTATGCCCATACTGCTCGCGGCAACAAGAGGACGACGAACACATCTTGTGGGCCTGCCCAGCCTGGGGCATACATCGATCCGGTGCCTGGCGCTCGCTTATGAGCATGGCGAGGGCACTGGGGCTATCGGACCAGGTCGGTAGTTGGCCCACGTGTTTACGGGTGTGTGGCTTGATGCCGGAACACCTGTCGCACGGCATCCCCAAAGGTCAGGTGCACGACTTCATGTACGGTTTTCATAGTATGGTGCTGCAAATTCTGCGGGCGCGGGCACACCGCGAAGATGTGCAGCTCTTTGACCAGCCTAAGACGAAACAAGGCAGAGGGTACCCATTTTGGCAGTTCATCGGGCTGCTACCGCGGCCGGAACACAGGGAGAAGCTGCGGATCCGCTAGCCCACAGCTCAAGAGTGGCGGTGGGACTCCGACTTTCGAGACGATCTGATACGATGGGTCAACGAGCTGGTCTGGATACCAGGGAAAGGGCAAGTCTCCTTCATGGAGCTAGCGATGGACTTTGAATGCTTCGCGGCGCGCACCTTGCCGGCCTCACCTCAGGCTGTGTACCGGGCGACTGCCCTCCCGCTACCAGAAAGGGCAAGGGTTCTAAAGCTTGCCCTAGCGACCCTGCAAAAGCTGAGCGTGGCTGGGGCCGTGCTACCAGGTGGTGTGCTTACCAAATGCTCCTCCCTAGTCCCACTGGGAGCCCCCACAGTGGTGGGTGTGTCTGCGAGACCATATTTCACACGGCACCCGGACATGCTGAAGCTCCTACAAAACCTGCAAGAGTACTGTGAGCTGCGCTGGACGGCTGTGCTACGGGCACCGCCTCCCTCACCGGATACCAGGCGGAGAAATGCACAGCGGGCCAAGGAACGTCGGGAAGCAACGGAGTCCAGCCCTAGCATCAGGGAGCGCATTCCCAAGCTCAAATACGCATCGTCGCTGCTGCCTGCTATGCACACCCCCAGGCATCTCACCGGCAGGGGAGGAGGTAAGAAGAGCGCCACTTTGTTTGCGGCTGACTACTTTCCAGCACACCGCAACCCTGGGGCTCCCCCCACGCGGCCCTACCGGTTGCTCCAACCTGCCAAGCAGGCGGCCCCGCCTCCGCCTGATGTAGCTGCAGTGGGCTCGAGTCACCAAGCGGCACTGCCGGCGGGGCGAGCGGCAGCACCCAGCGATTTGTCTCAGCGCGTTGATGCGCTAACCCCCCCGGATGCACCTCTGGGTTGGGCCCCGCCGTCGCCGTCACCCCCAGTGCAGATGGAGTACACCTCGGAGGAAGGGCCCTCTACCCCGGAGGTCTTCTCCTCGTCGTCCTCATGGGAATCTGAGCCCATCAACAACGGGGGACATTACCGACGAGCGACAACGGGGCCCAGATGCGGCCCCGCGCGGTCCCCACCGCCACACGCAGTGCCCCGCACACGCGCTCCCAGGGCCCGATCCGTTCACCGGTCAGGGAACCCGGCGCTGAGGAAGTCATGGCGTAGGGCGCCTCCTGCGCGGGCGCCCCGAGGGGTCAAAAGGCGGCAGTCAGTCACGGAAGGGCCGGGGAGCCCACGACGCAAGCGACCCCAGCTGCAGCAAGGGGATGCGCAGTCACATACGGCCCTGGAGGCCCCAGACCGTCACGGGAGCCCAGCCGGAGCTCCCCTCCCCACGTCCAGGCATGCGCTCTCATACCTACAGCTCACAGGAGCTATCACTCCTGAGCGGGCGTCGTGCATAGTGGTGGTAAGCACCCCAGAGGGGCAGCGCACCCCACTACCGACACGGAGCCCGGAGCAGCCTCCAAACGAAAAGGGACGCGACATCCCCCCGGGGATAGCAAGGATGTTGCAGCAGATCCGAATGCCTCAAGCAAGGCCACAGCCGCTGCCGCCCCGAAGGGAAACACGGCCCAGCGCGCGGACTTCACGCGCCGCCGTCCTGCCCACCGGCCCTCCGGTGGGGTTCAACATAATTAGCACCCCGTCTCCGCGGGTGCTGCATAGGCCAGGGCAATACTCGCCATCTCCGGCATGGTCGCCGGCGGTGACTTCCAGCTGGCACTCAGTGCGGCACGTGTCCCCAGAACATTGGTCGCCCGCATGCACACCAGGGGGGGGGTCTAACCGACAGCAGGATTCACCTCACCTGCCCCCCGTCCTGCTGGCGCCCCTATTTGAGAGCGCCATGTCTACCCCGCGAAGGGACAGCACTCAGAGTGCGTCTGATGAGGACGTGCAACAATATGCAGTCCGGTGTTCTGCCCCCCCCGATCTGCCCCCCACCCTGCTGGCGCCACTTTTTGAGAGCGTGATGTCTGCCCCACGAGTGGGCAGCACTCTTCGTGAATGCGATGAAGACATGGGTCAGTACGAAGTCCAGTACTCTACCCCACCCTCCGTGGGGGAGTGGCCCCCTAACCCCTTTACCTCTCCCTCTCTTCGCGGAGCACAGCGTCTCTGCACGGAATTGCCTGGCATGGCCCGACAGGGCCAGGGGTGGGTTCGTGATCCCCATGCACGACACTCCACCATGCTGTACAGCATGCAGGAGGGTACTCTGTCTTCCAACAGCGCGGATGGGCTCATGAAGCATGGACGGGCCTCACGTGAGGCAACCTAAAGGACGGGGGGAGGAGCCTCTTGTCATACAGGGCGGCAGCTCTCCAGAAACCCGCGCGACTTGCCCCTTGGGTGAGTTTGGGGGCTGGAATGGGTAGAAGCCCCATGGACTATTGCTCCTTAATATGATTTCCTTCCTTCCAGCTTCACATGTTGCGAGTATGCAGTGCCAGGAGCCCTGTAGCGGTGCAGTCAGCAGTTGTGCCCCATGTTGGCTGTTTGCAAGCTGTTGTCTGCATGTTGTCTCTTCTTGTGTTCTGCCTACAAAGGGAGAGTTCTCCAGCAGAATCTCGCAGGGTTCTCATTGCACCGTGCGCCCTGATTGCGTCACTGAATCATTTTTATGCTCAGGTAAGACATAAGAGGCAGGGCCTTAGCGGTGACCATGCAACATCGTTCATTTTTGTTGCACTTCTTTGCCTCTGACTAGACCGATTGCAGTGAAATAAGTCCAATGACCCTGCATTATGATTGCGGCCTGCGAATTGACTGCGAACGCGCACTGCACTGCGCGGGAGGCCCGGATTGTTGTCAGATTTTGTGTACAATACACTGCTTTTCAATTTGTCACCCCGTTCATGAACTCGCATTGCTTGTGGCGTGGCGGTTGCCTACTTTTGTAGAGTTGTGAACTCATCCAGTTGCAATAGTTGCCGCGTTGTAATTGGAGGGTGTCATCACCGCCAATTTGCCAAATGCTTGGGATGGTACAAGTACACAGTTTCAGTAGCTTTATGCTGTTTCCCGATTTTTTTCTTTGTGCAGGTATTCGTTTTGTTCATTATTCTGAGAAAAGAATCCCGTTTGCACAGAGTGCTGGCCCATTTGTGCTCGGGTCTTAGCACTGAAGGTGAGTGGGGAATTGGACCTCATTCACCTCAAGCAACTGCTACAGATAGATTTTGGAAGCACGAGACGTTCAAAGCAAAATAGTTCTGTGGCGTTCAGCTTGATCCTGTCCTCTGTGAACGAAGTGGGTAGGTCACTGAAGCCACAACATGCTTTTCCGAGACTGCTTATTGCTGATTCTTAAAGTACTCTGCTTTTTCCTGGTCTGTGCTCCGTTCTGGAGGCGTGGCTGACTACCAGGCAGCACCCTCTACGGTATCACTCGAAAAAGACAACTGTCCCCCTTTCTGTGAAGGATCGGCCTGCAGTCTGCCTTGGACGATGCTGTATGATTTTGGTCCTAGCATACAGCCCTAAGGCTCTCACCTTAGTCTCCTGCAGGTCCTGCACACTGGAAGAAAAAAGCACATGAGACGTTGAAAATTGCAGCCAAAGTGCTTTGATTTGTGGTCACACAGCACCCCTTGGGCACATCAGGCACTTTGGGCCTCGGTGCAGTGATGAGGCCCTTTCATTGATGGCGTCAGTAAAGGTATAAAACTGCATTTGCACAAGTTGATGTAGGCATTGGCACAGCAAAAGGGGGCGCACCGTGCGCTGTGCGAAAAGTCGGCTGTTTTTCACCACCGGTAGCCACGGGTCCCAGGGTCCTGAATTCTGCACCCTACAGCCCGTGCTGGTACACCAGGTATTTTTTGTTTCAGTCTGATGCTTGCCACGGGTCCCAGGGTCCTGAATTCTGCAACCCCGATGCTGTTTTGAATGGATCATGCACGCTTCTGCAGGTGGGTGGTTTTCAGGGGTGTTCCCGGGATAAGCAACGTAATAATTGGCGCTGTGTGTGCGCTGTGCAAAAATGCCCCCTAAGTTCTCCTGTTTCTTGCATTGCTGTGGTGTTCATCGTGACTTGTTCGCTGCATATCCAGTTTGCTTTCTTGCATTGTTCTTGTGTGGGCCATTTTGCTGATTTGTATCCGGTTCATCCGGCATTGAATGGCTGTAAAGTATGAGTGTTCATGCATGTTTCGACATTTTGGAGGGCTCACGGCGTTTGATGTCTAAACCGATTTTTCTTGGTTCAGATGATGTACACCTCGCGGCATGTTACAGCAAGGCACTCAAGAAAGCGGTCCCAGACTCCAGATCTGCACTTTGGTCCACAACAATCCTTGCATATGGGAGAGTGATCGCCCCTAAACCCTGTATGCAGGACATTGGGGGCTACATCTGATACATGGGATGCCCCAACCGATTGCAGTCGGTGGCAATGAACGCAAAGAACAGCTGCTGTGTCATGTTTCATGTCATGTTGCAGACTCAGCTAATCCTCACTACGTGTCAGACCCACTGCCACACCATTGTGGGATCATCGTAGCACTGGACAGCTCTGAACCTTGATTCCAATATCTCGAGTACTGTGAAGTGAGCAGGCTACGCCAGCTCATCTTAGTCTGAACCCCCCCCAACCCCAACAAAAAGAAAGGCCATCAGGTGCAGACAATTGCATGGTGGCACACGTGTATCATACCTGTGATCATGCTGAACTGCCGAACATTGCTGCATATGCAAACCAGGACGTGCATGTGTAAAGCGCTTTGAGGGAATGCCATGCACGCAGTGCGCCCGCAGTGCAAAGTTTTGGATGTCGGCAAATACTCGAACCCTAGTTTTGGCCCCTTTTCACAAGTTTTTGGTTCCGTACCAGGGTTTTTTTAGCTTCCCAAGCATTTGGGATGTGGCATATTTGAATTGTCAACCATTTCCCCCTAGAAGAGGCCCATCGACAAAGTGTACACAGCCGACACGACCCGGATCTCGACGTCGTCATTGTCGACACTGCAGCGAGCCTCATATCCGTAGAGGCAGTTCGATTCGCCCTGCAGAGTACTCTTCCGGACAGATAGTACGTGCACCAAAACCTTGGTCGACTTCAAGGTGATTCTCGAACCGAGATGCTCAAGATCATCGATCGGTATGGCCACGTCCACAACTGCAAAGAAGTCCACGTGGTCATCGTCGCTCGAAGGCTCTCGATCGCCGATACTCGATGGTGGCGAGTCGACACCAAGACTGGACAGTGCTTCTTCGACGATGCTGTTGGTTATAACTACAACCAGAAGTATTGATGGACACCTGGCCAACCCTATGGTATTGACACCTTTCAGTCTTCCCCCTAGTAAACACGTGACAGGTATTCTTGGGTGAGTATCCTAGCCTCTGCGTGCATATTGTGCACGCAGTGCGCACGCAGTGCGCACGCAGTGCAAACACTTAGCCTGAGACCTGCGTGCGCCAACAAAAAGAACGGCTGCTGTGTCATGTCTGAAACCACATCGCCTTGTTGGACAATCGTAGCATCGGACAGCTCGGATCCTTGATTGCAAGAGATTTCTCTAGTGCCTTCTGGTGAGCGGGCTTCGCCAGCTTGCCATGGCCTGAAGCCCCCCCCCCCCCCAAAAGAACACAAAGAACATCTGCTGCATCACCAATATCTACGTGTGACAGTACAAGGCTGACTCATACCCCCGTCGGGGGCTATGGTCAACGCATGTGTTGGGTAATTGCGACATTTGTTACATCCATCCGAGTTCCACTTGGGAGTGTGCTATCCGCCAAAGTAGTACAAGAGGATTCACATTGCTTAGCGTGTCACGTATCTCCTAAAGCCCTCCCATTGATGTTCCGGGCCATAGAGCACCGAACAATGGTGTGCAGCAGGCTATCCTGTCTTCAGCCTGCACATCATACCATTGTGGGACGGAAGGATGGGAATGGCCATGGCCAAGCCATTTCACAAACCACCTGCTCAAGCTGCAGAGCCTCTCGTTGTAACGGTGTGGTGGGGTCCTCTTCACACACACAGTGCGTGAGGACCGGTGAGAGGGGTGCTTGATGTTTCATTGTGCTACATCATGCTACTCTCCACTGCTGCATCACTGTCAAAAAACACAGAAACCATGACTCCTACCTTGATGAGAGTTTGCCCTTTAAACGAGACCCTCTTGCTGACGAAGGGGCTGTCAGATGCAATGATTGTCTCATTGTCCACACTTGCAATCAATCAGCCACATTACACAAGTGTAATGCCGGTGCTGTAGCAAGGGGTGCCATTTCAAGCTTGCTGAGATGGAATTCTCTCCCTGTTGTATTGTGGTTTCTACTGATGGTGATCAGGGTAGTGCAGATAGTTACTGGCCCCAGCTAGTTGCTTCAAGCCTGACCCTCTCCCAGAGCCTGTTCCCTGCTGAGCAGGCTTGATGCACCTGTAATAGGCTCCTGCCTTTCCTAATATGATGAATGCAGCTCAGCCCAGAGTCTCCTTTCCTACCTTTTGTAGTAGTGCCCAGGATTCCCAAAAAGGCCACTTCTCTCCTTGATGCAATCTTCCCCCTGCATGGAACTCAATATCAAGGCAAAGAGAGAGTACTGTACTTGGTGCAAAAAATACGCAAGACTGTCCTTTTGCACAGGTGGGCCACCTGCGGGCAGACTTTCAATCCTGTGGACTCTCGTGCTTTTTTGGCGCCCTTGTCCTACACCTCCCCTGTTTATGGGCTTTCCAGACGAGATGTTTTCTTTGATTGGGCCAACAGGTGTTCCAAATGTGTTTTTAGGTGATTGTTGTAGTTTTGTGGTTTGCTGCCCGAGAATTCAACCCGAAAATTTCGATTGGAGACAATGTCGAGAGCAGAGCCACGCTTCCCTCTTGCACATCAGGCAGCTTGTGCAAGGACTGTTGTCAATAGCGCTTTTTTACCTTCAGTCTAACGACCAACCCCCATCAAGCGGCAAAATATTGCAGGTTGTCACAGAGTAAGCAAAGGGTCAGGAAGAAATGCAGAATTCAGAGAAAATCAGCCCACACAATCATCAAGCAATGCAGCTAACTTCCTATGCTGCCCTCCTGTCTTCTGTGGTCAGTCAAATTTTGCATGTGTTCTGCACAAGTAGTGAACAGCAACACATGTAAATGATTTTAGGGTTTTGTTTTTGGCATGCTGGGAGCTAAACACACCTTGATTTGCTCACATCTGAGGTTCACTTGGAGGACAGCTGCACTATTGACAGCAGAGATGATTCTGGGGTTGTTCCTGAGTGCCTGCGAACTATTGCAGAAGGTTAGTCAACAGCAAACAAGTAGGGTGCACAGTAGTGAGAAACATTCTCTGTGCATCCAACATTGTGGTTGATCTTTCATTCCTTTGGAATAAGGAGCAACTTGCATTTCTGTATGCGCCCCTGCACATATGTTGCACTGTTTGTGCATGGGTGCACATGTACATGTAGATTCCTGTTTTATGTTTTATGTGAGCCATGGCTCCACAATTAATGGCGGCGTGAAAGTCTGGCACCGATTCTTTGCAGTTCTGTTAAATTGCAGCAAATCAGGTTCGCACATTTCCATTCATGCTTCCAAATGTGGTTCCTGTGGCTTGCATGCCATTCAATGCATGGCTGGCCCACCTTCCGTATCCTTTTTCAACCTCCATCAGCTACTCTTAATGGCAGGCTGCAACTCGCAGCAGTGGGCACACATTGTGCAGTTATTAAGTTTGAGCTGGCCCATGATTCGCATGCAGACGGGCATAGAACGTAGAGGTCCAAGGGTGCCTATGCATGGCAGCTGTCCTGAGCCGCCACTCCCACAGGCGCTCCGGCCATACATTTTGGCACTGTATCACATTGTTGGACAGGTTCCAAAAAAGGCATTCAATCCAGGGCCGCAATGTGGACCTGCCTGTGGTTGGGGCACTTCTTGCGTGGGAGGGCTGCCACCTGGGGGCGGAAGTGCAATTGGAGCCCACCTCTCTGTGAATTCAAGCTGTTTTGGTTTTTTCAGATAGCAGTTCTTCCTCTCTCCTGCATGCATTCAGACTCCTTGGTGGACAGATACCTCGGCTGTCTGTGGCGTATCATGCTTCTGTCTCTAGCTGTTTCCACTGTCATGCCATATGCTGTCTGAGGGCTCTTTTTTGTCCATACCTGCATTGAATTTCACTGTACTCTACTTTGAGCTGTTTTCAGTTTTACATTTCCTCTGGGTTCTGTCATCAGTTCTACTCAATGATACCTTACGAAGAAGGCAACTTAGTGTCTCTCTGGGAGGATGTATGCCTGCTTTAGGTGATGTTTTACAATCCTGGAACTGACCCCAGCATGTAAAAAGGTCTGTGCAGTACAGAGGTCTCACCTTCCCGCCCTGTCTGGACTTGTTTGAAAAAAAAACATGCTGTCTTATGAATATTGTTTGACATCATGTCACCTTTTACAATGCGCTGTTTGCCTTTGAGATGCCCAAACATCTCTTGCACTCTGATGTGAACAGAGGGAGTGCTGGATTGCATTGTCACAACATTGCTGGATTGCATTGTCAAGGGGCACCCCCCCCCCCCCCCGGTCGCAACCCGGGTTGTCCTGGGGATATACAGAAGCAAAGTATCCGGCACTTCATTCCCCCCGGGTCCCATCGGGTTCCTCTTTGGCCTAGCACACATGAAATGGCATGATGTATGCTAGAGGTTTTGTATCTGTGCACAGTTTGCAAGGATTTCCACATTGGGACTCCTTTTCACTATTTTTGTGAACATGCATTCATTTCCTGTGATTTGTGCATTTTTCTATCTGTGCCATTTTGTGTCCTTGCCACTTTAGTGCTTGCATGGATTGAACAGGCTTCACTGTGATGTCCACAGGGAAGACAGGGCAAGGATGGCAGCCATATTGCTCAGGATATCCATGATGCACTGCAGGAGGTGAGTGGTCTGAACCATGCAGAACATCTTGTTGATTGGTGGACAATGTTGCTGGGATGTAGGCAGCGTTGGTATCTTTAAATGCAATATCATACCGTGCCAATCCTAACTATTTGCGGAAATGATTAATTCCCGGTCCAAAGTGTTGTTTTGCCGCAAAAAAAAACGCAAAAAAATATTAATTTTTGGCTTTGTGCCCTTCGCAAAAATGGGTTCCGCAAAAAAAAATCGCGAAACAAAATATTTTTTGCCCCTGCCCCCCTTTGCAGAAATACCCCCCCCGGGGGGGTACCACAATTGCGGGACGGATGCTGTGTTTGCCCCACTGCTTGTTGCCCCACCCCCCCACCCTTCTGTTTCTCAGACCCCATTCTGCTCCTTGCTGTGCTGTCAGAGAATGTATTATGAAGCAGGGTACCCACGAGCGTCAGGTATTGTGTGAGCACGTTAGACATATTTGAATTTGGATATTGGTGTGCCCCAAAGCAGATAAAGGGGCTAGTTCTTGCAGACCCGGATACTTGCATTTTGATGTTGCTGTGCCCCAAAGCAGATAATGGGGCTAGTTCTGTCCAGCTGGGGTCCATCGTTATTTGATTTTGGATATTGGTGTGCCCCAAAGCAGATAAAGGGGCTAGTTCTCGCAGACCCGGATAGTTGCATTTTGACTATGGACTGCAATCCTAGAGTTCCAATGATCCACATTTGTATGGCTGCGTAGGATTGGACTGCAATCCCACAGTCCAAATGATCAACATTTGTATGCCTGTGTAGGATTGGACTGCAATCCCAGAGTCCAAGGTACCCCAGGCCCTTCGCAAAAATGGGTTCCGCAAAAAAAAACGCAAAAATAAAAAAAACTTTTGTCTCAATACGCTGCGCAAAAATGGGTTCCGCAGAAAAAAATCGCAAATTTTTTTTTCCCCTGGTTTAAGTGTTGCTGCAAAATTTTGCTTAAGTAATATTCGAAGCACCCAACACAAAACTTAGGATTCCGCAAATAGTTAGGATTGGCACGGTATATTACCACAGCCCTCTCCCCTTAAATCTAGCCAACAAGCAACAACAGCAGCAACAACAAGCATGTCTCTATTCCGTTTTGGCCATCGCTATTGTACATCCCAGCACTTTGGATTTTTTGCTAAATTAGCCATCCTCGAGCCTAGGTTGTGGCTTTGCCAAATCCAAGGCTTGAGCCCAAAACTCGCCAGTGGCGGCCCAGGGCGGAGGTGCCTTCCTAAATCTGCGCCATTTTTTGCCCGAAATGGCCCTAGAACGTGTTCAAAGTGGCCAAGCGGAGGGAATCAAATGATAGTTTTCATGTGCGCCTTGATGTCTTTGCGACAAAGAGCATATTGATGCCCTGCAACTCCACAAAATATCCGAAAAATGGCCAAAAAACCACTAAACATGCCACAAAATGTGCACAGTTGTTCAACGAGCTCCAAAGCCAAGAACGGCCATATCTTCGGCTACGTGACTCAAATCGCTTCGGGGAAAAATCAAATTTTGCGCCCGGGAACCTTGATGGACATACGTTGGGCCCCAAACATGTGGGGCTCGCCTCCCCTCTAGCTCCACCAAGTGAACACCCGTCTAGGCATCCTGTTGGGCAAATTTGAGGTTTGGAAACCACAAAAAGCGGAGGGTAGGATTGGGCAAGCTGTTCCTAGACCGCTTGGGATGGTGAAAGAAGTGTTTTTAGCCCATGGTGGCCACGTTTGGCCCGTGGAAAATCCCAAAATGGTTTGAAAATGGGCCGTTTTGGCACCAAAGCCGGGCCAAGAACGGATCAAGAATGCGTTTCCCAAAATTGATCCAGGATCATTTTGGGTCAAACAAACAAGTGAAATGAGCCTATTTGGAGCCTGCTTTCAGCCATTTTAGCGCTGCTGAGGTCCCAAGAAGCTTTGAAGATTGGCCACTTTGGGACCAAAAATGTGTCAAAAATGGGTCCAGAATTTTTTTTTTCCGAAAAATGTGCTCAGCCATTTGGGGTGCTCAAAGGGGATAATGGTGCCCATTGTGAGCCCATTTTGACGTAGTTTAGCCCATCTAGCCACATGGATGCACCAAGTTGTACATTTGTGGTGTACACAAAGCTGCAGGGTGGAGCCTGCAGAGTTTGTGAGAGAATCTGTAAAGTAAACTGACCGATAACTATACCAGTGACCAATTTCAATACCACGACATATAAATGGAAAAGTTTCACAACAAAAAGTATTTTACTGAGTCCCCTAGAACTATTGATTAGATTTCTTTTCTATGACTGGGTAAGGATGTTCCTACCCTTTAGGGGCCCGGGTGTGCCTTGATGAGGCCGCAACTACCCGTTTTGATAAATTTTAATAAGGAAAAATTTTTTGAATTTTTTGTAAAAATTTTGAGAAATGTGTAGCATGGCCCATGCATTGCTATTTGTCATTGTTGTACTGACGTTCGGGGATTTTTGAAAATTGTGGCACCGGAGCCCGAACTTTTAATTTCCTATTATAAACTAAGTATTGACTATTACAACCATGCGGTCAGAATTAAATTAACTCATCAGGATGGACTGGCCGTAAAGTCCAGTTCATGGTCTCGCGATTTGGGTCGCCAGATCCCAACCGGCATTTTGCCCGCAAATTGGCGCGACGCCGGTTCACCACCAGGCCGCCGCCAATATCTAACTTCTATACCTATGCGAATTTAAGGCAAATTGGCATAGGTATCAACAAGGCAACGAATTGCCTATCAACTGCTACAAAAGCGGCGGAAAAACACGCGGAGTTCCCTGATATCCCTACCGCACGCTCAAGTCAATAGTACCATGAAAGGAAAGGTTAAGGGGGGATGAAGGCTAATGATATTCCCTATCAAATCCGATAGTGTGGGCCTATAATAGCCTACACAAAGGGATGACGGGGGTTAACACAATGAGGAGTATGTGTCCCCATAACCGCGGATGAGGCCCCACAAGGGAGACCGGGGGGTGCAGGGCATGACGGAAACCAAACAAAATGAAAATACATTAAAAAATCTATAGATGCAGCCCTTAACTTCTCTTACAACCTCATTGGTTGAAGAGAAAAACCCAAAACAAAACACGCAACGGAGCTGGACGGAAAACCCGCGCATAGGCGACGACGCGCAGCAAATCTATAGAGATCGGGAATTTAATCAAAATGATCCAATTTTAGCAAGTTTCGATCACCATTATACAAATATTGCAATTCTCGATCGATCTGTGCGATTAGAAAAATTAAAAAGCGACATCTGCCAACCTTCCTCCTTAGCGATTCCCAAGAAGGTCAAAAAGTTTCGGGGATTAATTGTGCCATGAAAGATAGAAGAAGTGTAATGGTAGTACTTCAGTTATCTATTTTCCCCGTGGTTTTCCAAATCCGCGATCTTGATCTCAGAACCTCCTGACCAGCACCCAACAGCACATACATGAAATCCCATTACGTAATTTCATCCATTGCATCTGTGCAATAAAAACAATCATAAAACACAGTGCAATCACACTACAAATCTTGACTCAGCAATTTACAATTTACGCACCTCGCAACAGTACAGCGCGCAGCCATACACAGAACACGCGCACAGTCCCAATACACTCCCCTTCCAAGACCATTCATGGTCTGATGAGGGAAAAAAAATAGACACTCAAAAAAATACCCACTGCCCTATGGACCCTACCCGGCTTTCTTTTAGGGGACCCGGCATAGGGGGGGCTTGACGCAGTCACTATGCACGGGGGGGGGAGGGGCAGAGTTAGGTTAGCTATTTAGTGCCCACCCACCTGGTGTGGGTCTTACCCGAACCCTAACAGGGGGTTATCTACCCAGCGGGGGGTACCTGCCCTGAAGGGGTGTCCCTGGGGTCCCTTGGTACTAACTCTGTTTCCCTAACACCAACACAGCATGCATTGACGCCCTGACAACTGACTGACTGCACCCTGCAGTGTCAGACAAACCTGACATCTGCTACCCACCTCTACACAGGGGGTTTATTACCCAGAAAACTGCCCCAAAACAAATAACAGCAAAAATAGAGACAATTTCTGGGGGGGTGCTGGTGGTGCTGATTGGTGCTACTGCACCATCCAGCCGGAAAAATTTACTGTGACACACCCCAAGGGAAAGGGGGTGCTGGATGCTAGTTAGAGTGGGAAAAGGGGTGAAAAGGGAAAAGAAAACCTTTAACAGTTTTCTGAAAAATGGAAAACAAACAAAAAGAGGTTAGAAAAAAAACGTACAACCATACAAACCTGCATGCTCACCCTAACGCAAACACACACAAAAAAAAATTAAAAACCTGAAACAAAAATCTGAAATGTGAAATCAAGCCATCG
This sequence comes from Eutreptiella sp. 'Long Island Sound 2002', assembly GCA_964036045.1. NCBI lineage: Eukaryota > Euglenozoa > Euglenophyceae > Eutreptiales > Eutreptiaceae > Eutreptiella > Eutreptiella sp. 'Long Island Sound 2002'. The sequence continues at coordinate 51,404,921 of OZ038386.1, forward strand.
CATAACCCCAAAGCAAATGCACAGAGAGCCTCAGACTGATTGTTCAGAGCACCAAACAGTCTCCACTGTCCAAAATTAAAGTAATATACAAACGCAATGACTCCTCCAAGTCTTCAGGATATATAAAACTAAATTAAGAAGAGACTTCCCAAACTTCCAGATAAATAAATGGCTCAGGCACTGCAAAGACAGGGGGCGGCGAGGCAAAAACAGCCAAAAAGAAAAATCCAAAACAAAAAAGAATACTGGGACTGATTGCACTCATCGCTGAGGACAGCGCAAAGCAGAAGTGGAAAATGGAAAAACGAAACAAGAAGCGACGAAAGCAAATAAACGATTCTACAACGACAAGCACGCAAGCAGTACTGTACACCTGAACGCGCATGGCAGTGTGGTATCACTGATAACCCAGACCAACACTTCAAAATAATCCCAATACTCATCCTAAGACAAACAAACGCAGGACACAACAGACACATGCACACACACATACGGGCACGTGGATATATAGCAGGGGGAAAATAGCAAACATGCAGGCAGCTGCGGCGCTGCCAAACAAAAGCTGCTAATGCCAAACAAAACAAGTTTTTTGAGGCTCAAACGGAGCCAAACTGACTGGCTGGGGCCCAAATGACCCCACGGCGAAGGCGCTGTTTGCATGGAAAAATCAGGCCAAGAACTGGCCAGGGTGTTGCACGCACTGTGCAGTCCCACCTAGTGAGGGACTCCTCCCTGCAGCGCCGCGCGCTGTACCAACAGGGGGAGGAGTAAGGGCTCCACGCCCAAAAAAGACTGGGAGACGGGGGACCAACGCCCAAGAAAAAGAGCTCCCCAAGAGGCCCAGCTGGGTCAGGGCCTAAACGAGGGTGGGGGTTTCACCCTACCTCACTAAACAGCCGAAGGCTGTTCCACGCCACCGTCACCCACAGGTAACTAACTACCCACCCAACCCAACTTGTTGGCGCCCAAAACAAAACGCCCTGCCACCAAACAGCCAAACAGAGGGGTGGAAGAAACTGCCACTGAAAACACCTACAAAAACAGCCAAACACAACAAACAAAGGCAAGCCTAAACATACTGACACTAAAAGAAAAACACCCAGCAGGTTGAAACTGCCCTACAAAACAAGAACACCAAAGTCAAAATTTACATTCAGGATCCTCAGATCCTGATGACACACTGAAGCTCCAAGTAAACCCGGCCCTTTAGGGCCACCAGCTCAGACACACGTCGCGCACTCACACACGCGCACACACCCTCATACTTGTTCAAGTGTATCCAAAACAACTTCGGAAATCTACAATCAAAAGTAACAAGCGGGGGGGGGCTCCACGAGACTGGGAAGGGCAGTGTGCGGGCTGCGATCGCCTCTGAAGGGTATCTGTCGGACGTGGAAGTCAGATTGCACAATGTGCACGTGCATGATCAGGTACTTATAACAAAGAACGATGAGCATGTTGAGGAAATTTCAATGAAGCAATGATACACGATATGTTACGGAGGTTGTGGAAAAGTAGGATTAAATGAATTCTTCGTCTTTTGTGCTTGGTCTGGCTTTTCCTTTACTGGTGCGAAGCACCATCAAAAGAAAAGCCTTATTATGGTTTTTAGCCATTTTCGGGTCACCTTTCTATGTCGGAAATGGAGCCGGGCGGTGACAAACAAAGCCAAAAACACTCCTCTGCCTTGTGTTTAAGCTAGCAGCGCAAAGACAGGGAGGGTGCATTTGGCAAGATTAGCGACACAGCGTGCAAATAGCATAAAATTGACATATTCATAATTCAGACCTATTGTATCGGATTTCGACGAAACGTAGGGCAATTTTGGTCAATTTGGGGGTATTCTTTTTATTTTTGAGCTTAAAAAGGCGGCTGCGTGTGCTGGAAACCGTCGAATCCAAAAGCGGTGCTAAGACAAAATGACGGCGGTTTTTGAATTCTACCGTAAGATGCAGTTGTTAAAATTATTTACAAATCTGGCCTTAGATCGAAATTTCGTGCACTGTAGCCCGATTTCACTTTGGACAGTCAAAATGAAAGATCGCAAATGCCGGCGACTGCGAAATGCACGCGTGCACAGCAAATAAATAATATGGCAAATAGATTTCTTGAGATTTGGGGCCTGTAACTTGTATATAGTGTTGTTTGGTACCTCCACTTTGCTATTGCACCTTTAAATCGCATCCCTAGCTTATATGGAATTAGTGGATGCTAGAAAAGAAGTGAAAACCTTGTAAAGGTCCTAAGTTTGTAAAACAGCCATTATTGATCAATAATAAATATGACGGCAAGAATCAGCTCTCCGAGGCGGTCATTTAGAGGGGCTGCATCGTAGACTTTTGAGGTACATTTCGTTTCGGCGCGCGGATTGTATATAATGGCATAAGGACTGCTTTTAGAGGGGGGCGGGGCCCCATTCCCCGGCCCCCCAATTAAAAGCCCCCCATGGGGGGGCAGGTGAACAAGCACAAAAGACATAAACGGAAAGCAAAACAAAGCGAAACGAAGCGAAACAAAAGACAACGAAAGAAAAACACACGAAGCGAGCAACGACACAAGAGCACAAGCACAGACATACCAGAAATAGCTGTCCATGCTCAGCGTGTCGCTCCAAATAAATAACGTAACTTGACCCACTTCACTTCTCTCAAGCTGAACACACACACACACAAAGGTGAAAACAGTGGAAACACATAAGCTCAGCAAAACAAGCCAGCAACAAAAAAAATTCGCACAGTGTCGTGGTGCCTCCGGCGCACCACAGACCCTACTCTGTTTTCAACTTCAATTTCACACTCTTCATGTCCTCCTGAACGGCCTGTGTGCGTTGGTTGTTCCGCTTGCGTTGACGTTCAGCAGCCTTCACAGCTCGTTGAATGCGTTGGCCTCCTGGCTTGCTTCGAGCTGCTCCCACCTGCACGAGCTCATGATGGAGAAGGCAAACGCCTTCTTGCATTTGAATCATTTCGTCGCGCTGACGTTGCACTTCGTGTCGCAACTCTTGTAACTCGGCAGCATCCCTCGCAGTTTTCACGGCAGCCTCCAATGCTGCCTCTTCTTGCTCTCGTATTTTTCCGTGCAATTGTTTGGAAAGCTTGTCCCAACGGCGTCGTTCACTGCGAATATTCTGTCGCATGGTCACCTCACCGACCCACTGGAAGGCCTGTTGTGTGACCCATAACTCCGTGTAGAGCTCATAAACGCTGTCGCACGCAGCCGGCAAATCCCTTTTACGAAGTCAATCTTCTCTGCAAGACTCAGCACTCCATCCGGAACTCACACTCCAAAACCTTGAAGCACTGGACGAACAACTTGAGACACTGGTCACCTTAGGCATTTCGCAGATCCGGACACACGGAAATGGATGCAATGGATTGTAATGGTAGTACTTGAGTTATCTATTTTCCCCGTTGTTTTTCAAATCCGCGATCTTGATCTCAGAACCCCCTGACCAGCACCCAACAGCACATACATGAAATCCCATTACGTAATTTCATCCATTGCATCTGTGCAGTAAAAACAATAATAAAACACAGTGCAATCATACTACAAATCTGGACTCAGTAATTTACAATTTACGCACCTCGCAACACGCGCGTACCCATACACAGAACACGCGCACAGTCCCAATACAGAAGTCTTGGCGTGATCTATACAGGCATAAATGGAATCTCCAGAGCCATAAGTGAGTAAAGCCCCACGGCTACTACGGGCATTTTGAATCATGTTCGGTGTCGACAAGCAAGTCAAGAAGTTGGATCCATCATCTGCAATACATTCCTTGAAGCAATACGGTGAATCGTCATCAATTCACCCCTATTCTAACTCGTTGATCTGTTTTTCAATCTCTGCCTTGGTAGTAGGGGGCAGGGGGCCCCGCCGTGCATTCAATTTGGCGATCCACTTTGCCAACATTTTGCGTACCACAAGGTGACTAGGGAATGCTTCCCGCATCAAAACTAGAGCCCGTTGTGGACAATTGTCCTTGCAAAAGATCCTTGAGCTTCAGGCTCATGTGCAACGGCCAATGAACAGATGTATCCTGCAAGTATGACGAATTAGGCCAATGCTCCCAAAGGCCGATTTGACTGATGGTCTACCGCCCGGCCACCTTGTCATGTAGCATGTACCGCTTGGTGTCACATCTCTCACAAGAACAGGCGTACACGGATTGCTCACCATGAATGGACACAAAACAGCCATCCACTGCGCGAGCGGCATGACTGGCTAGCTTGCGAGTTGCGAAGACTTGTTTGTGCAAAGGTTCAAACTCTACATGTGGGTCTTGCACCGTGGCCTCGGTAGAATTCTTGTTTGCCGAAGTGGGTGTGGAACCGTTGTCTAGCGAACCGGAAATACCAGTGACAAGGGTGCAGAGGATAGTGGGGGGACGACGTAGGTCTTCAGCAGATACACTCAGCATCGGTTGTGGAGCAAGCAGGGCACTTTTCAAAATGATGTGGAAACATGCTGTGCAAATAGTTGGGCACCATGGGTACATTGCCACAAAAGCACGTTGGAGAGTGTCGCGTAGTTCGGCCACTGACACGGTTGCGTGTGCTTTACAAACACACTTGTTCGGCATGGGTTGCAAACACTGGAGTGAAAGGGGAGCAATTATTGCTGCAAATTGTCAAGCATGGGTGTGAATAGCAAGAAGGAAAGGGGGGCAGGGGGGTAGGGGGGTAGGAGTGAGACATTTGTTCCAGCTGCCAGCATGTAGTCCCTTCCTCCATCTTGAGACGTCGGTTCTGCTGAAACTTGATATTGTTCCCATTGGCGCTGGCCAACATGAGTGAGTGCCTTACTTTATTAAATTCAAGCATTACCTATCATCCGTTCAAATGACCTCTCTGCACAGGTCTCGCAGCGAAGGAAAACCAGAACGTTTTATAGTGAATTCAACACTGTGTGTTTGTTGTGCCTCTCCTGCTGCTTGCTGCTGGTGTAGGGTTCCTGCTGCTTGTTTTTGATGAGGAAAATGTTTTATTGTTGAAATACAACCAATCCAGGATAACCCAAGCCAGAGATAAGCAAGTAGAAGAAGATCAGGATCAAAGCATGAAGGGCTGCAGTCACAAAGAGTTAGATAAAGACAACTATCAACAATAGACCACAGCAATTAGCATACATTGCAACTCAGGATGAAATATTTTACATGTTTGAGAAAAACTGATTGGAAAACTGCCCCAAGGGGTCACTCTCATCCACAGTGCCATCTTGAGATGTGCACTCTTTGTTTTTGGGTCCCATAGGTGCTGAGGTGGCATGGCTTGTGGCGCTGAGGTCACTGCCATGTCACATGGGATATTCTTACTTAGCTAGGCTGACTGGGTATTGAACCCAGGACCTCTCAAAAAGAGGTGCCCCAGCCCCCTAGGGTGCATGCCACTAGGATAGCTAAGAATTCATGAGAAAACATAGATAAATTCATAGGCTCTGCCTTCAGTATATCAGTGCCTCAGCAACCCAGGAAAAGATGTTTTAGTGCCTATAGCTTGGGGATAAAGGGGTCAACACCACATCCTGACTTAGTGTTTGGTTCCATAGGTCAAAATGTGTTATCACCCATTTTGGCTGGGCCAATACTAAGATAAAAATGCATGAGTGCTTAGAGCACCTCTTATACAACTAAAGTATACCCTAAAGCATTGGAAAAACACTTTTTCTTACTCCCCCCTTGTGCTGTGGTGGCCACCACTGTCGCATTTTCAGGAAAGAGGGATTTTTTTTTCTTGGACTTTCCTTGGTTTCCACATCTACTTTAAAATACCTATAGCTTCCCTAACACTGCAAAAGAGCGCTTTACCATGACCAGCGACTCTTGCTGCATTGTTGATGACAATCTGCAACAGAAAATTCAGCGCTCTTGGCGGTGCCGGGGTTCCTGTGGCTTGGTGGGGTTAGAGTAGGGCATGCCAAGACCATATGCATGTGCATCCCTCCCTCCAAGCTGCAGCGTAACACAACCCAACGCCAGACTCTCAGAGGACGCTCGACCCAAGTCTCAAGGAACCTGATGGAGACACCTGTCCTGGTACGGGGGCGAGGGTGCGCTGATTTAATTAGAATTGCCCCTTGGAGGGGTCTTACTTCTGGTTCAGTCTCCTGCTGCTGATTTTCGGCCAGAACAGCGGCCTACTCAACGAGGCTTTCCGAGGAGGTCTGTACAACAGAGGAATGGGAGGATGAGGGACGAGTCCGCGCAAACGCGAAGCGACAACACCTAGATCCGTCAAATGACGGCTCAGAATTTTTCTGAAGGCACACACCTGGACAGAATCCAATTGTGCATAAGATGCACATTTTTATAAAATTTGTAGTCATCTCTTGATTTTTTAAATCAAGAAATTCTTACGCAGAAAAAGGCGGCGCGCAGGAGCGGCTCCTAGCGAAGCGCCGGAAAATACAGAATTAATAAGATTATAAACGTATGGTACGCAGAATGACGAAAATGACGAAACACACATAAAAAGACTAACATAAATATTCCACCCACATTGGCAGAAAGAATTCAAGATGCAAGATTTCAAAAATCAACAGAAGGACTTCCATGAATCAGGTATAAACCACAGGTATGCTCGTCTCGTATGCAGCATGCACATTGCTCGTCTCGTGTCTCCGTGAACGTGCCTTGTAGCAGCGCTAACAAACGATAGAGGGATAGATTAGAAAGATTGCAGATGATTAGAGGTAAGTCCAGGGTGATTAGACATACACACATATGCATAGCGTCGTTTCTCGCTTGTGTCTCGTCTTTTCTTCACCTTGCTTCACTCTCCAGCGGTGAGTAAGGTAGGTAAGTCCAGGTGGGGCCACCCCCTGGTGGAGTTCGTGATTGTGGACAAGATTAGGAAGAAAAACAGAGGTTGACGGTAAACCCGTGCATGCTCGTGCATTCACACATGTATTAAAGGGTAGGCCACGCGAAATGCGCACGGTAAACCTTGTTTAGGTTACCCAGGGGCTCCACCCCACGTTCTATAAGAGAACGGGTGGAGTTCCTTAAGCTTGCTTGTTTGATAGGGGCGTTTGTGGACAGTGTATTATAGGGCCATCTGAGAAGCGTATAATACCTGGAGATGGTCTTGGTTCCTCCGCTGCAAACGCTCCTTCATCCGCCTTTGCTCTTCAGGTGGGAAGGTCAGGGTGAACTGGTGCAGTCCCTTGAGCCGTGCCAAAATATACGGCGTTGATCACACAGACAACAAGCTACGACTCAGCCAGGATTGGCAAGCGTAGCCCAACATCTTCAACATTCACACTGTGCACGCAACAAGAGCACTCCTTCCCTCCAAGCCGTAGCAGGGAAACGCGTTGTGGCGTCCCTGTTAGGCCACAGAAGCTTAGTAGCTCTGTGTTTTCTTGCACTCTCACAGGTGAGCCGTTAGGGCTCTTGTCTTCATCCTCAACGCCACCCAGAAGAGCGTGCGTGTAGGAGTGGTAGTCCTGAGTGGGGGCTTGACCCAGTTGCAAAAGTGCTCGCCCACCAGGATGGTGCCACTGTAGGTAGGGTGTGTATGTAAGTGCGGCTAGCCCCATCTGCTCAGATTTTCAGACATTCTGCCCAGATTGGCTACATTTTGGTCATTTTCTTTGCTTCGGCGGATTCGCCGCCTCGCAGCTCAGTCACAGGATATTTCCTATATATTTCTGATATGCCGGATTTGATTCCGCGGTCCAATTCCCGTAAATCCGCCGCATTCCGCTATTTTAGCTGGAATCGCCATTTGCCGTTGACGCGCGCTCGCGGCCCAGATCGGCCATACAATTTTACATAAATGGATTATTTAAATTCATTCGGACAGTTTTGGACACTCAGATGTATGTAGAATAATTCCCCTCAATTTTCTTCATAGACTGGGATTTTCTGCCGGACCACAATCAGCATGGACCTTGCTTCTGTTGTCGCTGCTCTCGCCTCCGTTGGTGTCCGTGTCTCTGGTTCCAACCCCAATAACAACATCCAGGGAGACTCCTCGCGTGCCTGCCCCACTGGTCTTGCCGGCCCCGAGCCCTCCGGCACCCACATCGACCCAGGGCAGCACTTTCATGGTAGCAGAGGCTACCTGAATGTTGTTCCTTTGGTGTCCCAACCACAGCTAGCCCCTCAGTACGACTCCGCAACCTCCGGAGACGTAACCATCACGCTCCCGTGGTGCTGTGCGAACGAGGCCTTGAGAGGAATGCCTTGCGCTAGCCCAAATTGCCCAAGAAGGACACAAATCAGCAGCTGTGGAGGCCCAGATTACAATCAAGATCCCAGTCGAAATTGGCCATCAAGCAGCTGGAATCTCCCAGCTTACGCTAATGGCAACGCTCCGGTGGAGCTTACGGACTTGGCGGGGACCAATACTCCCTACCAATGTCCACATTTCGAGACCATCGATGCCGAAATTGACGACATTGAGATGGGTGGTCCAGGTGAGGTACCTACCTTTAATCGACCAGCCTCATGGGCACAATGGGACAACCATTTGTCTCCGGAAGTGACCCGTAACCTTGAGGCGCTTGAGGCCCTGTGTCTATTAGCCACGTCTAGGCTGATAGGACAAGAAAGAATCGCCTCTGAATTTTTATTTGAATATTTTTTCCTTCTTCAAGAAGAAATTAAGACCAGGATGTGGTGGTGTTCTCAAGAGGATGAATCTTTTTCCATTTTCTTGCAGATCTGGGAGGCAAGCCCCTTCCCGAAGGAGAAGACCAAGGCACCGGTTGCCGGGCCCTCCGTCCCCCATCCCTCTGTTTCCATCCGCGACGATCTAGCCGCCGCGGTTGAGGAAGGAATCTTAGAGGCAGCTAGGCAGGCAAGCCTGGAAATTAGGACTGAAGGAGCTCCCCAAGTGGACTCCTGGCTGCGAACCACTGAGATTAGCGGTCCGACAGCCTGCTCAGGCCCTTCAGGGCACGGTATGTACTGTCCTGCCGACTGCTCTTGCAGATCTCAGCGAGACTCTGAGCTCCAATTGCTCAAAGATCAAATGCAACTCATCATTCAGACGCTGGGAATTAAAGATCTTTTCAAGACCCACATGCGATCTGAGGGCGCATCATCGGTGGATCAGAGAACAGAACCGTCGGATGAGGCGACAGAAATTTTTTCGATTGCCCCTTCGGTGGACTCTAAGACCACCGATGCACGAATCAGCAGGACTAAGCTAAAGGAAAGGGTTACAATCTCTCGATCACAGAGTAGATCGGCGAAGGCTAGGACTGAGGTTCAGAATGCCAAAAGAACTGCCTCCCGTACTACCCTTCCTGCTGTTGATTCCAACGCAATTGCCCAGATGTTGCTCGCCCAGACCCTCGCCGGAGCTGGTGTGGCTAATGATGCCGCCAAGGTGTCTGCCATTACGGCCGGTGTTGGGCTGGATTCACTCCTAAATCCCACATCATTGCGACTTCGTCAGGTTGCCAAGCAACCAAAGTATAATGGAAACCCCAGACGTTGGCCTCAGTTCCAACGGGAATTTAAACTGTGGGTTAAGACTCAAAAACTCCAGGATGATCAGTTCCTGATGGCCCTTCTGGACTGCCTTGAGGGAGCGCCGGCCAATACTTGGCTCAGAACCTGGAGTGATCGTGAAGATTCAAGTTCCCCCCTTACCTTTGATGAGGTGTGGGAACAGTTGGAGGTACGTGGATCCCGGCTGCCTGAGGACCATTACCACCAGATGTTGAAGAATTTTCCTTCATTTTCTCGATTAATCTTGCACGAGGTGCAGGACAAGAGACAGCGCTTCTGGAATCTCGTAGAAGAATCTGAACATTCAGGCGAAAAATTTTCTAGTGCCGAGCTGAAAAATCTGATTTTTGACAAGATCCCCTCAGAAACCGCCGCCACCCTTCGGAATCGACAGTCCGAAGAAAAGGTCAAGACCTGGTGGGCGGAGATCGATGGCTTTGACGCCTCGGCGAACCGGTTTACCGTCAGGGAGGCACTTCAAAAGTGCTCCCCCACGTCGTTTACCAAGGTGAAAATCACTGAAAACACGTGGAAAATCAAGTTCAATGAACACGAGGATCGGGACTTGTTTGTCCAAGTCCTCAACAGGGGAGTAAGTTTCCATGGCAATCGCCTGAAGGCTAGGAACTGGGTGTTTTCGTTTACTCCGCAGGAACTGTGGGAAGAGGTTGAGAGGCTCGCTGACGCCGCCAATCAAAATTTCCACGAGGGTCTTGGGGGAAACAGGAATACCCAGCAAAACACCCAAAATGGGGCCCAAAAGGGCAACAAAAAGGTGAATGACACCCGGAATGTTCAGGATCATTGTAGCATCTGTCTTCTTCTAGGTTCTACGAACCGAGCTAAGACACATTCCACTGCTAATCACCGATGGTCTGCTTACGATCACAAGGTGATTGGTGAAAATGTCAGTAATCCTCAGAATTCAGACAGGAATGACAGACAGGTGCATGGTGCCAAGGGGGGAAAGGGTAATTCGACTCCCTCTGGTGGGAACAAAAATACCGGAGGCCCTGGCGGGTCCCAAGGCAAAGGGAATCGGACTCCATCCGGTTCCGGTGGGCAGCCAAATGGCCAGACAGGTCCCAATTTCAACGCCGGAGGCGGAAATCGAAATCCAGGCCAAACCCCTCAATCCGGTCAAAACAAAGGAAATGCTCCAGGATCACAGGGTAAAGGTAAGGGAAATCCTTCGGGAACCCCCTTCTCTGGTAAGGGCAGAGGGCGTGGCGACGGTGGTGGACCATCATCCGGCGGCCGTGGCCGTGGACGTGGAAAGGGAAACCATCGTGTGGATCAGGTCTCAGGTGCAGACCAGGTGTCTGATGCGGATCGAGATTACGCCGAAAATGCTCTGAATCCAGCGGATGATCCGTTCCAAGATGAATGGATCGATGAAACAGGCTGCGTTCACAACGTTAACGCAGCCGCTGGAGGTCAGAACGCCTAGGGGAGCCACGAAAATCGCCCCTCCCCAGGCGATTTCAGGCATGATCCCCAAATTCCTGATCGACCATTACTTGATGTAGGGTCGCTTGTCTCCTCTCCCCTGGATCCGGCAACGGATCCTTCTGCTGTAGTGGACGAGGTTGGTGTACAGTCCAAGCACAGGGCTCGTCAGTTTGTCACAAAGCTGTGGGTCTCTGATTGCAAGGGAAATTTCCACCTCGCCACTTGTTTGTGTGATAATGGATCGGAGGTAAATCTCCAATCCAATGCATTCTTACCCGACGACTGCGTGTTCGAGTCGCCTCATCCTGTTACCCTCGAGGGAGTTTCTGGACACTCTCTCGCAGGTGGGCAACGCGGTTGTTATATATCAACCCATTTGGTCGCTCAAGACCTTTGGGAAGAGCAAAATGTGGAAGAAGTTGTCCTTAAGGATGACTACTTCTACCGAGCTGACATAAAGTATGACCTTTATTTAGGCCATCCTTGGCTTCGTAAGAACAGGGTAGCGCCTGTAGGTCATCGTCGTTGTTTTTTGCTGGAGTCAGGTCCCTTGGAGCGTCCTGAATTTCGTTTTTTGCACGCAGGGTTTAAAAGTGCAGAAGAATTTTTGAAGCAAAAAGTGACACCAAAATTTGGTGAAGATGTCACCATTGCAGAGGTGAATGGGAGTGCCGATTACTCCCAAGAGTTAGAATGTCTTCGTAGGGACTCCCAGCCACGACGCCCTTCGCGCTGGCACTCTTCATCCTACAGAGTTGTCGACAAATGGCGCGATGCAATTTGTGAATACTTTCATGAACACCATTCTTTTTGGCCTCAGTATGATGCATTTGCTAACCGCACGAACAAGCGCTTTGACAAGCACTTCAGCGACGCTTGGACCCACAAATGGGACAAGAAGTTGTGGATTAATCCTCCGTTTCACTTAATCCAGCAGGTCATCCACAAAATCAAGCAAGATAAAACCCAGGCAATTTTGGTTGTGCCCTTGTGGGACGACAAGCCTTGGTTTCAGGAATTACAGGACATTTGTGTTGATTACATCGAACTTCCCAGGAAGATTAAGCTGTATGCCAGGGACGACACAGGTCCCCTGCCACAGCGCTCCTGGAGTTCGCTTGCATTCCTGGTGGATGGAAAGCTTTCTGACTCTAATTCTGCCGATTCTAGTACAGATTCCTGTGTTGGGTCTGAATCTGAGGTTGAGCGTGGTACTGATGATGAATCCATTTTTTCTGATTTTTGTTCGTCAGATACCCAAGGTGATTCAACGACCAATGGATCCGCCTCGGCTCCCTCTTCACCAATACGGTCGACATCGAAAAGAATCTTCAGTACACGGGCGAGGAAAAATCTCCAATCGCGCCGCAAATTCAGAGTTTTTTATGAAAAACCCCCTGTGGAAGCTTTCATGGATCCTTTCGAGGAGCTGGATCACGAGGAAAATCTCTGGGATTTCGACACAAGACCCACCTATCTTCAAGAGGCAGTTGATACGGATCTGTTTAGGGACATCCGTAAGAAGATTCTTCCTGCCAAAGCCGAAGAAGTCGCCAAAGTTTTTTCGACAGTAATTCCTGGCGATCAGGTGGACACTGAATTGTGTTCGAGGTCAAGAGAAAAGATTTTTGAGGAACGGAAGGACACAACCCTTTCAGGAAAGTTGGTCAAAGATCCCCCTGTCCGTGGACAGCTCGGTGAAGCCTTCATCGAGCTTCGTGAAGGGTACAAGGCAAAAAAGCAGCGCCCTTATGAAAATCATGGACACAAACATGAGATTCTCAGAAAAATCATCGAGAGAAATCTCAGGGAATTTGGTTGGCTTGAGGGTTGTATGACCAGCGAATGGTGCTGTTCGCCCTTCACAGTCCCGAAGCCACCGCCTGCAGACCAGAACACCATAGATGGTTGGCGAATGGTTGTTGATTTTCGCAATCTCAACGCCGAAACCAAGGCGGATTCACACCCCCTGCCCCTCATTGAGGAGGAAATCGCCAAGAGGGCAAGAGGTCGTTTGTTCTCTGTGCTGGATCTCCGTCACGGCTTTCACCAAATGCCGTTGAGGAAGGACAGCAGACCTCTCACTTGTATGTGCACGCCATGTGGCCCAGTCCAATGGACCGTCATGCCCATGGGATTGAAGAACGCCCCCTCATTTTTTCAAAGAATGATGGAGGATGTGCTGTTCACAACCCATCCTGAGCTTCGTGCCTTCGTGAGTGTGTACATAGATGACATAATCATCGCGACGGAGGGGGAGGGACTGACCGAAGCCGAGCTGGTGGCCCTACATGAGAAGCAGCTGAACCAAGTTTTGGATATTCTTGACGCCAATCAGCTGATTTGTGGGCCAAAGAAGGGAAAATTGTTTTTAAAATCAGTCGAATTTTGTGGTTCTCTCCTAGAGAATGGCACTCGACGACCCAGTCCAGGGAAGCTCGTCGCTATTCAGAAGTGGAAGCGCCCTGAGACGATCACGGAGTTGCGAGGATTCCTAGGTTGTTGCAATTTTTACCACACTTTTGTGCCTAATTATGCCAAATTTGCTGCCCCCCTCACTGAATTATTGAAGGTAGGGAGAGATGCAGGCAAAGCAGGTTCAAAGGTTCGTGTCAAGTGGACTGACGAGTGCGAGGAGGCCTTCCATCACTTGAAGGCGGCCCTCTGCGAAGTCGCCACGTTGCATGTGCCCCAATTTGACAGACCCTTCTACATAAGAACCGACGCTTCTAGGTACGCGATCGGAGCTGTCCTTGAACAGGTTGATGAAGCCACCGGCGATCACTACCCTCTTGCATTTTGGTCACGGAAGCTAGCCCCACGCCAAATGCAATGGTCGCCGCGTGAGCAAGAGACTTACGCCATCATCTGTGCTTTAAAAAAGTACCAATCGTGGGTTGGCACCAATCGAGTCAAGGTCCTGACGGATCATCGATCTCTGGAGTATTGGGCCACTGAACACATTGATACTGTCGCGAGCCCAGCTGGTCGACGGGCCAGATGGCACGAATTTCTCTCTCTGTTTGACCTCCACGTGTCGTATCTGCCTGGAAAACACAACACGGTAGCGGATGCTCTGAGCCGATGGGCTTACCCCGCCTCAGAGGGGCTGCAAAGTACCAACATCCATGGTACGGAGCAGGACCGCCATGTAATCATCGAATGGGATCAGGAAGAAAAGAAACTCATTCGACGTGCATGCATGCAGTGCGCTGTTAAACAGCACGCATTGCCGTGTCACGACATCACGGCCATCACAGATCCGGCGCATGCCCATGAGATCTGCACCAAAACGATGAAAGTCGTGGAAAATGTCACCGATCCCTCCTCAGGGAGTGTGAAACGGTTTGACTACACCCGACGAGTAAATCGATTTCGGTTGATCCAAGGCATTAAGCGTCGAGATCCGGCCAAAACTCCACCCCTGCCTAAGGATTCCCTTATCATCCGAGACTGGACGTCCGATTACCTGCAGGATCCCATGTTTAAAGAGGTCTTTGGAAATCTCAAATCCAAAGATGCTCACAGGGATGGGATTTTTCCTGAGTACTCGTTGGATGGGGGGAAGCTGTGGATGGAGGGTAAATTGTGTGTGCCAGACGCCCTAGCCCCCCGAGTGTTAAACTGGTGGCACAAATGGGAGTCCCCCCACGCACATGGCCGTCGACTGTGGTCGATGATTAAGCATAGGTTGTTTGGATCGAGGCTCTACACTCACTGCATGAAAGTAGCAGCCGGATGTGCCCAATGTGCTGTCTCGACGCCCCCCAGCGCGAAGAAGCACGGCCATCTGAGGCCTCATCCTATTCCGGAGCGTCTCTTTAACAGAGTCACGAGTGATTTTTTCTATCTCGGTGAACTCGATGACGAAGAGTGCCATTGGACGAATAAAAAAGTCAATGGTGTGCTCCTAATTCAGTGCCGTCATTCCGGCTACATTCAAGTGTTGCCTTGCAACATTGAGTCGATGACTGGCAAGGCTGCCGCCAAATGGTGCGCGCAGACCTGGATGGGAGGCTGGGACGTCCCATCCGAGGTGGTGACAGATTCAGGCAAAGAGTACACCTCCGAATGGTGGAGAGAATTGTGTGCTCGCCTTGGAATCCACCACCTCCGATGTGAAATCCACTCGCATCGAGCGCTGCCTGGTGAAAGAGCCGGCCGCTCAATAATTAATATGCTTCGTAAGGAGCTCGCGAGTGAAAAGGATTTCCATTGGATGGAAGTTCTCTTCGCATTGCTTCGCCGTTACCACAACACGCCTTTGTATCATGGCCTTTCTCCAAATGAAATTGTCTTTGGACGAAAGAAGTGTTGGTGGAACATGCCGTTGAATAATCCTCGCCCCTGTAAGGATGCTTCGCTGTTTTTGGACGAAGTCCAACGAGCAGATAAATCTGTGTCGAAATTAATCGAGAAGCATCAAGCTGACTGGCTTTGGGTTCAAAATCAAGGTCGAAAAAACCCCTACAATTTTGAAGTCGATGATCGAGTTTGGCTTCGAAAATCCGAAACCACCCTGGACGGAGATGACAAGCTTCTTCCCTTGTGGGAGGGGCCATTTGCTGTTACAGCACGTCTTGGGGAGAACAGGTGGAGGATCCGTGTGGATGTCAGCAGGGAAGTTGTTGTGACTGGAATCAAAGCCCCTCCACTCACACAGAAATTCCCATTCGCCCTTGGCGTCACGTCTTGCTTCAACAATCCTCTTGAGTTCGTACTTCCCCCCTTCGATTACCCGATCGGACAAGTGTTTTGCAGTCCAAAAAAGGGGTTTAACTCGATCCTTGGGGGAGGGGATCTCTCTCTTGAGGCGATCGCCCGAAACGTCGGGAACCAGCCCAATCTTTTGTCCATGGATACACCAAGGGGTTCATTGACTTCTTGAAGAAGCACCCCGAAATTGGTGTACTCCTGACAGATTGTTTGTCGAAACCAGACAGACAAGTGGAGAGCGACGGAAAACGACCTGTGGTGAATCGAGATCCAGCCTTTTATGGCCCTCAGCCGCCACATTCCAGGGCTGATCCGTCGATCCCCCCTCCTGCGGTCAGGCCAGCCCAGGAACCAAATGAGGACCAAGCTTCAAGTTCGGCCGCTGATCTGCAGCGCCCAAGCCGTACGAGGGCCAGGCCAGACAGGTTGGTGGTCACATGCATTCGTGCTTGGCCGAATTGAGAAGCCATCCTACCACATTCTGCTCAATCCACTGTTCATTCTTTCTGTTTATGTCATGATGTGGAGAACTGCGAATGTTTGATAATTTGACGTCAATCAACTTTTCTTTGGTCTCCGTTAGGCAGACAAGGCGTAGATACGCTGACGGAGTGTGCTGCCGTGTTCAGAAAAAACCAAACTCAGGCTTAATTCAGGCAGATTCGGGGTAATCTTGTCTCTGTTGGTCTGTGCATCTTTGGAATTTGGCTACTCGTGCAGATGGAAGCAAATGTACATAATCAAAACGCTGGCCAGCGACATTCACCCCTACAGGTAACCCCTGTAGTACTGGCTGCCCTAGAGGCGACGCCAGGAACTCAGATCATACCTTCATTTGCTGTGATGCTAACGCCAAAGTCCAGATTCAGATCCAGGATCCTCAAATTTACCTTGAATTGCTCAGGTTTGTCCATCATTCTGTACAACAGTGGAACCATTGTACGAAACCCAGACGTCAATTGTTCAGACAATCTTCATGTAGGAGCTCTAGGGACTTCTAGCAGCCACTTCTGAAGTCCGTAAGCTTCATTGTATTTTTGGCACACGCCAATGTGAGCTCAATCCGACCAGAAACTGTCGAGAATGGTGAATCCAAGTGTCTTGTGGGACTCCATCGAAAGATTGGCCTTGTCCAAGTCGATTGACACCACCGCCACTGTACATTCGGTGTCTCTCAGTTATATACTGTCAGTAAAGTGCCTTCAGCGAACCTTCGGCGCGTTACATGCCAAGGATCCAGGGCCAGCATGTCCCATCATGATGCATCATCACATGATCCACATTTTGATAGAATCTGTTAGATGCTCGCGAACCAACGTGCCGGAAAGCACAATTGAGCTGAATAAACGACAATATATATTAACTATAGTCTAAACGAAGGTGTTGGTAGTTTCAGTTGTAGACATTCCGCTTCATTTCGCCTTCATCTCAGGGAATTTACTCATGTTAGGACAATTTAGATTGATTTCCTTGTCATCTCCCATCATTCCTCGAAGATCTGTTGACGGCTTTGCCTAATTTCGTTGACGCATATGATCTTCTGGGCACTTAGGGTCTGTAGACTACATGTGTATTTGTTTAACCTCTCTGTGATTGCTTAATCCCTTCAATCTCTGCTCAAATTCATTCTCAATTTTGCTGAATCTTGTGATCATCCACCAGATGCGCCAAATCTGAGCCACATGCTGTACTGTTCAGAACGAGAAAAGCGGGATAACACGATGTAGAGTTCGGGGAGGACACCGTAGCGTGCCCGCGACAGCGAAACTGTGCCAGAGCGCTGAGATGTCACTCCAATTCTTGATCCCCCCACTCAATCCACCAATAATCTACCTCATTCTCAACCAATGCATGGTTTGGTATCGATTATCGATACGTTTACATGCTTTTTAGCCCGTGACCTGATGTTTTACTGCACGGAGGACTGTTCGTCACTTCTCATTCTGTCTCATTTCAGGTTCATTCAGCCTGATTCAGTGTCAATTCAGCCCAAATCAGGTCAGATCAAGCAGATTTCGCCCCATCGAGGCTACATTTCTACGTTTTTCTGGGACTTACCCGCACTACGTTCTTCGTTGACGTAGCGACACACCCCAGTGTGTTTTTGGAGGGGGAGTGTAAGTGCGGCTAGCCCCATCTGCTCAGATTTTCAGACATTCTGCCCAGATTGGCTACATTTTGGTCATTTTCTTTGCTTCGGCGGATTCGCCGCCTCGCAGCTCAGTCACAGGATATTTCCTATATATTTCTGATATGCCGGATTTGATTCCGCGGTCCAATTCCCGTAAATCCGCCGCATTCCGCTATTTTAGCTGGAATCGCCATTTGCCGTTGACGCGCGCTCGCGGCCCAGATCGGCCATACAATTTTACATAAATGGATTATTTAAATTCATTCGGACAGTTTTGGACACTCAGATGTATGTAGAATAATTTCCCTCAATTTTCTTCATAGACTGGGATTTTCTGCCGGACCACAATCAGCATGGACCTTGCTTCTGTTGTCGCTGCTCTCGCCTCCGTTGGTGTCCGTGTCTCTGGTTCCAACCCCAATAACAACATCCAGGGAGACTCCTCGCGTGCCTGCCCCACTGGTCTTGCCGGCCCCGAGCCCTCCGGCACCCACATCGACCCAGGGCAGCACTTTCAGTGTAGAGTAGTGGTGTCCCCTGTCCCGCGTGCTTTTCCACGTGGGCAGGGGAGTGCATTAGCTTTTGGCCTTGAGCAAAAATGGGCGTTTTGTATGCCCTTAGCACACTTGGCCGCCCCTGCCCTCTAGTAGGTAGGGCTTTTGCCGTCTTCCCCCAAGGATAGGCGCCAGCACAGAAATTGGGCGCCATAGGAGTGGTACTAGTAACTGACTAGGACCTTCGGTCCGACATCAGCGAAGCCCGTTGATTCGGGAGCCACGCCCGGGAGAGAACTGAGACACACACAGACCTACGTAGCACACTTAGGGGTAAGGTTCAGTCCCTAGCTTCAGTCTTGGAGGCAAGCGTCTCAGCGAGCCTCAGCAACTCACCAAGGTTGTTCTGGGACAAGTAGTCTACCAGAACTGAGTTTAGGCGTCCCTCAGGTAGAACAAACGCAGAGAAGGGCTCCAAGGTGGCCTCTTCGACTCCAAACCGTTCCCAGAGGGTGAGGAAGCGCCAACCCTGGCGATAGCGGTGGCGTAGGACAGACTTCACCAGGTAGAAGCCCTCCTTGGCCATCTCCTCGGCGTTCATGTCGGGGAGTTCCCATTCAACTTCTATAGGGCTGGCAGCCCCTTGTAGGTCTAGGGCGGCGATTTCCTCGTTGTTCAGCTCCCACTGCTCCCCACAGAGGTCTTCAGGATCATAGTAGTGCTTCAGGTGTTGAGCAGCGCACACCAGGGTCCCCCCTAGACGGGGAGAACACCGCACAGTTATACGGTGTCCATCCACAGATAGAACCTTGTAGAGCCCGAAGTATGGGTCATCGCTGGTAGAGAGTGGCCAGGCGGGTAGTCGGCTGTGGTGCACTAGCACCCAGTCCCCCTCTTGGTAGGTGACCGGTACTCGGTGCTTGTTCTTCTCGTTCCACTGACGCTCCCTCACTCTCTGGAGCATAGCCTTGGCTTTGTCCACCTTCGCTTGTTGCTCTTGGACCCACTCACCCACGGAAGAATGGGTGTCCTCTGCATAGGGGGTATGTAGGAACCACGCCTGGCGCCCTAGGAATAGCTCTTGGGGCGAGTAGCCAGTAGCCGAACTCTCTTGGGAGTTCATCATCAAGGATATGACGGGGAGTAGTCTCACCCAGTCTCTGGTGCGTTCAGTTTTGCACCATATCGTTACATTCTCCTTAAGGACACGAATCTGTCGCTCACATAGGGGGTTGCTCGTGTGAGAGTAGGGGATGCCCGTAGACACCTGGACATTGAGGGATCTCAGGACCCTCTTGTACCAGCCGGTATCTGAGCGCACTCGTACATCCTCATCGGAGTTCATCTCCTTGGGCGCCCCATAGACACAAAACCACTCCTCCAGGAGTATCTTGATAGTCTCCTCCCCGGTAATGTGCTTGGTACATGGGAACACCCTGGTAAACCTGGTCAACCCACAGGTTACCACGAGGGCGAAGTCATCGCCCCCGAACTTTGGCATCTCCGTGTAGTCCACGTATAGAACACTGTCAGCACAGTGAGGGATGGGCAGGGTAGAGTAGAGACCTCTGTCCCTGATATCCCCTGGTTTGCAGGACCTACACGGGCACTTGTCCAAGATAGGCTGGAGGGTTTTCCGCAGTTGGTCGTCAGTCCACGTAGTGTGGAACCACTGCTTGAATAGCCTCAGGGTACGGTCAGCACCCACATTACCGCTGGACTCATGGGTCCACTTCAGCAGCGCGGGGACTCTGTGACTGGGTACCACGATGCGGTCCTGGTGCCAGAGGTAGCTCTTGTCCCTCTTCCACTGATCTTGTTTGACCAGGAGGGGTTCAAGGCGTTTCTCCAGGCGCTTGTAGATATCCCCAAACTCCTTCAGGTACTCCGATTGTTGGAGTCCATCCAGGGGGCGTATCATAGTCATGTTGAGGTCCAAGTGCACGTCCATACGGCTGAACGCCTCCTTAGCCAGCGCTTCAGACTGGGCACCAATCAAGGCGTCGAAGTTGTTGCGGCTGATGTAGTCTGCACACTCGTTCTTCACTCCCTGGATATGGTGTACCGTCAGCCGTAGTTGGCTGAGGTAGGTCCACCAGCGCCGTAGCTTGGCCTTCTCAGGTGGGGGACCCTTCCGGAAAGTGCGGACCGGCTCTTGGTCGCACAGCCAGACCACAGGGTTACTCCCCAACATTTGTGCTTGTGAGGATAGCACCAGCATACCCGCGAGCAATTCCTGCTCATAGGTGGAGTATTTCCCCCTGGCCTGGTTCCATTTCCAGTTCCAGTGGCCCAGAGGTACTAGGACCCACTTGTCGTCAGGGTAGCTGTGCTTGAGAGTTCCATCTCCGTTGAGACCTTCAGTCCCCCATTGGCAAATAGCCGAGTCGAACTCCTCCTTCTCCAGTGCTTGCCATTGGAACAACGTTCCACCACCGCCCACATTGCTGGCGTCGGTCACCAGGATAATCTCCCCTTGTGCCCTAGGCACGCCCAAGCACTTAGCGTTGGCCACCTTGTCTTTGAGCTCGTCAAACGCTTGTTGCTCTTGTGGGCCCCAGCGCCAAGTAGTACTCTTCTTGATCAAGTCCGTTAGAATGGCGCTGGTGTAGGTGAAGTTTTTGATATGGTGGCGATAGAAGTCACGCCCCAATGAAACTGCGTACATCATGAAGTCCTTTCTTGGGGTCTTCGTGTCGTACCTTAGCATCCATCAGGGGTTTGGCCTTAGAGGCTGCTGGGGTCCACCACCCATAGCCAACGTCAAACCCCAGGTACTGCATGGTCTCCTGCATGAACTCACACTTCTCCAGCTTGAGTCGTGTGTGGTTCTCCTGGCAGACCGCAAAGAACTCACCCAAGAGGATTAGGTGGTCCTCCTAGGTATTGGTCCCGAGGCATACATCGTCGATGTGAGGTTCCATCTGGGCCCAACGGGATATAAGCTCCTGCACCTTAGGTCTCCTTCGTAGGATGGACAAGATCTTGTTCATCAGCTCTTGGAATAGAGCGGGTGCGTTGACCACGCCAAATGGCATGACCTTCCACTTGAACCCTCCCCTGAGGGGTGATGAAGGCCGGTAGCTCCTGAGCGTTGGGCGTCAGGTCCACTTGCCGGAATCCACTCCTCTTGTCCATCTTGGTCTTGTAGCGACAGGAGGCTATCTTCTCAAGGGTAGACTCCATATTAGGAATGGACCCTGAGTGGTTCAGCGTATTCTTGTTCAGCTCTCCGTAGTCAACTACCAGCCGTTTGGCTGTAGACCCAGGTTTAGCCACCAGGAAACAGGGGCTGCAGTGTAGGGGGTAGTCCCCGTCCTTGTACTCCAGGACTAGGCCAGCGTCGATACATTCTTGTATCTGTCGCTCAATCTCGTCGGCCTGCTCTTTAGAAGCTGGATAGGGTCTCCTCCGGATCTTGTGACCCACGAACTCGGGTTTCAGCTTGAGGTCCATCTGTACCAGCTTGTCACATGAGGCTGGAGGGGGTAGTTCTCTGAACACCTCCAGATAGGTCCTTATAAGCGTCTGCACCCGCGGGGCCAATAGCTTGATCTTGTCCTCCATGTCCTCGTCGGAGTGTAAGTTGCTGGCCCCCTGAGTAATAGACGTCCGGAGGTGATCCTCTACCGACTCTTCGCCCCTGGTAGTATCCTTCAACCCCTGGTAGGCATATAGTAGGTCTCGTTCAACCATCTCCGGTGGACGACGGCAACATAGGCACGCCCGAGGGGGTTCACATACACATTCCTCCGAGAGGTCGTCCTCCTCTGGGGTCCTCACATGGGCACCCCACACGCTCTTCATGAGCTTAAGATCTACCTCCCTTTGCCAGGTGGTGATCTTCTGTTCGAGGTCCTCCTTCAATTCGGATAGATCTCCCTTACGTCCTTGCTTCAGTGGCCATGAGCTGCGGGCGGGCTTAGCGTAGCATAGCTTTTCTGCCACCAACCTCCTCTTGGAGTCCACATACTCCCTTAGCCTGGATCTGATGTCCAGCTCTTCGTCCACGGGGTCTTCCACCCTCATGGAGAGTAGGGGTTTCAGTGGGGCGACGTACTGGGCATTCTCCACTTCCTCCACGCAAGTCTGCACGAAGAAGGCGTCATGCTCACTTTCGTCATCTGAGTGGATAGAGCTGGGGAGCTCGGATAGTCCACACTCAGAGACTCCATCAGAAACAGGTACATGGCAGGGAGAGTTGGGGGCGTTAGTGTTAGTCACGACGTATTCATCTCCTCCGGGTATAGTCTCAATAGCATCTTGAGGTCGTAGTGGATCCTTCAAGTCACCCAAGGCGAGTCCATCGCTTTCTCGTTGTATAGCCTCGACCACAGTCGAGTCCAGGTCCTCCCAGGGGATGAAGGTAAGACCTCCGTCAACCACGCTGAGCATACTCCCCCATCTGGGTTTCCCAATTGGCGTCTTACGCCCCAGAGGCACGTAGATGGCCTCATCAGGTAACCGAACAGAGCTGATAGTCAGCCTGTCCAGTAGGTTTCGCCAGTACTCGTTGGCCCCATGGGCTCCCCAATCGGGGGAACACAGGACCATACGGGAACGTTCGGAGGCCACCTTGGTCAAGACCTTCCCCAGTTCACTGAACCTGGGGTTCCCGTAGGCCATTCTGAAAGAGGGCCAGTAAAATTTGTAGCTGCAGGTTTTCCACTTGCTGCAGTAAAGGTCCAGGACATGTTGCTTGTCGCTGGCGAACAACTCCACACTCAGGTCTTCTCTAGAGTAACCCAACTCCTTCAGACCTTGGTCTAGGACTTCCCCCAATAGTTGATAGTCCTCAGTTTTGGAGGCCGCCATCATGTTCGAGGGCTCCTCCTTCGATACCCTCAGGTAGCTCGAGGTGTGCTCAGACTGCTCCAGTGGCACGGACTCTCCCCCCTCGCCGTGGTCCACGTAGAGGAGGTAGGGCGCTTGCAGCGTCAGGGATTGTATCTGGGACTGCTGCACGAAGAAGTCAGTCCCCAATACAAAGTCGAAGGCTTCAGTGTCCATCACATAGACCCCATGGGCGATCGTTCGGGAGCCCATAGGTACCTCCACTTCACAGTCCCCGCAGCTGTGCACCACATGCCCATCCCCAATTCGTATAGCTGCGGTGGTCATGGTGTTCTTCAGGCTCCCACAAGGTAAAATTTTCTTGGCCACTATAGATATGGTGGCCCCAGTGTCCAATACCCCCAGGTATTCACGTCCCCCTAGTCGGATACGTACCCAGAACACCAAGTCCAAGGCCCCACCGGAGCGTCCCCGTCAGAACTCCGCGGGACAGGTCACGTCGAACCCCTTGTTCCGCAATTTGCGGGCCATCCTCATGAAACGGCTTCTCTTCTTAGCGTTGCCGTCATCACCGCCTTCATGCTCACGCTTAGCTTCTTGTTCTCGCTGGGCCTGCGTTTGTGAGCGTGTGGTGGGACCAGACTGCCCCCCAGAGGGTTCGGAGTTCCCCCCTGGATTAGGGTTGGGGTTGCCTCTGTTCTTGTCCGGGTTCTTGTTGTCCTTGTCTGGCTGGCGGTTAGCGCCTCCTCCTCGTCCACCTTGACTCTTGTCTTGCCCCTGTCCACGTCCTTTCGACTTGCCCTTGCCGGAGTCGTTGCCTTTGCCTTTGCCTCCACCTTTGCCAGGGCCTTTGCCAGGATCCTCACCCTTCAGCTTCGCCGATAGGCGTTGCTTGTGGTAGCACTCATCCTCATAATGCTTCCTCTTCCCACAGAAGGCACAGGTGATAGTACACCTGTAGTGATCCGGGCATCTTTACCTTGGCGCCGGTGTTGGTCTCCTGCTTCTTCCCTTGGACTACGAAGCATTCTCGCTGCTCGCAGTCTGGGGCGTGCTGCAGGTGGCCCTGCTCATCTCTGGCATCACACCAGAAGAGCTCCTTGACGTTTTCCATGATACGGGCGTGTTTGGATGTAGTCCCCTGTCCAGGTCTGGATCCTTGGTACCCTTTGCCTTGGCTTTCAGAGCCTCCCCCTCCAGGACGGTAGTTGTTCAGGTGCTGGTCCCTTTCTTTCTCCAGCGCCAGCTCCAGGAGTAGTACACATAAATCCTCGTAGTGGAGGGCTCTAGCCTTGCGCTCTGCCGTTGAACGGCACTCGTCCCACAGCTCTCGGGGGAGCTTAGCCACCAAACAGAAAAGCAGGTCGTCGCTGCTGTAGGAAACGGGTGTCAATCGTCCAGCCCAGTGATCCAAGTCAGCCAGTAGCTCAGAGACCCTGCCAGGTTTGGGGTTCTTGGGCAGCACGGCCAGGTTCTGGATCTCGGCCCTGATGGAGAGGTCGGTTTCATAGGTCGGGTACTGCCTCTCCAAGGCAACCAACACATCGGCAAAGGTGGCGGACTTAGTCACGATCTGCTTGACCTGCTTCTCCAGGTACTTGGTCTTGCAACACTGCAGGAGAAGATCGCACTTGACCCGTCCACTAGCTTGGGTTTGGCCGGTCAATCGAAGGAACCGGCCAAAAATCTCAGCGAACTCGCTGAGGTCCTTGCCTGTGAACTCAGGCAAGTTCACCACAATCTTGGAGGTGGCAATGGCCTTAGCCTCCTGAGACCTGCGTCCCTCAGGCCGCCGGGTCTGCCTCTTCTTCTTTTTCTTCTGCCCACTTGGGTTCTCAGGGTCCTCAGGGTCGTCGTCCTCCGAGGGCGAAGCAGAAGTCATCGACGGCGCCTCATCATCGGGGGGGTCTCCGCCTAGATCACTACAGCCATAGGGCTCCACGTCAACCATTGCCCTCAGGGCTGTCAGCCCCAGCCGGTCCAGCTCGGCTCTCGTAGAATTCCCCACGTGGCTGTAGGGTGGCTGGGCCGTTCTCGGTATGAAAGGGCTTCTCGGTATCGCTGCAGGGGTCGGCATCGGTCGGCTCCTCAGGCTCCCCAGGGTGTTTGTCAACACTGCCACCAGGTGGTTAGCCTGTACTCGATGGGGTGAAATTCGGACCATGGTAGGTGACGCTTGGGGCGGAATCAGGGGCTCTAGTTTAGCCCAAATCTCTTGAGTGAGATCGCCCACAAGTTCAGAGCTGGCTCCTCGGAGAGCCTCTCTTATCTCTGATCGCGTCAGGGACCTGTTGGAGGATCTCCCCGATCCTCTACTCCTGCTCCCGCATGACTCAGGTCCTCTCCTCAGCCCACTCAAGGTTGCATACCCAGGAACATCCACATAGGCTCCCGTAGCGTGTAGAGGATGGTGATAGTCAGCCGCATACCATCGCGGCGCAGAACTGGAGGCCACCGGGTCACTGGTAGTAGTTGCCTCCGGAAACGCAGTGGTAGCTGGGTTCACACCATAGGCAGGGTAGGTAGGCATACCAGTAAGGCCTGTGCCCTCAGCCATAGGCGGGTTGGTTATGGGAGCGGATGTTCTAGCGGCTGGGTCTGGAGTTGGGAGTGTGGTGGTTGTAGAAGAGGGTGATGCGTGGAGGCCAGAAGCGCTTGGTGCGCCCTCGAAGGGTGACTCACTCGTCGGGTCGTGCCCATGGTCTACTCCTTCGTCTGCCATGCTTTCTCCAGCATCCTTCTCTCTCTCTCTCTTTCTCTTCACAGGATTGCTGTCCACCTCCTCGACTGAGAGGGCCCGGAAGGCCGACTGAAGTCCTTCCAGCGAATCATCCGCCATGTCCACTGGCCCATGTAAGGGCACCGAAGGTACAGCGCTAGATCCAGGTCGAGGTTCACCAGGTGCTGGCATTGCTGGTGCCTCAGGCGCCGTCCTCACGTCGGTGTCCTCCTTCTTTGTGTCCATATTCGCCCTTCTTCCTTATATATGACAGATCTTGGCGCACTAGATGTACGGCACGGGGTTGCTGCCGGTACGCAGAGACTGTCTGCCTCTTGCTATCAGAAGGTTTTATAGTGATTTCAACACTGTGTGTTTGTTGTGCCTCTCCTGCTGCTTGCTGCTGGTGTAGGGTTCCTGCTGCTTGTTTTTGATGAGGAAAATGTTTTATTGTTGAAATACAACCAATCCAGGATAACCCAAGCCAGAGATAAGCAAGTAGAAGAAGATCAGGATCAAAGCATGAAGGGCTGCAGTCACAAAGAGTTAGATAAAGACAACTATCAACAATAGACCACAGCAATTAGCATACATTGCAACTCAGGATGAAATATTTTACATGTTTGAGAAAAACTGATTGGAAAACTGCCCCAAGGGCTCACTCTCATCCACAGTGCCATCTTGAGATGTGCACTCTTTGTTTTTGGGTCCCATAGGTGCTGAGGTGGCATGGCTTGTGGCGCTGAGGTCACTGCCATGTCACATGGGATATTCCTACTTAGCTAGGCTGACTGGGTATTGAACCCAGGACCTCTCAAAAAGAGGTGCCCCAGCCCCCTAGCATGCATACCACTAGAATAGCTAAGAATTCATGAGAAAACATAGATAAATTCATAGGCTCTGCCTTCAGTATATCAGTGCCTCAGCAACCCAGGAAAAGATGTTTTAGTGCCTATAGCTTGGGGATAAAGGGATGGACACCACATCCTGATTTAGTGTTTGGTTCCATAGGTCAAAATGTGTTATCACCCATTTTGGTTGGGCCAATACTAACATAAAAATGCATGAGTGCTTAGAGCACCTCTTATACAACTAAAGTCTACCCTAAAGCATTGGAAAAACACTTTTTCCTACTAAACCCCTGTCCTCTGAGCAGATGAAATTGTGCACATGGGCTCTGGCCAAGGTGGCTGAGTACCCTACTCTACAACATTGAGACATTACCTGTGATCCTTTCCGATGAACTCTCTGCATAGGTCCCCGAGCCCCAAAGAAACACGGCAGTTGTGAAACACAAGTATTGAGTAATGCACCCAAAACCTCCCACATTTATGACATCTGTTAAAAGTCCATGAATGAGCAACAACTTCTCCAAATATTGGTTTCATATGGAGGTTTGAGGTTTTTTGACGTTTGATTTTGCGGGTACTAGACGCCTTTCGGCCCCGGGGGGCCACCTGGTTGGGCCAGGTGATATCCTCCCCACCGGGTACTAGTGGGGGGCCCTCAGTGACGCACCTCCTGCCTGGTGGCGGAGTCCCCCGGGTTCACAGGGCTCGGAGCCCCGTCCCTCCCCGGCTTCCCTGTCTCGCCACTCCCCGGCCAGTGCATCAATTTGCAGCCGTGGCTGCGGGCGCTTACCCAACGCGTCGGCCCCCAAATGCGTGGTCGCCCGGGGTGCCAGCGCTGCCGGGCCCGTGCTACTGGCTTGTCGCCAGTGGGACCCCTGTGGGCTGGCGCGGAGGCCGCCTAGCCTTGGGGCTGGTGCGTGGCGCAGTGCACCACTACTGCCTTGGCGGGTGCAGTGCCCTGGTCGTGTGTGCGCGGCGCTCACGGCCGGTTCGGGGGGGTTGGGGCCGGTGCCGGGTGTTGTGTCTTCCCTGTTTCCCCCTGCCCCCCCCGCGTTTCCTGCGCTGTTTGTGGTGGGCCGTCCCATCTGGGTGTCCCTTATCCTCGCTCGCTGGTACGCCATTCCATGCGGTCTGTGCACTCCGCCGGCTCGGTCCGGTTGCCCTTCTGGTTTTCCCCGCCTGTCCTTTGTGTGTGTGTGCGCTCGCGCTCTCGCGGCGTCTGCCCCCCCCCCCCCCCTCCCCGGGCTGGTGTGGCGCCCGCACCTCGCGCGGTCCCGGTGCTGGGCGCTGGTAGGGCCGTTTCACTCGGTCCGTGCCCCTCCGCGTGTCCTGCCTCGGTCCCGTGCTCCGTTTGGCTTGCTTGGGGGGGGGCGGCCCGGTCCCGTTTCCCCCTACCTGGCTTTGGGCTGCGCGCTCCCCGTAGGGTGGGTGCGGGCGTGGGGACCCATCACTAACCCCACCGCGCGCGCTCTTGCGAACTGACCTTGCGTGCTGGCTTGGCGCGCTGTAGGGGCGGCAGGAGGGCGCCCGGGGGGGGCGCCTCTTGCCTGGGTGCGGGGCGTCCGGGGTCAGGTGCCCTCCCACCCCCGATTACTTGTCCTTTCGGGCGTGCGGCCGGGGGCCACTTCCCACTGGCTGTGGCTGCGGGGGGTGCGGGCTTGGGGACCCGTCACCAACCCCACAGCACGCACTCTTGCGTGCTGGCTTTGCGCGCTGTCTGGGCGGCATGAGGGTGCCCGGGGGAGGCGCCTGTTGCCTGGCTGTGGGGCGTCCGGGGTCGGGCGCTCTCCAAACCCCGACCACTCGTCCTTTCGGGCGTGCGGCCGGGGCCCACTACCCACTGGCTGTGGGTGCGGGGGATGCGGGCGTGGGGACCCGTCACCAAACCCACAGCGCGCGCTCTTGCGAGCTGGCTTTGCGCGCTTTGGGGGCGGCACAAGGGCCCCCAGGGGGGGGGCGCCTCTTGCCTGGGTGTGGGGCGTCCGGGGTCGGGCGCTCTCCCACCCCCGACCACTCGTCCTTTCGGGCGTGCGGCCGGGGCCCACTACCCACTGGCTGTGGGTGCGGGGGGTGCGGGCGTGGGGACCCGTCACCAACCCCACAGCACGCGCTCTTGCGAGCTGGCTTTGCGCGCTGTGGGGGCGGCATGAGGGTGCTCGGGGGGGGGGCACCTCTTGCCTTGGGTCGGGGCGTCCGGGGTCGGGCGCTCTCCCACCCCCGACCACTCGTCCTTTCGGGTGTGCGGCCGGGGCCGACTACCCACTGGCCGTGGGTGCGGGGGGCGTTGGCGTGGGGACCCGTCACCAACCCCACAGCGCGCGCTCTTGCGAGCTGGCTTTGCGCGCTGTTGGGGCGGCATGAGGGTGCCCGGGGGGGGCGCCTCTTGCCTGGGTGTGGGGCGTGCGGGGTCGGGCGCTCTCCCACCCCCGACCACTCGTGCTTTCGAGCGTGCGGCCGGGGCCCACTACCCACTGGCTGTTGGTGCGGGGGATGCGGGCGTGGGGACCCGTCACCAACCCCACAGCGCGCACTCTTGCGTGATGGCTTTGCGCGCTGTGGGGGCGGCATGAGGGTGCCCGGGGGGGGCGCCTCTTGCCTGGGTGTGGGGCGTCCGGGGTAGGGGGCTCTCCCACCTCCGACCTCTCGTCCGCTCGGGCGTGCGGCCGGGGCCCACTACCCACTGGCTGTGGGTGCGGGGGGTCCGGGCGTGGGGACCCATCACCAACCCCACAGCGCGCGCTCTTGCGTGCTGGCTTTGCGCGCTGTGGGGGCGGCATGTGGGTGCCCGGGGGGGGCACCTCTTGCCTGGGTGTGGGGCGTCCGGGGTCGGGCGCTCTCCCAACCCCGACCACTCATCCTTTCGGGCGTGCGGCCGGGGCCCACTACCCACTGGCTGTGGGTGCGGGGGCTGCGCGCGTGGGGACCCCACACCAACCGCCTAGCGCGCGCTCTTGCGAGCTGGCTTTGCTCGCTGTGGGGGCGGCATGAGGGTGCCCGGGGGGGGGGCGCCTCTTGCCTGGGTGTGGGGCGTCCGGGGTCGGGCGCTCTCCCACCCCCGATCACTCGTCCTTCGGGCGTGCGGCCGGGGCCCACTACCCATTGGCTGTGGGTGCGGGGGATGCGAGCTTGGGGACCGGTCACCAACCCCACAGCGCGCACTCTTGCGTGCTGGCTTTGCGCGCTGTGGGGGTGGCATGAGGTCGCCCGGGGGGGGCGCCTCTTGCCTGGGTGTGGGGCGTCCGGGGTCGGGCGCTCTCCCGGCCCCGACAACTCGTCTTTTCGGGTGTGCGGCCGGGGCCCACTACCCACTGGCTGTGGGTGCGGGGGGTGCGGGCTTGGGGACCCGTCACCAACCCCTCTGCGCGCACTCTTGCGTGCTGGCCTTGCGCGCTGTGGGGGCGGCATGAGGGTGCCCGGGGGGGGCGCCTCTTGCCTGGGTGTGGGGCGTCCGGGGTCGGGCGCTCTCCCACCCCCGACCACTCGTCCTTTCGGGCGTGCGGCCGGGGCCCACTACCCACTGGCTTTGGGTGCGGGGGGGGCGGGCGTGGGAACCCGTCACCAACCCCTCTGCGCGCACTCTTGCGTGCTGGCTTTGCGCGCTGTGGGGGCGGCATGAGGGTACCTGGGGGGGGCGCCTCTTGCCTGGGTGTGGGGCGTCCGGGGTCGGTCGCTCTCAGTAAGAAAAAGTCACTGCCATGTCTTTCTTGGAGAGCTTGATCCAGGCCAAGCCCCCCTATAAAACCCTCTTGTTGATGCTAAGACTAACTTAAGTATTTTTATCTCTCTTTTGAAGCCTAAGGTACACTTTCTCAAAGTAACTAGGGTTGTAACCCTAGCCCCCCCATGAAGTTCACCCCTACCACTCAACTGAGCGGAGGTACCTTCCTTCATGGGGGATATACCAAAATAAAATAGGCATTTCATGATTTAGGCCTTGGAGGTTAAGCCTAGTGGTCTCCCACCCCAAGACCCCTATACTCAATTGTTTCTACCACTTATTGTGGTTCTACTTTTTAACTGTTTCTGAATTCAGTTGCTTGGGAAAGTCATTTTCTGTGTTGGCCTGACATCTATGCCCCACATTCCTAACCAGCACCATTTCACCCAAAAGAGTGCACATGAAGTGCCTGATGCTATTTTGGAGGCCAGAGTCCGTCCAGTTTTCATGTAAAATCTTTTGTATTATCCATTTGTGATTGAATAGTTGTGTTTATACCTGCATTGTCTATCTGCAGCCCTTCTGTGTTACACTGGATTTCAAAACTATTCATTGCTTCGATCCACATCCTGTTCTTGCTCTACTTGCTGCTTTGGTTTGGGTTTTCAACTTCAAAACCTGCAGGATTTCATCAAAATATCTAGGGCACTAATCAAGGACATCTTTCCGGTAGCAGAGACAGTCCCTTGTGACCTTTGGAACCGACCCTGAGAAGAAGTGCAGCACACAAAGCTCAACAACAAGTTCATCATGTCCACGACAAGCGTCAGGACCTGGCCCATAAGAACTGGCCAAGTACAAATGGGCAGCATGGCCCACCCTATGACTGAACCACCTTACCGAGCTCCACATCTCAGGGTCGCATCTGGGTCCCAAGGAGATCCAGATCGCAGAAGGGCGGAAGAAAATACAATCCTTACCACCGAGGCCTTAGCGGCCCACGGTGGAGACAGCCTGCATCATCTCCACAGGTGCGTAGCAGCCTCAGTCTGCCGATCCGCCTGTCCGGCATCATCCTCAACAGCGATTGGAGGCCCTGAGGAATACGAGGAACTGAGGAAGAAAATGGATGAATACATCCTCCATGAGGAGTACTACAAATCCATTCGTGGAGAAGATGGGGAGGAGCCATTGGCAGTACACGGATCCAGACCACGTACAGACCTAGGGTCCTACACGCACTCTGGCCCGCCGTCCGACAGAGCCGAGACAGCATCTCTGCCAAGACGACCGAGACCCGAGTATCCAAGAGCATGTTGTCCAACCCCAAGGGCTCCTGAAGTAGGCCCGACTCGAGTTGAGGGACAACATCATCCAAGGCAAACCTACGGTGCCCTGGATCATACGGCCGAACTGCTGGCCAAACTTCTGTCTGGATCAGAAGATCCAGATGTGACGGCCCTATTGGAGGCCGTTAAGGCGAAACTGGGTATTGCAGAACCCTTACACAAGCCAGAGTTGTCCTCCCCCTCCCCCGGACTGAGTACCCTGGCCGAAGATCTTAAGAGATCAAGGGTCTCAAGGCTGTTGCCTAAGGTGACCTGCCCCAGCCCCTTTCACCCCCGTGCCAGGACAGTGCCCATGGCTGAACTACAGGACGTGCCTGTGACAGAGACTGAGAAAAGAGGGCTGTCAGCCCTGGCACCTCTTGCTGGCGTATCACCTTCTGGCCTACCTCCGGGGGGTGGGAAGACGGGCAGACCTATTGCCCAGGCGAACATCCAGCTGGAACTGCGGGAGTTCGACCCCAAAAATCTGCCCAAATGGGCAGAAGAATTTGCTGAGTTTCTTTTGCTGACTGGCCAATCCCATGTGGATGTGGCCACCGAATGCTCACTGCTGAAACGCTCATGCAAAAAGAAATTTTTGCAAAAACACGTGAAACAGATTGTGAAAACGTGTTCCACCTGGGCAGAGGTACTCCAGAGGTTGGAGAAAACGTTCCCAGTCTATGAGACTGACCTCAGTGTGCGGACACAGATAGAGGAGCTACCTATGCTCCCTGAGTTTCCATCCGCTGCGCGAATCTCTGAAACGTGTGTGACTTGGAGTATCTGTTTTCGCGGATGAACGTGGGCTCCTACGGAGCCACTGAACTGCACCTGTGGCTCATGAGTAAGATCCCCCAACGTACGTGGGATGATTGCCGCTCTACCTCTGAGAGGAAGAGTCGGACCCACCCGTACGATGAACTGGTGGACCTCCTGATTGAGCTAGCTCTTGAGAGGGAGAATGACTCCAACATGGAGAAATTCCTCAAGAAGCACTTGGGTTGAGGGGGTAACCCAACCCCCGAACCCCCAAACGAAGGGAAAGGGGCTAAAAATCCCACCAACGCCAACCAGGGAGGTGGTAAAGGAAGGGGTAACCTACGTGCCATGAGTGAGGTTAAACCTGAGGCAGGTACACCCCCTTTGTTCTACTGCAAACCTGTCAATGACAGGGGGGGGCCTTGTCATGCCCCTGACTGCGATCAACGCAGTAGCTGTATGCTGCAGATGAAACGACAGCAGTATACCAAGGATGGGAAACCTGTGACCCATCAGGATCATTTCAGATGTACCATCACCTGTTGCTATTGTGGCAAACGTCGTCACTACGAAGACGAATGTCACATAAAGAAACGCGAGAGTGATAAACTCAAGCGTCAGGAGGCCGAACGCCAGAAGACCCAAACACCGACCAAAAACCCCCAGAATGGGGATAAAGGTGGCAAAGGAGGTGGCAAGGGGGGTGGCAAAAATGGACCCCCTAACCCCGAGAGGCGCTCATCAGCGCCCGTTGCTACACCCTCTCCTGCTGCTACACCCCCTCCTGCCGCAGGTGATCCGAGGAAGCGCCCCCAGGGGGATAACGCTACCCCTGAGGGGAATAACTCCAAGAAGAGGCGCTTGGCCTGGATGGCCAGGTCCCTCATAGCTGCAGGGGTGGATGTCAAGTTCCCTGATGAGGAGTAGGGGGGCGGCTCCGAAGAGGAGGACTTGGTTTTCGGATCCTCGTGAAATCGGGGATCAAGTTTTTCGAGCGGTGCTTGACACCGGTGCAACACTTTCCGTAGTGGCCCGGCGCCTGCTAAAGACTTTCAAGAAAACTAAGACCGTGGCCATAAGAGTAGGGGATGGGCGTACCATCCATTCCTAGGGGGGGATCGATGTGACTATATGCCTGGGCGACGAAACGGTGACCGAACACTGCAGAGTGCTGGACACCGACGCCTTTGACATCGTCATTGGTACAGACTTCCTACGAAGAAACCCCCAGGTAAAAATGCTGTCTCTCCAGCGCCCCTATTCCTTGCACAGCGACTTTGGCAGTGGGCTGTTCTCCGTACCTTTGGAGCTGTCAGGACGAAAAGAGTCTGGGCTGCGCTACGCATCCAAGACTAACTATCGTACTGAAAACTACCAATTGGCCCGTCACGTTCTTGAAAATGGACTGGCGGCCCTTCAGGTAAACCTGGATGCGATCCAGGTGGAATTGTTTCCGAGCCAACAACAGCACATCATGCAGTTGTACTGCTAGAAACAATTGAACAATGCTTTCCGTTTCTTCTGGAAAGCAATGGGCCTAGCGTATGCTAACCCTCCCTTCTCCCTGCTCGCGAAGGTTCTAACCAAAATCGCTTATGAGGGAGGAAGGGTTGTCATGTGCACCCCTGACTGGGGCTGCTCTGGTGAACATGCTTACTGGCGCCGTATGCTAGATCGAATGACCGTGGGAAGAGTGCAACTCCCTGACGGCCCCATCTATGTGCCTGAGGACTCAGACACAGCTATGCAGGCCCCTGAGTGGGCCAGTTTCCTGTCCATCGTCGATGGATCTCTCAATCCTGTACCCCTGTGTGACCTAGACCAGGTGCTACTGAAAGAGGTCATGGCCAAAAATCGTGGCCTGACCCTTTTTGATCTCAAAAATCGATCTCCTGAGCACCTATCTGCCACACTTACAGGGTGTGAGTCTCCCGATGACTATCTGGAACCTGGAGCTGTAAGGGAGGATGCTGACGACCAGCTGTCTGAGATGGCCAGCACTATCCCTCCTGTTGATCCCAGCTGTGTTGACCTAAAACACAGTGCCTTCCTAGCACAGCTGTTGCTAGAGGAGGTAGATCTAGAGTCAACCCCTGAGCCCGCTTCCCCTGTTGGGAAGCCAGTGCTACGCATGCAGCCTATGCACACAGGTGAACCCGTGGCCCGGAGTGCTGATGCTCTGGCGAGACCTGCTTCTAATAACATGCCATTGTCTGAGCATGACACTCAGGAACTCCGGCGGCTGTTGTACCTGAAGGCCGAAGGTATTGAGCGCCAAGAGCGGCTGCAATACCTCAGACAGACCTGGACATCCTCCATTTGGTCTGAGGAGGACGATGATTCCTATACGCTGCCTGATCCTGAGATGCCGCTAGTGTATTCTCTGCACTATGGGCAGCAATGTCGCCCTGAGTGGGACGATGGTTCTGTGCCTGCCGAAGCTGCTGATCGGCAGAAAAAGAAAGAACATGGAAAGAGCAACCTCCATGCTGAGGAGGATTTCCTGCAGAAACTCGAGAGTCTTAACCTTGACCCCCGACTGAAGAAACTGCTGATAACCTATGAGGAGGTGTTCCGCGCCTTGCCGCCTCCCCTCTCTTGTAAAAAACTGGTCCAGATGGACCTGAAACTGAAACCTGAATTTGAAAAGACGCGAGTGAGGCGTCGTCCCTATGCCGCTCCACAGGAACAGGTTGAAGAAATCGAGCGCCAGATCCAGGAATGTATAGATGCTGGCCTCGTTGAAGAATATAAGAAGGGAGACTACCCCCATCACTGCAGTCCCTGTTTCCTGGTTGCCAAATCCTGGTCGACTGCCCTACGACTGGTTGTAGACTATGGTGAGGTCAACAAGAAAACCCAGAACCACTCAGGGAGTATTCCTAACATGGAAAATACCCTGGAGCGTATTGCCAAATGCAGGTACAAGACCAAAATGGACAAATGCTCTGGTTTCTGGCACGTGGACCTAACCGCCGCAGCTCAGGAGCTGCTGGCTTTTATAACCCCTAAGGGCCGTGTCTTTAAGTGGAAGGTTATGCCTTTCGGGGTGGCTAATGCCCCAGCGCTCTTCCAGGAGCTAATGAACGAAATTTTGTACATACTGAGGCGCAGGCCTCTAGTACAGGAGTTGATTTCTTGGGGTGCAGAAATGGAGGCTCACATCGACGACGTGAGTTTTGGTACTAATACCCAAGAGGACCATGTCCTTCTCCTCCGTGAATTTTTCATCGTTTGTCAAGAAAACCATCTCCGAATCAAACTCGAAAAATGTGAGTTCATGAAAGAGGAGATGGAATATTTGGGTTTCGACGCGGGGTATGGTTGGTGGAAAGCAGCCGCGTCTAAGATGCAGCCCCTACAGGACATGCAGATTCGCGATGACCCTAAGAAGGGTCTACACGACGTGAGGAGTTTTGTGGGCGCCTGTAATTTCTATCGGCGTCACATCGACAATTTTACTTACTCCTCTGCCCCCCACACTGACCTAATCAAGAAAACTACTCCCTGGAGGCGGACCGCCAGAGAGGAAGAGTGTTTCCAGGAGTTGAAGAAGAAGATTGCCTCCTCCAACTGCCTGGGAGTAGCCCGCCCTAAGGGCGAGATAGTCCTGATCACTGATGCCAGTGATGTAGGGGGGGGTGGTACCATCTACCAATGGCAGGAGCTTAACCCCGCTGAACTAACCCACTGCCATTATCGTACTAGTGGACTGAACCGTGATGGGTAGTTGAAACATGACTATCCTACCAGTGAGTGGCGACTGGTGCCACTGGGACACTGGAATTGGAAATGGAACCAAGCGCGTTCCAATTACAGCACCTATGACCAGGAACTCCCGGCCGGTATGTTGGTGCCTTCGTCACAATCCCGACTCCTGGGATCTAACCCTATTGTCTGGCTGTGTGACCAGGAGCGTGTGAAGTCTTTTCAGAAGGGCCCACCACCAGAGAAAGCAAAGCTAAAACGGTGGTGGACTTACCTGAGCCAGTTCAGGCTGACAGTGCATCATATCCCCGGAATAAAACATGAACTGTCTTACTATATATCGCGCAACAACTTCGATGCGCTTATAGGTGAGAGCTCTGAGGCGCTCGCCAGAGAGGCTTTCCAGCGTATGGATGTCCAGCTTGACCTGTCGATGCGCACTGCTGGAATCCTGGAGGGTTGGAGTCTAACCGACTATCAGTAAAAGTACAAAGAAATTCTCCAAACCCTCAGCACTGGTCTCGAACCCCGTGTCATTGACGGGCACCAGTGGTATAAAAACAATCAGTACCTCTTCTACGAGGACCGAATTGTGGTGCCTGAGGCACGACTTGATTGGTGCCTACAGTGGTCCCATCTCAGTTCTGGTCACACTGGTGCTAATCGCTCAGTGGACTTCTTCCGTGAGTGTTTCTACTCTAGTCTAACCCTGACTGAACTGAGGTCGCATATGCAGACCATTGTGGATGCTTGTGGCTGTCATGCCAGCAAGCAGAGCGACACTAGGGATAGGGGCCTGATCTCCAGCTTACCCATACCCTATTGTGCTAACTCTCTTCTCTACGTGGATTTCATCCACGGCCTACCACACTTCGGCGGCTATGATAGTTGCCTAGTGGTCACCTGTGGCCTATCTCGCTTCACCCGTGTGTTCCCTTGCAATAAGAAAATCACAGGTGAGCAGACTCTGAAAATGTTGGTCGAATAATGGTTCGAACCCTATGGAGCACCTAAGCAGGTGCACTCTGATGAGGATGTACGCATCCGCAGTGACACTGGGTGGTACAAACGAGTGCTAAATGCCCTGAACGTGGAGGTAACCACAGGCATGCCCTATACCCACACGTCTAACCCTCTCTGTGAGAGACAGAACCGTGTGGTGGAGCAAAACTTAAGAATCCTGATGAAACAGGAGCGTACCAGGGACTGGGTACGCCTAGTGACCTGGACAGTGCTGACCATGAACTCACAGCGGAGCTCCTCTACGGGTTTCACTCCCCATGAACTGTTCCATGGAGGACAGCCTGCTTGGTTCTTCAAAACCCCCTTTCCTGAGGACTTCAACAGCCCTGTGGGAGATTGGCTGGAACACAAGCAGTCTCTGGCTAACCAGGCTGGGACTAACCTGAGACACATTCGTGACCGTGAACTGAGCCAACGGAACCGCCTACGGCGACCTGCCAGCTTCAAGGTTGGTGACGTTGTTTTGGTACACCATTCAGGCCCACCCTCCTGGCCACGTAACTGCCTACAGGACCCTTATTTTGGACCCTATCGTATCATCAGGATAGATGGATCCAGGATCCATGTCAGGTGCAGTCCACGTCTAGGTGGTGAACTGCTGTGTGCACCTAAACAGTTGAGGCACTATCACTCCCCTGACGATTTATCTTGGGATGAGTGGCGCCTCAGTGACAGTGAGGTCGAGCGTATAGATCTAGAGAACGCTGCCAGTCCAGAGGAGGCAGACGAACTCGAAGAGATGACTGCCGATGAGATGGGAGTCAATGGTTACTACGTGGTTGCAGGTATTGCTCGCCAGGAGTATAAACAGGGCTGGAAATTCCTAACCCTGTGGGACGGCTATGGGTTATCTGAGGCTACCTGGGAACCTATGTCAGCCTTCATACAACCAGACGGGAGTATCAACCCCATCTTCTGCACCTACCTCGTTGAGAACAACGAGGGGCAGCTCCTCACCCGTGCTGAGACTATGTCCCAGCATAAAAAGCGAAACTAATTTCCCTGTGTCAGTCTACTGACAGGTGCAGTGAGCACTCTTCTGCAGACGTGCCTGTGTATGGGTGTAAGAGCAGTTGTCACAGTTGCCCCGCATTGCATCGCAGGACAGGACCGTTAGCCCCCCGTGACAACCACTCCCTGGCCGAAGGCCATTGGTTTTTCACAGACTACTGCTTACTGAGCACTGCACTGACCCTGTCTGTGCCCTGCAGACCCATGCCTATGGTTTG
The DNA here is from genome assembly GCA_964036045.1 of Eutreptiella sp. 'Long Island Sound 2002'. Lineage (NCBI taxonomy): Eukaryota > Euglenozoa > Euglenophyceae > Eutreptiales > Eutreptiaceae > Eutreptiella > Eutreptiella sp. 'Long Island Sound 2002'. Next base: position 51,443,252 of record OZ038386.1, read on the forward strand.
CAGCCTGGGTGAGGTGGCCGCTTATCAGGATTGCAGCCACCCAGCGAGTGTATGCCTTGTTGACCATGCATTACATGGGGACTGCCCTGATGTAATGACCTTGCGGAGCCAACGAAGAACCGTGGCTTACTACACCAGGGGGGAATGACAAGCAAGGTGTTATGAGGCAAGGTGTGTCTTCCCTCCTTGGGGACAAGCAAGCCCACAGTTAGGACCCCTGACTGGTCCAGACCCATGGGGTTCTACCCTTCCTTACAGGGTTTACCATACCCCTATGTGTGCTACGTATGTCTCCGTGTGTCTCACTTCTCTCCCCGGCGTGGCTCCCGGAGACCGGGCTTCGCTGACGTCGGACCGAAGGTCCTAATCAGGTACTATTACCACTCCTATGGCGCCCAATTTCTGTGCTGGCGCCTATCCTTGGGGGAAGACGGCAAAAGTTCTACCTACTAGAGGGGAGGGGTGGCCAAGTGTGCTAAGGGCATACAAAACGCCCATTTTTGCTAAGGGCCAAAAGGTAACACACTCCCCTGCCCACGAGGAAAAGCACGCGGGACAGGAGACACCACTACACTACACTCACTAACGCCAGCACCGGCCTTCAAAGGCAGGGTGAGCACTCATCACCTGCACTCAACTCCTGCCAGGCCTGCTGACCCTAACCCCTACACATGCTACCTGGTGTTGCTGTCAATGAGGTCTCGGGTCCTAATGATCCTCCTGTGAAGAAGACAAGAGAACACAGCGCTGCTAAGCAACTGTGGCCTAACAGGGACGTCACAACACGTTTCCCTGCTAGGGCTTGGAGGGAAGGGGTGCTCTTGTTGCGTGCACAGCGCGGATGTCGATGAAGTCGAACTGCCCTCGCCACTCCTGGCTGAGGCGCGGTCAATTGATTGTGTGATCAGCGCCCCTGTTTAGCTGGGGCAGAAAAATGGGATAGCCGCCGAAGGCAGCTGCTGCGTGCACCAATCACCCTGAACCTCTCCCACCTGTACAACAGAGGCCAATGAACTGGGTTCAAGACGGAGGAACCAAGACACACTCCACGTATTATACGCTTCTTAGTGTGCCCTATAATACACTGTTCCTGAACCCAGTTGCAAGCAAGCAAGCTTAAGGACTTCGCCCGTTCCCTTATGGAACGTAGGGCGAAGCCCTGGGTAACCTGGCAAGGGTTCATACCGCGTGCACAGCGCGTGGCCTACTGTCAAACCCCTTTAATGCATCGTGTGCACGCATGCAGGGAAGGGAGGCGGAGCCATTACCACAATGACTCAACAAGGAGGTGAGCTCCTCCTGGGGTTACCTACCTTACTCACCATGCATGGTGTGAATGCCGAAGTGGAGCGAACGCAAAACAACCCTATTGCGAGTTTTAAACAAGCCTAAGCGTTTTAAGCAACCCTACTTTAACGCCACGGCTACACACGAGCAAACACTTTCTTTTCTTACCTGTGAAGAGAGAACAAGGATGAATTGGGGTACAGGGAAAGAGTCACAGCGTGTGAATGCCTCAATTAGGCACATGCATCGCGAGCACAGCGCATATTCTAACCCTACGTGCGCGCTGCGCGCTCCATTTGCATCGCATACCTTTCATTCCTGTTTTGACCTGTGCAGAGCAAAGGAGATGAGCGCCCGACTCCCCAACAAACACAGCGTTGAAAACCCCAACGTTTTAACGAAGCAACCAACACGAACGCAATGCATGCGTGTGAGATGACACCGGCATACCTGAGAGGTGTGTTGTCCACCTGCTCTGTGGTGTCGGTTGAGTTCTAATACTTTTCTCTAAAGGTTATAAAAATTTTGATGCAACTGTGCAAAAACTTCCTTTGGAACTTTAAAAACTACGGCTCATACCTTCTTTTTCAAAAGCCGTTTACGCTTGCGCACCGTTGTTTCTCAAGTCTGCTTCCTTTGCGCTTGTCTGCGACTTTGGGTTTGGTGTAAAAATGACGATTTCTCGCGTGATTTCGTCACTTTTTAGCGATTTGACTTGTTCAATCGCTACCCCTTTCACTAAATCGCAGGAATCACTCCCTGTTGGTTACATTTTCTATTTTTTTCAGCTCCTGGAGATTTGTGTCCTCCATTGGGAGTATTGCTCCGCCCTGGCCCTTGGTCAGGACATTTACTGAAACGCTGTTTATACAGCAATCGCCGTCCGCATCAGAGCGGTCGACTGTACCCTAGTGGGCAAGCACATGTGCTCTAGGGAGGGAGTCCTGGGTTCGAATCCCACTACCCCCAAAATTTTACCAAACGTTTTCGTCGCACGCCGGTGACTTTTGAGGAATGCCCCATCGAAGGGACATCATTCACGGTACATTACACTGTTCTTCGAGGGTACCTACAGTGTGAGAGGCTTCTATGAACTGATGAGGATGTTTTTGGTAAGTTTGATGCATTTTCTGAGGTAATTTTGGGAACATTTGAGCCTTTTTCCTTGGTCCTACAAGCTTAGCTAACTAGTACTCCAGGGGGGAGTAAGAAAAAGTCACTGCCATGTCTTTCTTGGAGGGCTTGATCCAGGCCAAGCCCCCCTTAAAACCCTTTTGTTGATGCTAAGACTAACTTAAGTATTTTTATCTCTCTTTTGAAGCCTAAGGTACACTTTCTCAAAGTAACTAGGGTTGTAACCCTAGCCCCCCTATGAAGCTCACCCCTACCACTCAACTGAGCGGAGGTACCTTCCTTCATGGAGGATATACCGAAATAAAATAGGCATTTCATGCTTTAGGCCTTGGAGGTTAAGCCTAGTGGTCTCCCACCCCAAGACCCCTATACTCAATTGTTTCTACCACTTATTGTGGTTCTACTTTTTAACTGTTTCTGAATTCAGTTGCTTGGCCAAGTCATTTTCTGTGTTGGCCTGACATCTATGCCCCACATTCCTAACCGGCACCATTTCACCCAAAGGAGTGCACATGAAGGGCCTGATGCTATCGTGGAGGCCAGAGTCCGTCCAGTTTTCATATAACATCTTTTGTATTATCCATTTGTGATTAAATCTTTGTGTTTGTACCTGCATTGTCTATCTGCAGCCCTTCTGTGTTACACTGGATTTCAAAACTATTCATTGATTCGATCCACATCCTGTTCTTGCTCTACTTGCTGCTTTGGTTTGGGTTTTCAGCTTCAAAATCTGCAGGATTTGATCAAAATATCTAGGGCACTAATCAAGGACATCTTTCTCTCTCCCACCCCCGACCTCTGGTCCGTTCGGGCGTGCGGCCGGGGCCCACTAACCACTGGCTGTGGGTGCGGGGGGTGCGGGCGTGGGGACCCGTCACCAACCCCACAGCGCGCGCTCTTACGAGCTGGCTTTGCGCACTGTGGGGGCGGCATGAGGGTGCCCGGGGGGGGCGCCTCTTGCCTGGGTGTGGAAAGTTTTATAGTGATTTCAACAGTGTGTTTGTGCCTCTCCTGCTGCTTGCTGCTGGTGTAGGGTTTCCTGCTGCTTGTTTTTGATGAGTAAAATGTTTTATTTGCTGAAATACAACCAATCCAGGATAGCCCAAGCCAGAGATAAGCAAGTAGAAGAGAATCAGGATCAAAGCATGAAGGGCTGCAGTGTAAACAATGAAAGATGTTAGAATATTCACAGAAACTGCAACTGAGGGCAAATCGGATTGTATATTTACAAAGATGGCTGAAATGTTTTGGAAAAAGAGTTGGAAAACTGCCCCATGGTCACTCAATCTTCATAGTGCCATCTCAGGAGATGTGCACTCTTTGTTTAGGGTCCCATATGTGCTGAGGTGGCAGGGCATGTGGCGATGAGGTCACTGCCATGTCACATGGGATCTTCCTACTTAGCTAGGCTGACCGGGAATTGAACCCAGGACCTCTCAAAAAGAGGTGCCCAGCCCCCTAGGGTGCATACCACTAGGATAGCTAAGAATTCATGAGAATACATAGATAAATTCATAGGCTCTGCCCTGGATATGTCAGTTCTCAGTCGACTCAGGAAAAGATGAATTGCCTCACATTGATAGGGGATTAAGGGGTCCACTCCATAACCTGATTTAGTGTTTGGTTCCATAGGTCAAAATGTGTTATCACCACTTTTGATTGGGCCAATACTAAGATAGAAATGCCTGTGTGCTTAGAGCACCTCTAATACAACTAAAGTATACCCTAAAGCATTGGAAAAGCACTTTTTCTTCCTCCCCCCTTTTGCTGTGGTGGCCACCACTGTCGCACTTTCAGGAAAAAGTGATTTTTCTTGGCCTTTCCTTGGTTTCCACATCTACTTTAAAATACCTATAGTTTCCCTCACACAGAAAAATTCGGCGCTCACCATGGCTGGCGCCTTTTTGCTGCTTTGTTCGTAACATTTCCTACAGAAAGCTCAGCGCTCATGGCGCTGCCAGGGTTCCTGTGGCTTGGTTTGGTTAGTTTGGGAGCATGCCAAAAACATATGCATGTGCATCCCTCCCCCCAAGACGCAGCGCGACACTAACCCAACGCCAGACTCTGTATGGACATCCGCTCTGGTTGTGAAAACCTGCTGGCGACCTGCTGTCCTGATCTTAGGGCGAAGGGACTTGTTAGGAAATTCAGTTGCCCCTTGGTGGGGTCTTGGGTTCTGCTCAGTCTCCTGGCTGCTGCTTTTCGGCCCAGAAAGCGGCCTACTCAGCGACGCCTTCGCGAGGATATCTGCAGAGGCAGGAATGGGAGAATTATGGACGAATCCACGCAAGCGCGGAGCGACAGCACCTAAATCCGTCAAATGACGGCCTAGAATTTTTCTAAGACAACACACCTGAGCAGAATCCAATTGTGCATCAGAAGCACATTTTTATAAAATTGTAGTCATCTCCCGATTTTTTCAAATCGAGAAATTCCTACGCATAAAAAGGCGGCGCGCAGGAGCGGCTCCTAGCAAAGCGCCGGAAAATACAGAAATAATGAGATTATAAACGTATGTCTCACGTAGACTGGAAAAGGACGAGACACGCATTAATAAATAAACATACAGATTCCACCCACACTGACAGTAAGAATCAAATATCCAAGAATTCCAGAATCAACCAAAAGACTTCAATGAATCAGGTATAAACCACAGGTGTGCTGGTCTCGTATGCAGCATGCACATTGCTCGTCTCGTGTCTCCGTGAACGAGTCTTGTAGCAGCGCTAACAAACGATAGGTGGCTAGATTAGAAAGATTGCAGATGATTAGAGGTCAGATCAGGGTAATTAGACATACACACAAGTGCATAGCGACGTTTTTCGCTTGCGCCTCGTTTCACGTTCCCACTTGCTCTCTCTCTCCAGCGGAAGGTAAGGTAGGTAAGCCCAGGTGGGGCCACCCCCTGGTGGAGTTCGTGATCGTGGGTTAGATTTGTAGGAAAAAAAGTGATTGGAACAGGTTGTTCGCAAACTCGTGCATGCTCGTGCATTCACACACGCATTAAAGGCTAGGCCACGCGAAATGCGCACGGTAAACCTTGTTTAGGTTATCCAGGGGCTCCTCGGTACGTTCTTTAAGAGAACCTGAGGAGTCTCTTAACGCTTGCTTGCTTGACAGGGCGTGTTTGAGGGCAGTCTATTATAGGTCACACTGAGAAGCGTATAATACGTGAAGTGCGGCTTGGTTCCTCAGACGCAAACCCCCCTTCATTGGCCTTTGCTTTACAGGTGGGCAGGTAGGGTGATTGGTGCAGCAGCGTCCCATTTTTTTCTAGCCCTGCTAAACAAGGGCGCTGATCACACAAACAATTGACTGCACCTCCGCCAGGAGTGGCGAGGGCAGTTCGACTCCATCGACATTCACGCTGTGCACGCATCAAGAGCACCTCTTTCCTCCAAGCCCTAGCAGGGGAAACGCGTTGTGGCGTCCCCTGCTAGGCCACAGTTGCTTAGCAGCGCTGTGTTCTCTTGTCTTCTTCACAGGAGGGTCATTAGGACTCACGACTTGACCTCCAACAACACCCAGTAGAGCGTGAGTGTAGGAGTGGTAATCCTGAGTGGGGGCTTGAGCCAGTTGCAGAAGTGCTCGCCCACCAGGATGGTGCCATTGTAGGTAGGGTGTGTAGTGTAGTGGTGTCTCCTGTCCCGCGTGCTTTTCCTCGTGGGCAGGGGAGTGCGTTAGCTTTTGGCCTTTAGCAAAAATGGGCGTTTTGTACGCCCTTAGCACAGTTGGCCGCCCCTCCCCTCTAGTAGGTAGGGCTTTTGCCGTCTTCCCCCAAGGATAGGCGCCAGCACAGAAATTGGGCGCCATAGGAGTGGTACCAGTACCTGACTAGGACCTTCGGTCCGATATCAGCGAAGCCCGGTCTCCGGGAGCCATGCCCGGCAGAGAAGTGAGACACACACAGACATACGTAGCACACTTAGGGGTAAGGTTCAGTCCCTAGCTTTAGTCTTGGAGGCAAGCGTCTCAGCGAGCCTCAGCAACTCACCAAGGTTGTTCTGGGACACGTAGTCAACCAGAACTGAGTTTAGGCGTCCCTCAGGTAGAAGAAACGCAGAGAAGGGCTCCCAGGTGGCCTCTTCGACTCCAAACCCTTCCCAGAGGGTGAGGAAGCGCCAACCCTGGCGATAGCGGTGGCGTAGGACAGACTTCACCAGGTAGAAGCCCTCCTTAGCCCTCTCCTTGGCGTTCATGTCGGGGAGTTCCCCTTCAACTTCCATAGGGCTGGCAGCCCCTTGTAGGTCTAGGGCGGCGATTTCCTCGTTGTTCAGCTCCCACTCCTCCCCACAGAGGTCTTCAGGATCATAGTAGTGCTTCAGGTGTTGAGCAGCGCACACCAGGGTCCCCCCTAGACGGGGAGAACACCGCACGGTGATACGGTGTCCATCCACTGATAGAAACTTGTACGGCCCGAAGTATGGGTCATCGCTGGTAGAGCGTGGCCAGGCGGGTAGTCGACTGTGGTGCACCAGCACCCAGTCCCCCTCTTGGTAGGTGACCGGTACTCGGTGCTTGTTCTTCTTGTTCCACTGACGCTCCCTCACTCTCTGGAGCATAGCCTTGGCCTTGTCCACCTTCGCTTGTTGCTCTCGGACCCATTCACCCACGGAAGAATGGGTGTTCTCTGGATAGGGGGCATGTGGGAACCACGCCGGGCCCCCTAGGAATAGCTCATGGGGCGAGTAGCCAGTATCTGAACTCTCTTGGGAGTTCATCATCAAGGATATGACGGGCAGTAGTCTCACCCAGTCTCTGCTGCTTTCGGTTTTGCACCATATCCTTACATTCTCCTTGAGGACACGAATCTGTCGCTCACATAGGGGGTTGCTCGTGTGCGAGTAGGGGATCCCCGTAGACACCTGGACATTGAGGGATCTCAGGACCCTCTTGTACCAAGCGGTATCTGAGCGTACTTGTACGTCCTCATCGGAGTTGATCTCGTACGGCGCCCCATAGACACAAAACCACTCCTCCAGGAGTATCTTGATAGTCTCCTCCCCGGTACTGTGCTTGGTACATGGGAACACCCTGGTAAACCTGGTCAACCCACAGGTTACCACGAGGGCGAAGTCATAGCCCCCGAACTTCGGCATCTCCGTGTAGTCCACGTAGAGAACACTGTTAGCACAGTGAGGGATCGGCAGGGTCGAGTAGAGACCTCTGTCCCTGATATCCCCTGGTTTACAGGACCTGCACGGGCACTTGTCCAAGATAGGCTGGAGGGCTTTCCGCAGTTGGTCGTCAGTCCACGTAGTGTGGAACCACTGCTTGAACAGCCTCAGGGTACGATCAGCACCCACATGACCGCTGGACTCATGGGTCCACTTCAGCAGCGCTGGGACTCTGTCACTAGGAACCACGATGCAGTCCTCGTGCCAGAGGTAGCTCTTGTCCCTCTTCCACTGATCTTGGTTGACCAGGAGGGGTTCAATGCGTTTCTCCAGGCGCTTGTAGATATCCCCAAACTCCTTCAGGTACTCCGACTGTTGGAGTCCATCCAGGGGGCGTATCATAGTCATGTTGAGGTCCAAGTGAACGTCCATACGGCTGAATGCCTCTTTAGCCAGCGCTTCAGACCGGGCACCAATCAGGGCGTCGAAGTTGTTGCGGCTCATGTAGTCTGCACACTCGTTCTTCACTCCCTGGATATGGTGTACCGTCAGCCGTAGTTGACTGAGGTAGGTCCAGCAGAGCCGTAGCTTGGCCTTCTCACGTGGGGGGCCCTTCTGGAAACTGCGGACCGGTTCTTGGTCGCACAGCCAGACCACAGGGTTACTCCCCAACAGTTGTGCTTGTGAGGATACCCGCGAGCAATTCCTGCTCATAAGTGGAGTAGTTCCCCCTGGCCTGGTTCCATTTCCAGTTCCAGTGGCCCAGAGGTACTAGGACCCAGTTTGTCGTCAGGGTAGCTGTGCTTGAGGGTTCCATCTCGGTTGAGACCTTCCGTCCCCCTTTGGGAAATGGCCGAGTCGAACTCCTCCTTCTCTAGTGCTTGCCATTGGAACAACGTTCCACCACCGCCCACATTGCTGGCGTCGGTCACCAGGATAATCTCCCCTTGTGCCCTAGGCACGCCCGAGCACTTAGCGTTGGCCACCTTGTCTTTGAGCTCGTCAAACGCTTGTTGCTCTTGTGGGCCCCAGCGCCAAGTAGTACTCTTCTTGATCAAGTCCTTCAGAATGGCGCTGATGTAGGTGAAGTTTTTGATATGGCGGCGATAGAAGTTGCACCCCCCAATGAAACTGCGTACATCATGAAGTCCTTTCTTGGGGTCTTCGTGTCGTACCTTAGCATCCATCAGGGGTTTGGCCTTAGAGGCCGCTGGGGTCCACCACCCATAGCCAACGTCAAACCCCAGGTACTGCATGGTCTCCTGCATGAACTCACACTTCTCCAGCTTGAGTCGTGTGTGGTTCTCCTGGCAGACCACAAAGAACTCACCCAAGAGGATTAGGTGGTCCTCCTAGGTATTGGTCCCGAGGCATACATCGTCGATGTGAGGTTCCATCTGGGCCCCACGGGATATAAGCTCCTGCACCTTAGGTCTCCTTCGTAGGATGGACAAGATCTTGTTCATCAGCTCTTGGAATAGAGCGGGTGCCTTGGCCACGCCAAATGGCATGACCTTCCACTTGAACACCCTCCCCTGAGGGGTGATGAAGGCCAGTAGCTCCTGAGCGTTGGGCGTCAGGTCCACTTGCCAGAATCCACTCCTCTTGTCCATCTTGGTCTTGTAGCGACAGGAGGCTATCTTCTCAAGGGTAGACTCCATATTAGGAATGGACCCTGAGTGGTTCAGCGTTTTCTTGTTCAGCTCTCCGTAGTCCACTACCAGCCGTTTGGCTGTAGACCCAGGTTTAGCCACCAGGAAACAGGGGCTGCAGTGTAGGGGGTAGTCCCCGTCCTTGTACTCCAGGACTAGGCCAGCGTCGATACATTCTTGTATCTGTCGCTCGATCTCGTCGGTCTGCTCTTTAGGAGCTGGATAGGGTCTCCTCCGGATCTTGTGACCCACGAACTCGGGTTTCAGCTTGAGGTCCATCTGTACCAGCTTGTCACATGAGGCTGGAGGGGGTAGTTCTCCGAACACCTCCAGATAGGTCCTTATAAGCTTCTGCACCCGCGGGTCCAATAGCTTGATCTTGTCCTCCATGTCCTCGTCAGAGTGTAAGTTGCTTGCTCCCTGAGTAATAGACGTCCGGAGGTGATCCTCCACCGACTCTTCGCCCTTGGTAGTGTCCTTCGCCCCTTGGTAGGCATATAGGAGGTCTTGTTCAACCATCTCCGATGGACGATGGCAACATAGGCACGCTCGAGGGGGTTCACATACACATTCCTCCGAGGGGTCGTCCTCCTCTGGGGTCCTCACATGGGCACCCCACACGCTCTTCATGAGCTTAAGATCTACCTCCCTTTGCCCGGTGGTGATCTTTTGTTCGAGGTCCTCCTTCAATTGGGATAGATCTCCCATACGTCCTTGCTTCAGTGGCCATGAGCTGCGGGTAGGCTTAGCGTAGCATAGGTTTTTCGCCTGCATCTTCCTCTTGGAGTCCACATACTCCCTTAGCCTGGATCGAGGGTCCAGCTCTTCGTCCACGGGGTCTTCCACCCTCATGGAGAGTAGGGGTTTCAGTGGGGCGACGTACTCGGCATTCTCCACTTCCTCCACATAGGTCTGCACGAAGAAGGCGTCGTGCTCAGTTTCGCCATCTGAGTGGATAGAGCTAGGTAGCTCGGATAGTGCACATTCAGAGACTCCATCAGGAACAGGTACATGGCAGGGTGAGTTGGGGGCGTTGGTGCCAGTCACGACGTACTCATCTCCTCCAGGTATAGTCTCAATAGCATCTTGAGGTCGTAGTCGATTCTTCAAGTCACCCAAGGCGAGTCCATCGCTTTCTCGTTGTATAGCCTGGACCAGAGTCGGGTCCAGATCCTCCCAGGGGATGGAGGTAAGACCTCCGTCCACCACGCTGAGCATACTCCCCCATCTGGGTTTCCCAATAGGCGTCTTACGCCCCAGAGGCACGTAGATGGCCTCATCAGGTAACCGAACAGAGCTGATAGTCAGCCTGTCCAGTAGGTTTCGCCAGTACTCGTTGCCCCCATGGGCTCCCCAATCAGGGGAACAAAGGACCATACGGGAACGTTCCAAGGCCACCTTGGTCAGGACCTTCCCCAGTTCACTGAACCTGGGGTTCCTGTAGGCCATCCCGAAAGAGGGCCAGTAAAATTTGTAGCTGCAGTTCTTCCCCTTGCTGCAGTAAAGGTCCAGTACATGCTGCTTGTCGCTGGCGAACAACTCCACACTCAGGTCTTCTCTAGAGTAACCCAACTCCTTCAGACCTTGGTCTAGGACTTCCCCCAATAATTGATAGTCCTCAGTTTTGGAGGCCGCCATCATGTTCGAAGGCTCCCCCTTCGATAGCCTCAGGTAGCTCGAGGTATGTTCCGACTGCTCCAGTGGCACAGACTCTCTGCCACTGCCGTGGTCCACGTAGAGGAGGTAGGGCGCTTGCAGCGTCAGGGATTGTATCTGGGACTGCTGCACAAAGAAGTCAGTGCCCAATACAAAGTCGAAGGCCTCAGTGTCCATCACATAGAACCGATGGGCGATGGTCCGGGAGCCCATAGGTACCTCCACTTCACAGTCCCCGCAGCTGTGCACCACATGTCCATCCCCCATTCGTATAGCCGTGGTGGTCATGGTGTTCTTCAGGCTCCCACAAGGTAACGTTTTCTTGGCCATTATAGATATGGTGGCGCCAGTATCCAATACCCCCAGGTGTTCGCGTGCCCCTAGTCGGATACGTACCCAAAACACCAGGTCCTGGGTGCCACCGGAGCGTCCCCGTCAGAACTCCGCGGGACAGGTCACCTCGAACCGCTTTTTCCGCAGCTTGCAGGCCATCCTCATGAAACGGCTTCTCTTCTTAGCGTTGCCGTCATCACCACCTTCGTGCTCCCGCTTGGCCCCTTGTTCTTTCTGGGCCTGCGTCTGTGAGCGTGTGGTAGGACCAGACTGCCCTCCAGAGGGCTCGGACTTCCCCCCTGGATTAGGGTTGGGGTTGCCTCCGTTCTTGTCCGTGTTCTTGTTGTCCTTGTCTGGCTGGCGGTTAGCGCCTCCTCCTCGTCCACCTTGACTCTTGTCTTGCCCTTGTCCACGTCCTTTCGACTTGCCCTTGCCGGGGTCGTTGCCTTTGCCTTTGCCTCCACCTTTGCCTGAGCCTTTGCCAGGATCCTCACCCTTAAGCTCCGCCGATAGGCGGTGCTTGTGGTAGCACTCATCCTCGTAGTGCTTCCTCTTCCCACAGAAGGCACACGTGATGGTGCACCTGTAATGATCCGGCAGCTTCCCTTTGGCGCCGGTGTTCTTCTCCTGCTGCTTCCCCTGGACTACGAAGCAGTCTCGCTGCTCGCAGTCTGGGGCGTGCTGGAGGTGTCCCTGCTCGTCTCTGGCATCACACCAGAAGAGCTCCTTGACGTTTTCCATGATACGGGCGTGGGCGTGTTTGGGGGTAGTCCCCTGCCCAGGTCTGGATCCTTGGTACCCTTTGTCATGGCTTCCAGAGCCTCCACCTCCAGGACGGTGGTTGTTCAGGTGCTGGTCGCTTTCTTTCTCCAGCGCCAGCTCCAGGAGTAGCACGCATTGATCCTCGTACCGGAGGGATCTAGCCTTGCGCTCTGCCGTTGAACGGCACTCGTCCCACAGCTCTCGAGGGAGCTTAGCCACCAACCAGAAAAGCAGGTCGTCGCTGCTGTAGGAACCGGGCGTCAATCGTGCAGATCAGTGATCCAGGTCAGCCAACAGCTCAGAGACCCTGCCAGGTTTGGGGTTGTTGGGCAGCACGGGCAGGTTCTGGATCTGGGCCCTGATGGAGAGGTCGGTTTCATAGGTCGGGTACTGCCTCTCCAGGGCAACCAACACATCGGCAAAGGTGGCGGAATTAGTCATGATCTGTCTGACCTGCTTCTCCAGGTACTTGGTCTTGCAGCACTTCAGGAGCAGATCGCACTTGACCCGTCCACTAGCGTGGGTTTGGCCGGTCAATCGGAGAAACCGGCCAAAATTCTCAGCGAACTAGCTGAGGTCCTTGCCTGTGAACTCAGGCAGGTTCACCACGATCTTGGAGGTGGCAATAGCCTTAGCCTCCTGAGACCTGCATCCCTCAGGGCGTCGGGTCTTTCTCTTCTTCTTCTTCTTCTTCCCACTTGGGTTCTCGGGGTCCTCCGGGTCATCGTCCTCCGAGGGCAAAGCAGAAGTCATCCACGGCGGCTCATCATCGGAGGGGTCTCCGCCTAGATCACTAGAGCCATAGGGCTCCACGTCAACCATTGCCCTCAAGGCTGTCAGCCCCAGCCGGTCGAGCTCGGCTCTCGTAGAATTCGTCACGTGGCTGTAGGGCGGCTGGGCCGTTCTCGGTACGAAAGGGCTTCTCGGTATCGCTGCAGGGGTCGGCATCGGTCGGCTCCTCAGGCTTCCCAGGGTGTTTGTCAGCCCTGCCACCAGGTGGTTGGCCTGTACTCGATGGGGTGACACTCCCACAGTGGTAGGTGACGCTTGGGGCGGTATCATCAGGGGTTCCAGTTTATCTCGAATCTCTTGAGTGAGGTTGCCCACAATTATAGAGGTGGCTCCTCGGAGCACCTCGTTGATCTCCGACCGCGTCAGGGACCTGTTGGAGGATCTCCCCGATCCTCTACTTCTTCCTCCAAGAGACTCAGGTCCTCTCCTCAACCCACTCAAGGTTGCCTACCCAGGAACATCCACATAGGCTCCCGTAGCGGGTAGAGGATGGTGATAGTCAGCCACATACCATCGCGGCGCAGAACTGGAGGTCACTGGCTCACTGGCAGTAGTTGCCTCAGGGAACGCAGTGGTAGGTGGGCCCATACCACAGGCAGGGTAGGTAGGCATACCAGTAAAGCCTGTGCCCTCAGCCATAGGCGGGTTGGTTATGAGTGTGGATGTTGCAGCGGCTGGGTCTGGAATTGGGAGTGTGGTGGTTATAGGAGAGGGTGATGCATGGAGGCCAGAAGCGCTTGGTGCGCCCTCGAAGGTAGGATTATTCGTCGGGTCGTGCCCTTTGTCTGCTCCTTCGTCTGCTTCGTCTCCAGCATCCTTTTCTCTCTCTCTCTTTCTCTTCACAGGTTGAGTGTCCACCTCCTCGACTGAGAGGGTCCGGAAGGCCGACTGGAGTCCTTCCAACGAATCCTCCGCCACGTCCACTGGCCCATGTAAGGTCCGAAGGTACAGCGCTAGGTCCAGGTCCAGGTTCACCAGGTCCTGGCATTGCTGGTGCCTCAGGCGCTGTCTTCACGTCGGTGTCCTCTTTCTTTGTGTCCATCTTTGTTCGACCTTCTGCTTATATATGACTGATCTCGGCGCACTGGATGTACGGCACGGGGTTGCTGCCGGTACGCAGAGACAGTCTGCCTCTTGCTACCAGAAAGTTTTATAGTGATTTCAACACTGCGTTTGTGCCTCTCCTGCTGCTTGCTGCTGGTGTAGGGTTTCCTGCTGCTTGTTTTTGATGAGTAAAATGTTTTATTTGCTGAAATACAACCAATCCAGGATAACCCAAGCCAGAGATAAGCAAGTAGAAGAGAATCAGGATCAAAGCATGAAGGGCTGCAGTGTAAACAATGAAAGATGTTAGAATATTCACAGAAACTGCAACTCAGGGCAAATCGGATTGCATATTCACAAAGATAGCTGAAATGCTTTGGAAAAAGAGTTGGAAAACTGCCCCATGGTCACTCAATCTCCATAGTGCCATCTCAGGAGATGTGCACTCTTTGTTGTGGGTCCCATATGTGCTGAGGTGGCAGGGCATGTGGCGATGAGGTCACTGCCATGTCACATGGGATCTTCCTACTTAGCTAGGCTGACCGGGAATTGAACCCAGGACCTCTCAAAAAGAGGTGCTCAGCCCCCTAGGGTGCATACCACTAAGATAGCTAAGAATTCATGAGAAAACATAGATAAATGAATAGGCTCAGCCCTGGATATGTCAGTTCTCAGTCGACTCAGGAAAAGATGAATTGCCTCACATTGATAGGGGATTAAGGGGTCCACTCCATAACCTGATTTAGTGTTTGGTTCCATAGGTCAAAATGTGTTATCACCACTTTTGGTTGGGCCAATACTAAGATAGAAATGCCTGTGTGCTTGGAGCACCTCTAATACAACTAGAGTATACCCTAAAGCATTGGAAAAGCACTTTTTCTTACTGGTGTGGGGCGTCCGGGGTCGGACGCTCTCCCACCCCCGACCTCTCGTCCGTTCGGGCCTGCGGCCGGGGCCCACTACCCACTGGCTGTGGGTGCGGGGGGTGCGGGCGTTGGGACCCGTCACCAACCCCACAGCGCGCGCTCTTGCGAGCTGGCTTTGCGCGCTGTGGGGGTGGCATGAGGGTGCCTGGGGGTGGGCGCCTCTTGCCTGGGTGTCGGGCATCCGGGGTCGGGCGCTCTCCCACCCCCGACCACTCGTCCTTTCGGGCGTGCGGCGGGGGCCCACTACCCACTGGCTGTGGGTGCGGGGGAAGAAGAAGACATGCGGTGTCGTCGCGCGCTTGCAGCAGAAGAAAATAAAAAACCAAGAAAAAGACGCACAACCAGAAAAAATAAAGCGCAAAATCGGTTTTTCCGACCTCAGATACCCCCACAAAAATTTTACGCTGCTGTTTGGCGAGGTCGCAAAATTTAGGACACTCACAGAAAAAGAAGAACAACAGAGTCGCGACGGCGCCGAAGATGAGCGTTGCTTGCCCCAAAACACCTAGCAGAGTGCGTGTCCTAGGCGCTAGGGACTTGTGCGCGCTCCAACAACGAAGAAGATGAATAGAGGCGAACACCAAGCACAAGCGAGCCGCGGCGACGAAGAAATGGAACATTGCGTTTTCCAAACCACCTAGCAACGTGCGTGCCATAGGAGCTAGGCGGCTTGTGCGCGTCAAAAAAAAAAAAAAAGAAGCAAACACAACAAAAGGAGAAACACCAAAATACAAACAAAGAAAACACGACCACGGACCACGGGAAAACAAAGGTATGACGAACAAGTATGTTACGGCCCCATGCATCCTATATATCATATCAATCGCTACACATGCGTCGATGAGAAAACCACCAAGTATGTTGCGAAGGAGGGCGCCCAAGGGACAATGCCGCACGTAAAAAAGAACGACGAACCACCACGCACGTCCGAAGGCATGCCCACAAACACAAACCACAACCATATATCCCCCATATTCCTCCATAGGCTCCAAGCACCGCGAGATACACGACGAAAAAAAAACAAACAACAAAAGCGCAAAAGGTATGGGGCGGCCACGGACCATGGGGAAACAATGAACAGGCGAACAAGTATGTTAAAAAAACGAAGGAGGGCACCAAGGGACCGCACCACGCACGCATACCCAAACGTACACAAGGCCGCAAAGTGAAAGAAAACGGAGACAAGGTCAAAGAGAAACATGGTATGAAACACCACCCCCGCCCCACCCACACAACATGCACCTGCTCTCGCTATAGGCGATGCCCACGAACCACGGGAAAACAATGGTATGGCGAGCAAGTATGTTAAGAATGCGATGGAGGGCGCCAAAGGGACGGACCACGCACACACGCACACACATAAACAAGACCGCAAGGTACAAGAATACGGAGACAAGAGCAAGGAGAAGCATGGTATGAAACCCCAGCCCGCCCCGCCCGCAAACACGCACACGCTCTCACTATAGGGGATGGCCACGAACCACGGGGAAACAATGGTATGGCGAACAGGTATGTTAAGAATGCGAGGGAGGGCGCCAATGGGTTGGACCGCACACGAAAACACAAATGTACACAAGGCCGCAAGATACAAGAAGA
The DNA here is from genome assembly GCA_964036045.1 of Eutreptiella sp. 'Long Island Sound 2002'. Taxonomy (NCBI): domain Eukaryota; phylum Euglenozoa; class Euglenophyceae; order Eutreptiales; family Eutreptiaceae; genus Eutreptiella; species Eutreptiella sp. 'Long Island Sound 2002'. The sequence goes on from OZ038386.1 coordinate 51,459,551, forward strand.
CGGAGACAAGACAAAGGAGAAACATGGTATGAAAACCCACCCCCGCCCCACCCAGAAACAAGCACACGCTTTCTCTATAGGGGATGACAACAAGAAGCTACACAAGGTATGACAAGTATGTTACGAAAAAAAAAACACAAAGGCGCCTTCCACACCCTCTCTATAGGGGAAACGCAAGGCAAAGAGGTATGTTATCGAAGACGCTACGGAAAAAAAAAAGGGGAGAGACACAAGGCACAACACGCAAAAACAACCAACCAACCCCCCAAAGACCTGCACACGCTCTCTCTCTACAGGGGAAGAAAACACGATGGGACAAATAGAGAGGTACGTAATACGCGTCACGCATACCACGCATTTCTGCTACACGTCTACAGGACCTCTTCTTCTGCTTTTTGAACACGACCATGCCGACCGACGACGAGAACCAACCAAGGTATGACACACCCCACCAACCACACACCGCAAGCACACACACGCACACGCACGGCAACCACACCCTGCACGACCCCCCCCACGCCACCCACACCAACACGAAGGGCCACACAGCGCACACACACACACCAAGACCAAGGAGAAGGGCACCCAGGGCCCCCATCACCACATCCAGTGGACCCCAGCCAGGAGTGGCGGGGAACCACGCCCACGGCCCACGGCCAGGAGTGGCAAGGGGCGGCGACACCAAACCGCAGACCACCGGCACACCACACACACGCAACCACGCACACCAGCACACGCGGAAGACACACCGACCACACCACCACACCACACCACCAACAACGCAGACACCACAAACACGCAACACACAACACAGCACGGCCACCGCGCACAGCCACACACACCACAAACACACACAACAACGGACACCCCCACCCGCGAAACACACCACCACAACCGGCAGGCCCCAGCCAGGAGTGGCGGGGAGCCGCATACCACCACCGCCGGCAGACCCCAGCCAGGAGTGGCGGGGAACCGCACCCGGGACCCTCAGCCAGGAGTGGCGAGGAACGCCCACCACCAACGGCAGCGAAACCCAGCCAGCAGTGGCGGGGAGTAGCACACAGGAACCTCCGCCAGGAGTGGCGAGGGACCAACCACACCACACACCAGCCACAACCCCACCAACACACCACCGCCGCACACCACACACCACACACCACACACCACACACCACACACCTTCGCCGCCAGCGGACCCCAGCCAGGAGTGGCAGGGAACCGCACCCGGGGCCCTCAGCCAGGAGTGGCGAGAAGCACCCAGGACCGCCGACAGCGAAACCCAGCCAGGAGTGGCGGGGAACCGCGCCCGGGACCCTCAGCCAGGAGAGGCGAGGAACGCCCACCACCACCGGCAGCGAAACCCAGCCAGGAGTGGCGGGGATTAGCACACAGGAAACTCCGCCGGGAGTGGCGAGGGACCAAGCACACCACACACCACCCACAACCCCACCAACACACCAACGCCGCACACCACACACCACACACCACACACCAGGAACCACACACCACCGCCGCCAGCGGACCCCAGCCAGGAGTGGCGGGGAACCGCGCCCGGGACCCTCCGCCAGGAGTGGCGAGGAACGCCCACCACCACCGGCAGCGAAACCCAGCTAGGAGTGGCGGGGAGTAGCACACAGGAACCTCCGCCAGGAGTGGCGAGGGGCCAACCACACCACACATCAGCCACAACCCCACCAACACACCACCGCCGCACACCACACACCACACACCACACACCACACACCACACACCACCGCAGCCAGCGGACCCCAGCCAGGAGTGGCGGGGAACCGCACCCGGGGCCCTCAGCCAGGGGTGGCGAGGAGCACCCACCACCGCCAACAGCGAAACCCAGCCAGGAGTGGCGGGGGCCCGGAAACGGGACCCTCAGCCAGGAGTGGCGAGAACTGCCCACCACCACCGGCAGCGAAACCCAGCGGGGAGTGGCGGGGAGTAGCACACAGGGACCTCCGCCAGGAGTGGCGAGGGACCAACCACACCACACACCAGCCACAACCCCACCATCACACCACCGCCGCACACCACACACCATACACCACACACCACACACCACACACCACCGCCGCGGGCGGACCCCAGCCAGGAGTGGCGGGGAACCGCACCCGGGACCCTCAGCCAGGAGTGGCGAGGAACGCCCACCACCAACGGCAGCGGAACCCAGCCAGGAGTGGCGGGGAGTAGCACACAGGAACCTCCGCCAGGAGTGGCGAGGGACCAACCACACCACACACCAGCCACAACCCCACCAACACACCACCGCCGCACACCACAGACCACACACCACACACCACCGCCGCCAGCGGACCCCAGCCAGGAGTGGCGGGGAACCGCACCCGGGGCCCTCAGCCAGGAGAGGTGAGGAGCACCCACCACCGCCGACAGTGAAACCCAGCCAGGAGTGGCGGGGAACCGCGCCCGGGACCCTCAGCCAGGAGTGGCGAGGGACGCCCACCACCACCGGCAGCGAAACCCAGCCAGGAGTGGCGGGGAGTAGCACACAGGAACCTCCGCCAGGGGTGGCGAGGGACCAACCACGGCACACACCAACCACACCCACACCCACACCAGCAGCAAGCCCCAGCCGGCCCCAGCCACACACCCACACACGCACACACACACACACCAACACACACGGAAGGCACACCCACACCCACGCCACCACGAACGCACGACACACACACCAACACAGACACCACGCGCGCACGCACCACGCCACAAACCCTGTAATGATCTTGAACTCCTAGAGGTCTATTTTCTCCGCGACAGTGAACACGGTGCTGACTTCCCCAGATACCCAGGGTACGCACAGAACTGCACCAAGTCGTTCATGATCACTACATGTTGCAACTGCAGTTCTGTGCAAACATGAAAATGGATACATAACAATTAAAAACAATGAAATTTGAATACTTAATTGTCATGTGCAACATCGCATTTTAATATTGCCTGCAGTGCCCTTTGCGACATGATCTGGCACTTTTCCTACGCATGCGCGACACACGCGATCGCACTAGCGATCTTTACTCTGTGTCCTATTACACTCCCTTCCCAAGCTATTTGCTGGAGTTTACCTCAGCAAATGGCTGACTAAGGAAAATAGACACTCAGATCTTTACACTGATGTGGGGGGGGGGGGGGTGGGGGGCTGAGCTGCTGTAGACAGCCCAGAGCAGGGTGTCAAACAAAAAAGTCAAACACACACCCCAGAAACAATCTACTCCGGCGTGCTGCAGGACTGAAGTACACTGCAGCCCTACATACTAGTTAGCGTGGGGGTGGGGGTGGAACTGTGGGCCTGGACTCCACTGCAACCTACAATACTAACCCGCCTACAAACAGAAACTGCCTGCAGCAATGGCTAAGCAGGCAATGCAGCATCAAAAGCCCCTTGGAAAAAAAACAAAAGAGGGGGCTGTCGGAAAATCTTTAACAATTTTCTGCCTGCCTGTAAAAAGGTTAGCCAATGTACAAAATCCCTGCCTGCCCTGCAGCATACACAGCAAGTGGACTGGTGGTTCTGTTGTTGATCTCAGTCGTGCAGTGCAAAAAGAAAAACCTGAAATACTCTACAAAACCCATTAACCTGCACCTGATTAGGCTTCGGTCCTGCCCCGAATTCAGGACCCTTCATTGATATCCACTTGCTGGTGCTGCAAAGACAAAGAGGAACTGAACATGCATATCATATAAAAAAAACGACGACGTGTCAATCGTCAGTCATACCTGAAAACAATCTTTATCCAACACTGCTGATACCCACTTCCTTTGCATTGCTCACCTCCTGACCTGCACAACAGACACCAAGAGGTTAGAAACTACAAACACGCAAACGACAACTATGCTAATGCACATGACGTGTGAAAACGCAAACGAAAATGTACCTAAACGCAGCATGCAAACTTTTTATTATTATTTTCTGTTGTCAAACGCGTAACTGTAGTTGTGCAATCTATAACAAAAACTGAGCAAGCTGGACTAAACAAACCTACGCAAACGCATTCACACACATTGCGCACGCAAAAATGCACCCTCGAACTCGAAACAAAATGCAAACACTGAAAACACAAATGATAAAATTTACCTGGACAAGGACAGAAACGAAAGACTGAAATTAAAAAGACTGAAAGTAAAAAGACTGGGCAACACACAAAAACTGAACAAGAGAAATTAAAAGACATACACACCAATCACGGGTCATGTGGAAAAAATATTCAGAGAGCCTACACAGAAAAATAAAAACTGTCAAGCTGCCCGAGGCAGCGGTAACACTCCTGTCCACCTACGCCCCGGCAGGCAAACAGAGGCCGTGGCGAATCACCCGCCCGACCTGAGTAGGCGCCACCCCCAGAAAAAGAATCGCCCTTCAACTCAGGGTGGGGTGTCCTGCCTTACCAACCCAAGGCCAGGACTGTCAGGAAAAATGAAGGGCTTTAGAAGGCACCCAAGAACTAAAGGCTTTAAAGGCGCCTTGACGGGAGGACAATCCCTGCCTGCAGTGGGGGTTACTGTCTTACCTAAACGAGTGCTCGCTAAGCACAGGACCAACCAAACAACAAACTGCGACTCACCGGCTAAAAAGAGAAAAAGTAGAAGTAGCGACCACCAACAACACAAACAGAAAATGAAAGAAACAAAGAGGAAGCAGAAGCACCCAAACTGGGTCGTGCGTGTTCGCCAAGGGCGAGGGACGCAACTGCAACCCAATAAACAACTCGAAGATGCCCAAAAAGACAGAAAAACACCAAAATGAGAAAAGCTAAAAAAATACAAAAGGAGGAAAAAGAAGACAAACCTGTATATACATACACACATACAAACACACTGCACACTCAAAAACACACAAACTGAGCACGCAGCACATACTCAATTTTGACATTCACTCATTTGCATCCTGGATTCCTGGCTGCTCCACCTGCCAAAGCAGGAGCAGGAACGCCAGAACCACGGAAAAAAAACAAGACAAAAAAGCAAAACGAAGCGAACACAGCAGGCATGCAACACACAACACACCTGTAAACAGGACGTGTCCGCGTGTGCTCACCGTTCGCGTTGCCTTGTGTGGCTCTGTCCTATGCACACACAGTAAGAAGAGGGAAAGAAAAAAATGAAACACGGGAAGACGAACACGAAGCCAGGCAGCAGGCAACCCCAAAAGGGCAGCAGGCAAACACAAAGCTGGCATGCAACACACAGCACACCTGTGAAGAAGAGGTGTCTGCGCGTGCTCACCTTGCGTCGTGTTGCGCCGCGCCGCGCCAGTTTGCCTTGAATGAATGAATGACTACTCCACCTGTACACTAACAGGCCAACACCACAAGAAAAAAGGCAGTATCAATAATAATAATACTAATAAGTTGACAACGAACGCTCAAGCGAACGAAGCAGGCGACGAAAAAGACAATACGACACGAAAAAGACAATACGACAGGAAGCAAAAGCTAAAAGCGTCCAACGCTGAAAATTACCTACTCCTCAGGGCGGCGCTTGCAAGGCCTGCTCCATCGGGAATGGTCAGCACGAAAGTCTCACGCTTCGCACAACTAATCTGCTTTCTTCGCCGACCTTGTACCTCTGTGAGTCTTCTTTGGCCCCGTACGCTGAGACGGTGGTTCCCCAGCTGCAATGGCGGCGCGCAAACTCTTCTCTTCGGTCACCGGGTCGTCGCGTTCTCGTCCCACGCGCCGCAAAGTCTTTTCCAACTCCTCAATCTCCTCTTGTAATTTCTTGTTTTTGTGGCGCAGCTGCTCAGGCTCACCGCGAAGACGTCCCGCGCCACCACACTTGGATTCCTCACAATCCGTGCAAGGCATAGCACGCCGCTACAGCCCTTGTCCTGAGAAGCGGAGTTTACAAAGACGGTCTCAAGGACAGAATCAACCAGCGCTCCTGATGTTCACTGAAAACACGGTAATCGACTGCAGTTGTGTAGTGATCTTGAACTCCTAGAGGTCTATTTTCTCCGCGACAGTGAACACGGTGCTGACTTCCCCAGATACCCAGGGTACGCACAGAACTGCATCAAGTCGTTCACGATCACTACATGTTACAACTGCAGTTCTGTGCAAACATGAAAATGGATACATAACAATTAACAACAATGAAATTTTAATACTTAATTGTCATGTGCAACATCGCATTTTAATATTGCCTGCAGTGCCCTTTGCGACATGATCTGGCACTTTTCCTACGCATGCGCGACACACGCAATCGCACTAGCGATCTTTACTCTGTGTCCTATTACAACCCACACACCTGCGGCAAACCACAACCAGGGGGAGTGGGGACAGGCACACAAGCAACACGGCCAGGAAAAGCGAAAAGCACCCCCCACCACCACCACCCCACCCGGGAGAGACGGGAAACCCACCACCGCAGACCACACAGCGAAAAGGGGGGCGGGACGAAAAGGGCCCACGGGAGACACAGGCGAGGGACCGAACCTCAGGGGTTTGGCCCCCCCCCCCGGTGACCGTATCGGCCCGACCTGAGCACACGCAATAGGGTGGGATACGCCCCGGACCGTTGGTCAGCGGCCCGCGGTTCTACCGGCCTGGGAGGGGGACCAATGGGCCTGACCAAGAGCACTCCCCACGGCACATACTGCGGTTTGGGCCGAGCGAGGGGCTGCGGGTAGGGCACACCGTCCATCGGTGCAGGCAAGAGACACGCCTATCCCGCAAGGACTCCCCTGCGACCCACAGTGTACCAGACCCCGGTGTGGGGAACGTCTGGAGTACCTGGCTACGGAGCAGGTCCATTTGTACCGAGCGGGTACAAATGGACGGCCCGTACAACAGAGTTACACCCTGACGGGGAGTGCAAGCATCGGCCCCCCCAAGGGGAAACACCAGGGGAAGGGACCTGAGCCGACAACAAGGACCCCCCCCACCCACCACAGCCGGGAGGGCCCGGGCACGGCACCAGGGGAACACCGCCCCAAGTGACGCGGAAAAGAGACAGAGGGGGGAGGGCACGCAAAGGGGGCAGCGGGGAGACACACCACCAACAGACCCCAGCCAGGGGGGGTGGGGAACCACACAGCCGAGACGGGAGAGGGGCCACGACACACAGCCCCCACACCCACACAGAGCCGCCAAACGAAGCCCAGAAAGGCGAGGACAGGCACCCAAACGCACCACCAACACACCGCACACACGCCCGCGCATGCACACAACACACACGACCACAACCGCCACCGACACGAGCCCCACAAACGCACACCACACACCAAAGCGCAAGCACCGCCCGCACCACAAACGCACGCAACACACGAAAACCCAAAGAACAAGAACCCAGCAACCCCCCGCCAGGGGAGCAGCAGGGCCGCCAGAAACACTGCTAGGACACAAAGGTGGACCCACCAAGCCCTCAGCCAGGAGTGGTGATCGCCCATACCCAGCAACACCCAACCAAACACGCCCAAACCCAGTACCAGGCACTACGACACCCACACCAGCACCGCCACCAACACCCAAACCAGACGCCACAACACCCTCACCAGCGGAAACACCCGGAACCAACGGAGACACTGTCGGCAACACCAGCGACCCCAGCACCCAGTACAACACCTAAGAAACCCTCACCAACAACAAACAAACACAAGAAGCCACCCAACACTGACCAACGACCGCACCCGCGCCCCCCACCGACCCGCACCCAGAACCACCGCAACCAGCATCCACACCATCGGAAACACCAACACCACCAATAATCAAGCCAGCACAACACCCTCACCAACACCATCACCGCTGGCACCAACGCCTACAAAACCTACACACACCAACACCGGTTACAGCACCTACATCACACAAGCCAACGGCATCAAACACACCATCGCTAGCATCACCCCACCATCAGCGTCGCCACCGGCAACCTCCGCCACCAGAGGAGACCAAAGCCACCACGACCGGTGAACCAACAAACCACCAAGCCCCGGCCAGGGGAGGCGAGGGCACACGCCCACAACCATCAACAACAACACCCTCGCCACCAAAGCAACCACAGGGCGTCATCGACCACGCAGTCACCAGCGGCACCAACACCACCGGCGCCACCAACACCACCCTCACCCACGACACTACCCGGGGCATCGCCTGCACCACCTTCACTAACAGCATCACCAGCGGCACCCACACCACCGGCGGCACCACCCTCACTAACAGCATCACCAGCAGCCCACACCACCCACTGCACACCCTCCCAGACAGAGCCTGAGAAACCAGCCAGCGCCCACCCCCGAGCACAGGCCACTGACCACCCACACACAGACCCACACCAACCACCAGCAGCATCAGCAACATCAGAGAGGCCGTAAACCATAGCAACGCCCGCAACGACCTCACCACCGGCATCACCGACACCGCCACCGACAGTACGACCTCAGCAACAACAACCCAGAGCGTCAACGACAGCCGCCACGGCGACACCACCCGGTACAACACCGTCGACATCAACGACACCAAGGGGGCCAACACGCCAGCCAGCGACGCCCATGGGAACCTCCGCCAGGAGTGGCGAGGTACCACCCCCACCGTCAGAACACCACCGTCCGCCAGGGCATCACCTACAGCGCCCTCGCCTTCGACATCACCCACAGCCGGCGGCGCCCTCACCAACACCGTCACCAGCACCACCGACAGCGGCAACACAGCGCCACCGCCAACCGCCCACAGCACCAACCTCCCCAACACCAGAAACAACCGGCACCACCCCACCAGGACCACAAACCGACCTACCACCAGCCACGAGTGGCACACCCAGAACCGCCGACCACCCAAACGCAGGCCGCGCCCAGCACCAACACCAACAACACCCACGCCGTCAGACCACCACGAGACACACCAACCACCAAGTATCACCTATGACATCCTCACCGTCGACAACACCGGCGCCCCCAACACCCACGGCTCTATCCACACCACCACCAACCCCACCAACGACGGGCCAAGGTGCCGTCACCTACAACACCCCCACCACCACCACCACGACCCCGGCACCGAGTAACACCTAGGGCACCCCGACCATCGGCGTCACCAAAGACGCCAGCACGGCTGGCGAACAAACGCCACCAAGCCCTCAGCCAGAAGTGGTGAGCGCCCACACCCAGCAACACCCAACCAACCACGCTCAAACCCAGGACCAGTAACTGCGACACCCACATCTGCACCGCCACCAACACCCAAACCGAACGCCACAACACCCTCACCAGCAGAAACACCCGGAACCAACGGAGACGCCGTCGGCAACACCAGCAACCCCAGCACCCAGCACGACACCTGAGACACCCTTGCCAACATCGAACCAACACAAGAAACCACCCAATGACCATGTTACACCCAAGGCGTTACAACCGCGCCACGCACCGACCCGCACGCAGAACCACCACCAACAGCATCCACACCATCGGAAACACCAGCACCACCAAAGATCAAGCCAACACAACACCCTCACCATCACCATCACTGGCGGCACCGCCGTCCTCACCATCGCTTAACATACCTACGCACGCCAACACCGGATACAACGCCTACATCACCCAAGCCAACGGCATCAAACACACCGTCGCTAGCATCACCCCACCATCAGCGTCACCACCAGCAACCTCCGCCTCCAGAGGAAACCAAAGCCACCACAACCGGTGAACCAGCAGAACCACCAAGCCCGGTCAGAAGAGGCGAACCAAGAACCATCAACAACAGCACCCTCGCCACCAAACAAACCACAGGGCGCCATCCACCACGCAGTCACCAGCGGCACCCAGACCACCGGAGGCACCACCCTCACCAACAGCATCACCAGCAGCCCACGCCACCTACTGCACACCCTCCCAGACAGAGCCACAGGAACCAGCCAACGCCCACCCCCGAACACAGGCCACTGACAACCCACACATAGACCCACACCAACCACCAGCAGCAGCAACAACATCAGAGAGGCCGTAAAACATAGCAACGCCCTCAACGACCTCACCACTGGCATCACCGACGGCACCACCGACAATGCGACCTCACCAACAGCAACCCGGAGCGTCAACGACAGCCACCACGGCGACACCACCCGGTACGATACCATCGGCAACAACGACACCAAGGGGGCCAGGGCCAACACACCGGCCAGCGACGCCCATGGGAACCTCCGCCAGGAGTGGCGAGGTCCCGCCTCCACTGTCAAAACACCAACAGGGCATCACCTACAACGCCCTACAACGCCAACACTCACAGCTCCCCTGGCGGCGCCCTCACCAACACCATCACCAGCACCACCGACAGCGGCAGCACAGCGACACCGCCACCCACCCGCAGCATCGACACCCTCGACCACAGCCGATGCAACACCTGCCACTACAGACCCAAGGACAGCCGAAGGAAATAACCCAACACCAGAGACAACCGGCACCACCAGGACCACAAGCCGGCCAAACACCAGCCACGAGTGGCAGACCCGGAACCGCCGACCACCCAAACGCAGGCGGCGCCCAGCACCAACACCAACAACACCCACGCCATCAGACCACCACGTGATACGCCAACCACCACCGTGACACCCTCACCGTCGGCAACATCAACGCCGCCAACACCCACGGCAATATCCACACAACCACCAAAACCACCAACAACGTGCCGAGGTACCGTCACCTACAACACCCCTACCACCACCACCACGACCCCGGCGCAGAGTAACACCTAGGGCGCCCCCGACGACGGCATCACCCAAGACGCCAGCACGGCTGGCGAACAAATGCCACCAGCGCCACCCACCGTGCCCCCAGCCAAGGGTAGAAATAGCAACAGCAGACACCGTCACACCCACCGCATCGACATCAGCCGGAGCATCGTCCACATCAACCAGGGGTCCCCCCACCCAAGCAGCGCAAAAAACCGCAGCAACACCACCACATCCACCACCCTCACAACCAGTGACACCAGCGGCACCCTCCCCCAGGAATGGCGAGGAGAAAACCCAACAACGCGGAGCCACGCAGCATCCCCGGCACCCTCACCATCGGAGCGCCACCACCGGCACCAACCCCCAACGCACCACCGTCACCGTCACCAACGCCAACGACCCCTGACGCAACAACCACACAGCCCGCACAAACGGCACCAGCCGAACAGTCACCGACACCACTAGCACCACCCTCACCAGCGACAAAGCTCGGTTAACCACCTACAACCAGGAACCGCAGGCACCAAAAACCAGAGCATCACCGACAACACTCCCGGCCAACACCCGCACCGCTCTCAAGAACACCACCGAAAGCAGCACCGTCGACCGATAGCCACGACACCGTCACAAACCACCAGGATACGGGTTCTCCTTCCCACCCCCCACCATCTGCACAACCAGCGACACCATCACCAGCACCAACCGAAACACCGACAACGGCAGCCTCACCAACAACCGACACCCCCACTACCGATGCCACCCACCAGTCACGCCACCCACCGTCGGCGCCACCCACCAACGCCGCACCCTAAACCACACCTACACCCAAAACCTGCAGCAGCACCAGCGGACACCCCACCAGCGACATCACCCTCCGGCAGAAGACGATGGTCAGCACCAGCAGGAAAGCCAGCCCATAGCGGCCAAAACAACCCAAAGACCTCCCACACCCGGACCCACACCCACCAGCAGCGCCTACGCCGACCCACCATCAGTGTCACCGACACCCGGAAAGACACAAACCTTGATGAACTAACGACCACAACACTGCAGCCACCGCACCCACACCGTCAGCATCACTGCCAGAACAGCCGGCCGGGCCGTCAATGGCACCGCCGCCCATGGCACCGCCTACACTCACCAGCGCCACCACCATGCCGCGCGAGGCCAGGAACCCCTGGCATCTCCAACGGCCTCATAGAACATCAACACCACCAACACCACCACCGCCGGACGGGCACTACCCACAAACCAAGAACAGCTCCACCACCAACAACCAATACACCACCCGCGGCACCCCACCGTCCCCAACACCAACCTCACCACCACGGCACCTATCACACCTCCACCACCGGAGGCGACGTGGGCCACACCACCCGTCATCTACAGCACCCTCGCCACCACCGCCACGTCCCGCCCACAAACGTTACGCCCCAACGGCCAGAAACAACACCCTCACCATCCACACCACCGGCAACACCACATACGCCCCATACGTCACCCTCGCCATGCTCACCAACCATCACCCTCGCCATCAGTGTCCACGACATCAGAGGCACCAACACCACCGGCGACGACAACAGCGATAACAGCTGACCCACCAACTAACCACCATCAACTAGCCCAGCACCAACCTCATCTACGCTAACGCCCATACCACCCTCGCCAAAAACACCGCCAGCGGCACAATCATCCACTCCGGCACCCACACCACCCTCACCACCAACATCACCACCACCCCCCAAGGGTCAGGGCTCGCGGGGAACGGAACGGCAGGGCAAGCACGCCACGACCCGCACGCCTCGCCCACCCTATCGTACACCGCTCCGCAATACGCCCCCCCGCTTCCCCCGACAGGACGTGCGCTGCAGCCCACAGCTGGGATGACGACTACGACGTCCTCCCGGCCATCCGACACCTACTGGCAGCCACGGCCCCGCGCCCACGAGCCCACCAGCAACCCACGGAACCGCAGGATCCCGACCACCCCATGCCACCACGCTCCATATCCCCCGCGTCCACCGCAGACCAGAACGCGGAACACCAGCGAGAGGAGCCCGACCCCGACCGAGCCGCCACGCCCCCACCGCCCCCCCCCCCAAAGGACATCTACGCCACACTGGCCAGCACCCTAGCCCCCATGGACGCCGAGCAGTACTACCAGTCCATCCAACGAGACCTCCCCGAGGACCACGCGACCCTCCAGGGGTGGAAGCAGGAGAAAAGGAACGACAACGAGTGGGGCACGGAGGAAGACCTTCTCTGGGAAGACACCTGGAAAGGCACCACGGACGCCTTCCTGGAAGCAGTAGCCGAAACCTACCCCCGCCCGCCCGGGGACACTAGACACGGCCTCCACGCCCTCCTAGCGTTCCAGAGCTGGAAACACCGCCACACTATCACCCTCCACCCCCTCGACCACAATCCACACCGATTGACACCCGAAGACGACGCCACCGCCGCCATCACGTACAGCAAAGCCCCGAGAACCCGGAGGAATACCACATCACCTGGAACGATCCGGCACCCCACCCGCCCGCCTCCCCCACCCTCCCAGATGTCTTTGCCACCATCAGCGCAGAACTCCAGGAGGCGAAAGCCCCACAACAACTGGACGAAGAGATGCCCCAGGTACCATCACCACCAACCACACAAGAAAAACCCCGCACAGAGCCCCTCACCCACCACATCACCACAATGGAGCTCCCCCGACAACACCGCACCACCCCGGACCGCAACGGGATTCGAGACATGCCACGGGAATGGGCGGTCCACAACGGCACACTCCGATGGGACGAAATCACACCGGGGCTCCAGGCCATCCGCCTCCACTCGATCACCGAGCCCACCACCACCTGGGCACTACCGACGGACCGCCACCACCTCCTCCTCACCGTCCAAGGCGATGCCACAATCACACCCACGGAGGGAGACCCCGTAACAGCAGCCCCCGCCAACGCCGTCCACATACCCCCGCAAGCATCGTCGGCACCTATGGCGGTACATCCAGGCCCCTGGCCATGGCAAGCCATCGTCATCACCTACCCCGCCCCAAACGACCACACACACACCTGGCAGCAACGATGGGAGGACATCCGGGGGGACCTCCTCCAAGAACACCCAGGGCTCACGCGCACCCACCACACCCTACAGCCGATACGAGGAGTAGGCCAAGCACCACACGGCATACACACCCCGGGATTATGGGCGTACGCCACACCCGTAAACCCACAAGCAGCGGAGGACATCAAGACCGCCCTATCCATCCAGCAAGCCCAGACCCAAACCCCGCACCGCAACACCCAACAAGGCTACACCATTTGGTGGGCATACCAAGACCACAACACCCTCACCCCCCAACCAGGGGCCCCCCCTCTAGACACCAACACAACTGCCCTCCTCCGAGCCGCAGCAGCGGCAGCCACACAGGTAGGGGCCCCGGAAACCTGGGGCCCACAATACCTGGTCGAAACCAAAGTGGCGCCCCACGCGAAGGCCCAAGAAAAGCCCCCAACACCGAAGCCGCTCCAGCCCCCACTCAAGCTGGACACGACGGAACACACCCCCCAGGACGAATGGGCGACCCACTACATCATCCCCCACACCACCACCCGCAAGAACGACGCCGCAAAGATCACCGTCACCCGCCACCTGCCCCACACCACACAGGTGTATGAGCTGACGGCCCCCAACATCCTCGTCACCCGTCGCCGACACGACGAGCGATACACCATACAGGCAGAAGGGGCCGTCGCGGCCACCCTGTTCACATGGGCAACACGGGGGGACCTCCCACACCCCACCCTCCACCACGCCCCCTCCTGGCCCACCCCCTTCCACACAGCAGACCGCCCCAACAAGAAGCCCAAACACACAGGTATGCACACTGCCACCCAGAAGGCCCGGCACCGACACGATGCGAGGCGCAAGGCCCGCACCCTCCACGACGACCACACCATCCCCCGCATCAGCGCCCCCCCCGCCAGAGTGTCAGATGCCACCCACAACCGCACGATCACAGGCATCACCACGGACTGCCTGAACCCAGCGGCGTCGCGGGCGGACGCCGTGTGGATCAGCGAAGGGCGCTCCCACACACGGGCGGTGGCGCGCCTCCACAACATCCAACCCCACAAACTCCAGCGCGCCGTCGGACCCTTCGCCGTACACGTCACCCCGTACAACATCGACCACCCCCGGTGTGAGCACCGTGACCCGCCCTGCTCCACCCCATGCACCTCGCCCCTGCGCCAACCGCTGCCAGCCCCCACCATCACGGGCAACATGTACCTGGGCACCGTACCGGGAGACCCGGGCATATACATCCTGCCTAACAGGCCCAGGGAACACGCCATCCCCCTCGACGGTGTAGAATCCCTCGCCGTGGGACCGCCCCCACCAAAACACCAACACCAGCATATGCCGGGGGACAAACGGACACAGGCGCCAGACGGGGGAAAAAAGGCCCACCAACGCGCCCTAGCCCACATCACCGTCCACCCCGCAGCCCACCTACCAAAGGAGTTCGGCACGGAGCGCCACATCGTCCTGGAGGGGCAAGCCCACCACATCATCACCGCCGCCCTATACACCCTTGCCGCCCACGAACGCCACTGGGACCCCACAACCATCCCAGCGATGCCCCCACCACCGCAGGGCCCCAAAGATCCCGTCAGCCCCTTCCAATTCGATCAACTCCTAAGCCGCAGGGCCACCCCACACCTCCACCCCTCCAGGAGAGAACCAGCCATCGCATCGTGGGACGTCCTGGACACGCCCCCCCAACAACCCGCCATCCACATCCCCAAAGCGGACGCCCAATGGTGGGTCCTCCACCGGGCACACGGAGTCCTCATGGCGGCCCAGGCCTATACCCCGGAAATAGACCCGGAAGACCCCCCCAGGGGCCGGCAGCCACTCCTCCAGGCCACCACCCTCACAGGCCGCGAAGGCGCCTCCTGGGAAGCCCTCCACACAGCACTCAACTGGGCTCAAGGCTCCCCCAACGGCCCAGACACACCGGAACCCACGGAGGCCTGGGTCATGCAGGCCAAGGCCATGAGGAACTACCACCTTCACCACCCCTTTGACATCAGCCATGGCCATCCGATCCCCCGGAGACCGTGCGCAAGCTCGCCGACCTCATGCGCAGCCACGCAAAAGCGAACATGCAAACGCCGGCAGAACCCCCACTGAGGGATCCGGGCCAGCAAGCAACGCACCCCTTCTTCAAACCCCACGCCCCCCCAGCCCCGCTACCTCCAGTCCCACCCAAGCGAGCGAGACGAAAAAGGGGCGCACCGGCCCCCAACCAAGCCGGAAAAGCAGCAACCTCCCGACTGCCCGCACCCCCCCTGACCCACCCGGCAAACCCAGACCAAGCATCCTCGTCATCCTCCCTCCCATCATTACCACCGCCCCACCCGGACCAGGCATCCTCATCATCCTCCCTCCCACCACCAGCACCGCCCCCGCCCGAGGCGTACCCAGGATTCGAAAAGGGCGCGAAGGTCCAGCAGCCCTTCCGCAACGACCACACAGGCGACTGGATCTGGTGTGAGGGCACGATCCAGTACCGCCTCCGCGACCCGGGGGACAACGGGGGGCCACAGATCCGGGTGGTCTGGCACCGCCAAAAGGAGCTAGACCAGGGCAGCAGCGCCCCGGACAAGCCAGAAGGCCACACCCTGGAGCTCACCAGCGCCCAACCCATCCGACTCCGCACCGAAGAGAACAAGGCCCACAAAGGCACGAAATACACTGGAGAGCTCCCCCCGGAGTGGAGCCAAGGCCTCCCCCCGCCGCGCCTGCCCAAGCGCCCACCAACCGGCAAAAGGTCCCCGAGCCCCAGTCCCCCTCCCTGACGGGGCAAGGGCCGAGGGCACAAGCCTCCACAGCCCCGGCCCGCCCCCACCGAGGCCACCGTCAACCTCCTCGACCTCAACCACCTGGCCGTCACATACTCCAAGGACGCCACAACCGCCCTCCAGGAGCTCCCGATGGCACAGGGGCCGAGGTGGGTTCCCCACCTCCTCGCCTTCCAGGAACAAGGCCTACAACGCGACGACCCCCCAGAAACCACCCCCATATATACCCCGGACCGGAAAGCGTACAAATGCTACTGGCACAAGGGGACCCCCCTGTACGCCCGAACCGGCATCAACGTCCACCTCGTCCACCCGCTCAGCGTCCCAGGGAGGCTAGGCGTCTACGAGGTCGTCGGGGACGGATGGCAACTCAACGTCATCAACGCCCACGTCCCCTTCGGTGATACCACGGAACCCTTCCTCCAAGCCCTGGCCGAGGCATACCGCCAGATGGCCATGCTCGCCCCCACAATCATCATCGGCGACATGAACGCCGCCCCCAGCCCGGCGGACCGAAGGGGACAGGCCACACCCCAGGACCATGCAGTCCGCGACACCATCGAAATGCTGGAGCTCGTGCACCTGACGGCCAACCTCAAAGGCCAACCATCCCACTTCCCCCACCAAACAGATGCCGCCCCATCCCGCATTGAAGTATGCTATGGCGACACCACCACCATCATCCGGGCGGAGGCCCGATATGGACCCCTCCCGCTGGGACCCACAGGCCATAGCCCCCTGCACATCCGCCTCACCATCCCCAACCTTCCCCCCAGCCCCCCAGAGGATGCGGACCAAGGCCTACCACCCCCCCTGAAGATGCCCCCACTGCATGACAAGCATGCCTGGTCCCGATATCACAGGGCCATAGACCGCGCCCGGCGCATCCAACCAGACCCCACCGACCTACTCACAGCCATGCGCACGGCCGCCGTCGCCTGCGGCTTCCAGCAACACCCCCACACAGACGACGACCAACCACCCACGGCCCTAGGGGACATGCTCCATGACCTCTGGCATGCGAAGCAACAACTGGCGACCCTCCTCCACACCTACACCCTTAAAACCCGCCGCCAGATACGCCACTGCAGGACGCAGATAGCCCACATCAGGGCAGACCTGCAGCGGTGGCACATCCACAGGCAACAGCGCATCGCCCAGGAACACGAACGGTATGCGCAACACGAACTCCCCTACAAGGCCATCCGCCACCTCAACGACGCCATGACCGACACCGGCCACCGCACCATCACCACGGACCGGCAGGAGGACGGCTCCCTCACCAACAAACCAGCCACAGTGCTCCAAGCCACCCAAGACAGCTTCCTCCGGCAACACACGCCCACCCAAGACACACTGGACCCAGACACCCAGGCCAAAATCGACCGCCTCCCTCGGGTCTTCAACCACGCCCAGAGGAGGCAACTGGAAAAGCGCCCCTTCACCATCCACGAAGTCCGGAAGGCCATCCACAGTCTCCGGCAACACAAAACCCCAGGCTACGACGGCCTCCCTGCGGAGGCATACTACCACCTCCCCGCCCACCTCCTCCGCATCCTCGCCCACAGCCTCTTGGACATCGTCACGGGGCAGACCCCCCTGCCACCAGACTGGGCAAACTTTGTCCGCCCCCTCTACAAAAAAGAGGACTGGGCAAACCCGGACAACTGGCGCCCCATAGTCTGTGCGGTCACGGAGGTCAAAATCATCTGGACCATCCTCCTACGCCGCATCCGCCCCCACCTGGACCCCCACATTCCAGCCAGCCTCTGGGGGGCCATCCGCGGCCGGTCCCCACACGAGGCCATCTCCCTCCAGAACACCATCGCCGACATGGACCCGGTGGACCTCATCATCGCCTCCCTCGACGTCAAAGGAGCCTTCCCGAACACACCCTGGCTCCTTCTAGAAGCAGTGTGGAAACGCCTAGGCCTCCCCTTCTACAACTTCGCGTCCGGCTACATCCGCACCTGCAAATACACGGTCCGCACTGGAGCCGGCCTCACCCCCTTCCTGGAGCCAGGCAGCGGGGTCCCCCAAGGAGGAGCAGAGGGCCCCTTCCTGTACCTTCTCGTGACGCTCCCCCTGGCCCTCGCAATCGAGCAGGATTACCCGGCCTACGCACCCTACCCCCTCCTCTCCCCCCTGGTGGGCTTCGCGGACGACACCAACCTCACGGTCGCGCACACCCCACACGAACCCCATGCCCCGGACCCTGGGCCAACGGTCACCCAACAGGCCAATGACTTACTGGACGTGACCGTCTCCTACCTCTCCCACAACAACCTCATCGCCCACCCCACAAAGTCAGTGGCGCTGATCAAGGGGTCTGCCACACCCCCCACCCTAGGGCCACAAGGGCCCCCCAAGCAAGTCGTGACAACCACCACCAACCTGGGGGTAATCCAGGCCGCCAACCCTGAGAACACCACCCTCCCTCCCAAGTTGCAATCACACCTCGCCCATCTCCCCAGATATGCGTCCCCGACCACCAAGGCCCTCTCCCTGTCCCACCAGAGCCTGGCGTACTACCTCACCGGGGTCTTGAACGCCTCCATAGGCTTCCAAGCACTCCACCTGACACACCCCACCACCGCCCTCCAGCCGGCCACATGCGCCGTGACCAAGGCATGGGCAGCACACGGGGGCTGGCCAACCTCCATAGCCACCTGCGCCATCCGAGCGGCATAGCCCCACTATGGGGACGCCATAGGGGACGAGGTGGAAGCGGCCTACACCAGACACACCGCCCTCCTCCTTCACCGCATGACCCACAATCACTCACCGGAGGTCCGCGAGGTCACCACAATCCACCTCCAAGCCGCACAACTGGCCCGCAACACATGCCCGCGCTGGGTACTCCACCAGACGGGCATGCCCACCGGCATGAACACGCGCCTGTGGAACCACCTGCAGCTTCTCCTTGCATCCCCACACCACGCCATACTCACCAACCACACGTGCCCAGAGGAAGGGCCTCTAGCGGTCCTCTGCGGGAACCTCCACCATCACCCAAAGGGCATCATCCACACCATAGACCTTGTCGGGGCCTCCATCACCGTAGTATACGTCACCCTCCCCCAAATGCGGGTCCTGCACCACTGCGGGGCACACCACACCCCCTTTCTACAGCTTCCCGAATGGCCTCAATACCGCCTCTTCCACGAGTACCTCACGCAGACGGCACGAGCAGCGGGACACACTCTGCCAGGAAACAAAGACATGCAAGCAGTCTACCGAGAGTTCAAAAAGCAACACCCCCGACCCATCCCAGTGACACCGCCCTATGCACCCACCGGCTCGAAACACGAACCCGTCCCCCCGGTGACGGGCCCAGTCCCACCACTAACCCTACTACTGGCCCCCAATGAAGCCAAACCCACGCAGACCACCGTCATCCACCACGGGGCAAAATGGCGCATACCGAAACACCACATGACCTCCCGAGACCTACCGCGGGTCCCCCATGACTCCCAGAGCATGCCACGCACATGTTGGGCCTCTGACCCTGAGGCACCAACCACAGCATGGCCCGTACTACACCTCATAGCACGCCACCACACCCACCCCACAACCCACCTACCACCACAGGCCTACGCATGGGTAGCCCCATGGTTCCACCGCACCGACACTAACCCCACGGTAGCGTGGAACCCCGACCACGCGCCCAAATGGCTCTTCACCACTACACCCACACGGCCCCGCCCCGACCCGGCAGGGGTCGCCATCTGTTACAGCATGTACGAACCAGGCAGAACAGGCAAGCACGAGCACCCCTACTATCCGCTCCACCACTCCTGCCACACACCGGAGCACCGAACACAAACCCTCACATGCCAAGACCTAAACCCAGACACAGCCTACATCCTCCACTACATCTACTCCTACCTCACACAAGGACAGCAGGAGCAGGGACTCATAGCCCTGTCCCCCCAAGCGAAACACATCATCTCCAAAGGAATAGGGGTGTACGCCACCCCCATCCTGCAGCCCACAACCCCAGTAGCCCACCTTGCCACGGGCCTCGCCATATACGCCTACCTGCCCATGAACCCATGCCGCCTCCCACAATCATCACCGGCGGACCGGCTCTTCTTCACCGACGCCTCAGGCGAATCCGCCCTCACGCCCATCACCGGGGGGGCCACCCTGCAGCTAACCCACACCGGGGGACACTACCTCATGGACCACCACACGGGCCACACCACCTATGGGGCCTCCTCCCACGGGGAGCTAGGGGCCATGGCCGACGCCATCGCCGAGATCGCGGCCCACCTACCCGCCCACCTCCCGCACATCGTCCGGGTCTGGTTCTTGGTAGACGCCACTGTCGACACACACCTGCTCCTCCGCATAGCAAGGCAACCACTTCACAAAGCCACCGCGACGAGCCTCGGCACCTCGGCACTGCTGCTCTGGAAAGCCCTTCGCAGCCTTCCCCCCTACGTCCAACTCGACGTCGTGAAACAAGAGTCCCACAGACACCAATACAGAAATGGTAAGGTCGACAACCAGGCAGTACACCAGCGCACAACGCACCTACCAGCCCTCCAGATCCCTGACCTCGGCCGAAACCACACACGCCTCCAACACATATTCCCCGTACCCGAGCCCACACCGGATGCCGGACTGGGTACCAGAGAGTGCCCCCTATTCCTCCCACGACAGAGCATACCACTACCCCAACCCCATCCAACATCTCGCCCGCGTGCTCGGCGACGCAGACAGCCGGGCGCACATCCAGGAGCTCCAGGACAGACTGCAAATCCCCGTCTACCACTCAGCGCTGCGCCCAGCAAAGGTCCCGGCCCACCTCCAAAAACGACGCATCCTGCTCCTCAGGGAGCAACTACCATTCCTCACCAGGGTCACCAGATGGCTCGCCCGCAAACACATCCACGTCCCCGAAGAACACACCCGTTGCCCGTGCGACCACACCACCCCGGAGGACTGGGAACACTTCAAGAAATGCCCCCTCCATACAGGCAGGGACACGCTAGTGGGCTGGTCCCCGGTGGAAACCCTACGACAACACGAAGGATGGCCAACCCACAGCCACGCACACAAGGCCACCGAACACCTCTTCCGGGATCCCCTGGTCAAAGAAGCCACCATGAGAGGGGCGGTGACACAGGCCCTGCACCGACACCTCATCAAACACACGGAAAGCCCCATGGAGGCAGCAGCGCACCTCCAGCTAGAGGCAGTCCGCAGAGCAGCGGCCCAAATGGTACACCGCAAACACCTCCTATTAACACACACGGAGCAACTCACCAACCCCACCGCCAGGGAACACATGCAGTGTCTCATCCATTACAGTGCCGTGCATGACCCAGACGTCCACTAACCCACTCTGCGCCCCGCACGCGCCCCCCATCTCCATCTGCAGGCCTCCAAGACACCACCACAGCGCCCCGAGGCCCGTCTCTCACCCAAGAAGCCACCCGGCACCGCCCAGCCCGGCCGAGCCCAACCAGGGCCAACCATACGTCGACGTAGACGCGCAAGACCCCGGCAACCCATCCAGCCCACCCCCCCCGGACCCGGGGCACCCCCCCCTCACACCGGCCACCATCCGCGACCCCGACCTCCTCCGAGCAACCCTCCAAGGCAGGGCCCCGACCACCCCCCTGGCCTGGTAGCGCCTACAAGAGGACTGGACCAAGCTCACCGTCAAAGCCCTCCGGGACCTGACCACCCCAGGCAACGGCCTCCACGAGACCATCGTAGACCTCGTACTCTGGCGAGCCCGCAAACACACCCAGGGCCAGCACGTCTGGATCCCCCCCATCGAGTGGGGCCAGGCCGTGACACACGACACCGACATCAACGTCACGCGTCAAGGGACCGTACGCCTACGACGGGCCCCAGCGGAGAAGGACCACACAGCGGACCCGAACCGCCCGGAGCAGTGGGAACAGGCCACCGCACCAACCCGCGACACCGCCCTTCACCCCGCCGGCCTCCGCAACCCAGACGACGACCCCCCCCCCCCACCTAAAGACAGTGACCACCCCCCGCCGGAGGTCTGGGTTACGGTCCTCGAGCGCGGGCACTACTACATGATAGCCGCTACGGCTACCTCCCCCGGCCCGCAATGGCTCGTCAAAGGGACAGACACCATGCTTGCCCCAGGGACCGCCCCGCCAGGGGAAGTAGGTGACCCCACCACCCAGCACAGGGTCCTCAGGGGCGTCCTCCAGCCAGGGGACAAGCCCCCAGCCCGCCCCTGGCCCAAATCACCTCAGGGAAGGCGGGCTACCACCTGGGATTGGCCATGCTCTCCCTGACCCACTGGATCCAGCTCCGCTGGCCACCCACGGGGACCGTGCCCTGGATTTGGGCCATCCCCACCGCCCACACACAAGTCGAGGCGGGCCCGGACACGCGGCCAACCCCCCCCCCCAGACCGCAGCAATCCCTCACCTGCGGGTACCACGCCATCCACAGGGTCCTCAGCCGCGTGGGTCTTAGCCTAAAGCTAGCATACCCCCTTCCCACCACTGACCAAGAGGTCCACCAGATACGCAAGCTGGTCTGCGAAATCCTTGCCGCGGCAGCAGAAGACGGCAAGCTTCTCCTCCAAACCACCCGTCCTACAACTGGCCACGCAAGCGCGCCGCGGCAAGCAGATACATACACCGACACAACGCACCCCACCGCACAATCCCCGCCCATGCCCCTCCCCTCTCGCTGCTCACCCGGAGACCCACACACGCCCACCATCGCGCGCACCCCCGGGCCCCGCGACACGGGCCTCCCCCACCCGCCCGAACACCAGCACACGCCCGCCACACACCCACCCGCCGGACACCCCTCACCACCCCCCACACTCGACAACCCGCACACACCCGCTGAGAGGAGCTCCGCGCCCCGCGGCACGCCAACCCCACCCAGTGGCCCGCCCACGCCCCCCGCACACACCCCAGAAGACCCAGGCCCATCCCCCCCGGCCCCTGAATGCAGCCCACGCGAACTGTTCCCCCCCGCGGATACCAACCCACACAACCTCACACATTGCAGGAGCCCGGCCCAGCCAAGCCCAGAAGGAGAAGGCCACAGCCCCGCGCCTCCCTTCCCCGCCGCTGCCGACCAGATCGGCGGGCCAGGCCGCCAAGTCACGACCGGGCCCCCCCGGCCGCCCGCCCCCAACCTACAGCCCGAGGAAATGCCCTCCATCCTCCCCGCCGTGGCCGCAGCAGAAGCCGTCGCCCACAAGCCCGCCCGCATCATAGCCCAACCCGCGTCCACCACCTCCTCCTCATCCTCAGCCTCATCCACCTCCTCCACCTCATCCTCCGACCCCCCCTCCCCACCGCCCTCATCGTCAAGGCCACGGCAAAAGCCAAAGCCGCGGCAGCACGCACCGACCCCCCAACCCCCACACAGGCGACTCAGGCACCCCGGCAAAGCACCGGGAAGACCCCCGACCCGACATTGGCGCCCTCACACCTCCGGACAGAGGTCCTCCTCAACCTGGAACCGGACCCCAACCCCAAACCCGACCCCAAACCGAAGCCGGCGCCCAAGCGAACACACACAACACCACAAACGCAACGACACAAACCCAACCGACACCGCCCTAACCCAGACCCTCACCCAAGCCAGGACCCCCCACCCACCACAACCCGCGCCCCCCTCCCACCGGCAGCCACCACCACCGCAGAGGCGGCCACCCAACACGACCCCATCCAAACCCTCGTCCACATCCCCGTCACCAAGCGCCCCGTCATCCATCCCCCACACACCACCACCACCGCCGGCCAAACCGACCCAGGGACGTGGGACCCCTCAACCACCGTCACCGTCAAGCCCGGCCCCTGACCCGCCCCCCCTGCCCACCACATAGTGCAGCCCCAGGGGTTGCGCACGATGCCCAACCCCCAACCCCCACAAGGGGAACCGGAAAACCCACAAGGGGTCCAAGGGCCATACCCGCAACACCAACCCCACGACTACCAACACCACCGCCACCAGCGGCCCGACAACCACCACCACCAACACCACCCCCACCACTACCACTGCCCAGCACCCTACCCCACCGGGCCACAACCCCCCGTGCACGAACAGCACCAGCGAATGGGATGGCAGCCACCGAGCGCTCCACCTGCATACCCCACCTACCACCAGGGGCCACCCCCCCCGTACCAGCCACCCCCCCCCTACCAGGAACCGTATCCCCCCGGCCACCACGTCCACGCCGAAGGGGCCCCCCGGGCCCAACCCCGCCAAGGACAGTCACTCGACCCATACCACCAGCCGCTGCCGCCACCACACCCCTACGTGGCGGATCCATGGACGACAGGGGACCCCCCACCCCCCCCAGTACCAGGCGGCACCACGCGAAGCCCCCCAGAACCCACCGACGCCTCCTGACTGGCCCGACTTGAGCGATGAGGCCCGGTCCCGCAAACGGCGGCGCTCCCGCTCCCCCCCCGCACGGCACACTCGCCCCCGGCGCCCACACTCCCCACACCGCCACCGCGCCTCAACCACCCACTCGCGCCGCTCCCGCTCCCCCAGGTGCCACGACGACCCCCCGGGACCCCGCTCCCGCCGCTCCCGCTCCCTCGGGCGCCACCACGAGCGCCACCGCCGCCCCATGTCCACCTCCCCCTCCCCCCTCCGGCCATACAAGACCCCCACCCCCAGCCCCCGCCCCCACCGCTCCCGCTCCCCCTGGCACCGCTGGGCACGCTACCGCCGCCCCACGTCCACCTCCGCCTCCCCCCACAGGCCCCGCCGGGCTCCCCGTTCCCCGCGCCGCCCATACCCATCCACCACCCCCAGCCCCCGCCACCACCACTCCCGCTCGCCCGGACGCCACCAAGCGTGCCACCGCTGCCCCATGTCCACCTCCCCCTCCCGTTCCCCCCTCCGCCCGTACCCGTCCTCCACCCCCAGCCCCCGCCACCGCCGCTCCCGCTCCCCCAGGCACCGCCACCCCCACCACCACCACAGGTCCACGTCCTCCCCCCGCCGCTCCAAGACCCCGGGCACGGACCCCTCCCCCCCCCAGGCCCCCGCCCACCTCGCCTGGTGGTCAGCCCCCGCTTTGCAGGAGCTCCGCCGCTGGGTGAGGTGGGCCGGGGGAGCGGGAAGGCAAGATTGGGTGCACATGGTACATACCTTCGAGGAGATGCGCACCCGCACCCCCGCCGACCCCAACGAGGCCGCCCCGGAGGCCATCATGCCGCAAGCGGCATGGGAGGCCCTCCTCCGCGATGCGGTCCAGGGCCTCCGCCCCCCCTACACCCCCCAAGCCCTCCGCCAATGGCTCCAGGCCACCCACCCCCAGGCCTGGGCCATCGGCGCCCCCTCCCCACCCCGCCTCTCCCGCCACCACCACACCAGGAAGGGGAAGGACAAGGGCAAGGGGAAGGCACGGGACACCAAGGGACACTCAGGCAAGAGGGCACGGAGGGGCCCCAAGTGAGGGCAGGCACCCATAGGGACAGGGCGCCGGAGGAGACACCACATGGGGGCGGGAAACCACCCAAGAACCAGGAAGGGGCAGGAGCGGGGACCAAGGCGCGGAGGAAAAGGGCACTACGGCAAACGCCACGACCCACACCCAGGAAGGGCATGCCACGACGGGCAGACCAGCGCCGCCCCACCCCCACCGAACGCCGCACGACTCCCGGGGGCGCACCCCCCAACCAGCACCGCCAAAGCAAGCATCGGACGCCGTACGGATCACAGCAGCGCACACCCACCAGCCACCGGAAACCACACGGGGAATGGAGGGCACACCTACACGGGGAGAACAGGCGACACCCACAGAGGAAGCCGCAGGGAACGCCGCCGCACGGCGCACCACCACGCCCTCACCGCCAGGCGACGACCCCGGCCGCCACAAGGGCCAACTCACAGGCACCGGAAGAGGACGAAGGCACGGCCACAGCAACCAGGGCTAGGGACTGGAACCCCCAGAGGACACGGGACCAAGGCACAGGCCCCCAGGGAGGGCAACCCAACGGACGCCTACCCGACCCACCAGCCCGAGCGGCACGCCCAGGCCTTCACAGCACGGACCCAGCGAGACACCCACACCTAACCGCACCCCCCAGCCACCAGCCAGCCACACTCCGGCCCGCACTCCGCACCACGACACAGGCCAGACTGACCTCCACTGACCCACCACGGCACAACGCGAGACCACGGCACACCGCACCACAGCGCGCCACAGTGCAACGCGCCACAGCACGACGCAACGCGACGCGCACAGAGCGGCACAACACGGCACGACTGACCCTAACCTGAAGTACTAACCAAAGCAAGCCACCACACACCCCGGAAGGCGCCGCACCAGCACGCCACACACCGGCACCGCAGGCCACACACGGGGCCACCGCGCGCCCGGCAACAACGGTGGCGGACCACCCAGAAGGTTAAAACCGGCACCGCAGAGGGGAAAGGACACGAACAACCCCAGCCCCCTAACCCAGAGCCACACGCAGCCGCCTGGCGCAGCCGCCCAGCCGGCAGAGCCAGGACCTAACCCGGCGAGAAGGAGCGCCGAGCCCAACGTGTACATAGCCCACCCGACCCATGGGGCCGGAACACTGCCAAACAGAACGCAACCGCCAACAGCAGCCCGGAAGACCACACTGAATGCGGGCCAGTGCGTTGCCAGCCCAGGGAAGACAGAGGGAGGAACAGCCCCCCCCCCCCCCCCCCAAAAAAAACAGAGGGGGGAGGGGGGGGGGCGAGAAAACAGCCCACAGCCACCAAACTGCCCGCCAACACCACCAGAGGCGGCCAAACCCCCCACCCAGAAGGCACCCAAGACAGGACCCCCAAAGAGGCACAGGGGGACCAGCCAGCCAAAACCGGCAACACCAAGCCAGGAACAGCGGCCCACCGGGAAAGGGGACCCCGAAACATGCAGACACACACCACGAAAAAAAGAAAAAGCCAGCAGCCCAGCCCGAAAGAAAGGGGAAGGGGGGACAGGGACCAAAAGGCCCAGGACAGGGACACCCAACAACCGGCACCACAAAGCAAAAAAAAAAAGAAGCGCAAAAAACACACCCCGACAACCCAGCCAAGAAGGGCGGGGCACAGCCGAGACCCGGGCCCAGCACGCACGCCCACACCGCACACCGGAACCGGAAACGGCCGGGGGCAAGCGGAGCGCGCACCATAAGCAGGCCGAAACCTAAGCCCAACCACGAACACCACAAACAGCCGGCAAAAGAGGGACAACACCACAAACCGTGCCCAAACACACCCACCCAAGACCCCAGCCAGGACTGGCGGGGTTAACAAAACCCACACCCAACCGCGAACCGGACCCAAACACAAACGCCGCACAACAGTAGGTAACCCAGTGCCCACAGTCCGGGCACTGAGGCAGCCCGTGCCATGCACGTGACCCGGCCAAACGAGATCCGGAGACCGGGGGTAAGGCGGCATCCTAAGGCCTGTGCTGCTTTGGGACTCGAGGCGGAGCGTGCGACACCCAAGCGCCTCGGAACCCTAGTACCAAGAACGTGCATGCATGCCTTGGGGACGGGATACGCCGAGAAGTCCGGTGAACCTCTAGGGTTCCGCCCAAAGGAGGGGACGTGCGCAAGCACGGGGGCACACCCTCCCGGCAAGACAAGCACGTCACGCTGGCGGCAAACAGCCCTCCCGGTGTTGCCCGGGACCGCTTTGTTGGGGGCAAACAGACAGAGTTAGCGGGACGTAAGCCGCCTCCCCTCTTCAAGCGCGGAGCCTTTTCCTGTTCGTCACAGGGGCGACGCCAGGGGGAACCAAGGGGCGCCTCTCCACGACCGAGTGCACCTACCTACCTACCTGTGGGTGAGGGGGGTGCGGGCGTGGGGACCCGTCTCCAACCCCACAGCGCGCGCTCTTGCGAGCTGGCTTTGCGCGCTGGGGGGGCGGCACGAGGGTGCCCGGGGGGGGCGCCTCTTGCCTGGTTGGGGGGCGTCCGGGGACGGGCGCTCTCCCACCCCCGACCTCTCGTCCTTTCGGGCGTGCGGCCGGGGCCCCCTTCCCACTGGCCATGGGTGCTGTGTGCGGGCGTGGGGGCCCGGCTGTCCTTGGCACCTTCTCCTGTGCCGCGGTTCGTTGTGTGTTGTGCGCGCTTCCCGGGTTCGCGGCACCCGGTGGCCGTTGTGGCTTGGCACCTGTCCTCCTGCCGTGGTTGTGGCCGGCAGCGTGCCTCTCTGGCGTGCCTCGTGGCCCCGCGTTGGTGCGCCGCGCCTCGTCCGGTCCGGTCGCTCTCGGTGCTCCGGTCGGCTTTCCTGTCGCCGTGGTGCCTTCCCCCACCCCGGGGGCTGTCGCCCCCGGCTTTACTGGGTGGCTGCGCGGGGCACGTGGAGGCCGGCCGAGAACCGGGCTCTTTGTGCCTGCCGCTGGCCCCTGCCTAGGCAAGGGCGCTGGGCTCGCTCCGCGTCGTACCCGTTCGGGGCCCCGCGATGGGGTGGTCCCTGGCGGGTCCCCCCGGCTTCGGTCTTGGGTTGCGTGCGCTGCGGTTGTTTGGGAGTGTGGATCCGGTCACTGATGCGTCCGGTTTCCCGTACCGTCCGTCTTTCGACGGGGGACTCCGCCGGTGCACCGGGGCTGTTTTGTGTGGACGCCGTCACCGCCCCTTTTGGGTCGGAGGACGCCACGCCCGGCTCCGGCGCGTGTGTGTGTGCGTGCTCCTCTTGGCCAGGTTGGGCGCGCCGGCCTCCCGGGCGCAATTTGGTGCGCCTCACTTTCTCCTGTGGCCGCCCTTTGTGCGCTTTTGGTTTGTTCGGCCCCATCTGGGCTGGGGTTGCCCTGTTTGTGGTTGTTTTCGGTTTTTGCTTTTTTTTTTATTTCCCCTTGTTGCGCCCCTTTGTCTCTGTCGTTCCGTGTTTTCCGGCCCGGGGTGCCCTGGGCCTTGGCATTTTGACGTCCTCCCGCCCCCCCCCCCTCCCTTTTTTTTTCTTTCTTTTGTTTTCTTGTCCTTTTCCCTCTCCCCCCCCCCCGGCTCTTTTTTTTTGTTTTTTTCCTTTTTCGCCTTCTTGCTTTTTGTTTGTTTGCTGCCTTTTTTTTTGTTTTTTTGTTTGCCTTGGTGTGCCGGTCCTGCGGTGTTTGGGCTGGTTTGTGTGTCCTGCGCTGTGGGGTGTGCTGGTGTGTGTTGCTGTAGGCCTTGTGCCCCGGCGGGGGCCGTTTTGCGCTTTTGCTGTGTCGTTTGTTGCTCCCTGGTTGTGCCTGTTCTGTGTGTGTTGTTGCCTGTCTTGCGGCGGTGTCGTGGTGTGTTTTGTGTTTTGCCCGGTGCTGTGTGGCGTGCCTGTGTTGGGCTTGGTTCTTTCCCCGTGCTGCTGCCCCCTGTTGCCGTTGCCTGGTTGCCTGTCGTGGCCCGTGGTTGTGTTCTCTCCTGGGGTGCGGTGCTGCGTTGCTCTGGTTGTCCTTTGTCGTGCAGTGTGGTGCTGTCTGCGTCGTGTCTTGCTGGTGTCGCCGTGTTGTTTCGCTCGCGCCGGCCGGTGCTGTGTGTTGTCGCCTGTGGTTGCCGGCTGTTCGTTGCTGGGTCTGGTTGCCTGCCGTTGTTTTCCGCTGGCGTGTGTTGTCGCGGTTGCTCCTGCCTGGCCGCATGGCCTGCCGCCCTGCTGTGTGCTGTGGTTTGTTGTGGTGCCCCGCTCCCCTGTGGTGTGTCCTGTGTTCTGTGGTGTTGTGTTGCCGTGTGGTGCCGTGCTGCGTCGCCCTGCTGTCCCTTTTCCTTTGCTGGTGGTGTTGGTTTGTGTACTTTCCCTGTGTGTGCGGTGCTGTGTTGCGCTGCGCGTCGTGTTGTTCGGTGCCGGTTTGGTCTGCGCTGTTGTTGGTGCCTCGTGCTGTGGTGTGTCGCTGTGTGTTGTGTTGTCTCCCTTGCCGCTCTGTGGCTTGGCGGTGCTGCTCTGGCGTGTCGTGGTCTCTTGCTGTGCCGTGCTGTGTTCTGTGGTGCTGTGTCGCCCTGTGGTGCCGTGCTGCCTGGGTGTGCTGTGTGTTGTGCTTTCCTGCGGCTGTTCCTTTTTCCTTTAAAAATCATTTTTTTGTTTTTGAAAATAAAAGTAAAAAAAAAATAAAAAGAAAATTATACTCTACCCAACGCACACATGCAGGTAGGCAGCAAGTACATGTAACTTACATGTAACCCCGTGGCCTTGATGTTGACGGCGTTGTCTTTGTCGTTGTACTTGTGCTGGTAGTTGGCAAATTGGTCGGCGTTCATTGCTAGGGGTTAACCGCTTTTCTTCCAGGGCTGCCGCCTGAGCTGCAGGGCAAGGGGAGTGACGGGCACAAGGGTGAGGAGGGAGGTACATGGAGAGGAATAAGAAAAGGGCGGCAGGGGGCGTCGTGAGGGGCCGTGGCGTGTTACGAAAAATTTTCGAGTTTTACGCGCTGCTCGCGACGCGGTTTTCTTTGCGCCTATAGCGAGTTAGACGACGGCAGGGACGGCGTTAGGGTCCTACGAGCGCTTGGTTTCATATGGAGCAATGGTATTATTCTTTATTGGAGTTCGGTTGGGACATTGGGGGAAATTGTATCCATGGAGCTTGATCACTTCCCATATGGGTGAAAGACACTGAATGGCCTCACTTTAATTCAAAAGAGAGTTTATCTATTGTATTATATTCCATGAGTTATTGTTTGTTATTCCATTGTTTCTTCTTTGAACACTATTTGTATTATAGCACAACATGGGTGTTGGCCTTTGCTTTATCTATTTTTTTGGCTTGTCTCATTGAGGCTGAGCTGTTCAGGAATCTGCATTTTTCTCCAACATATGGTCATTTCACAGGAAAAGCATATGATTTTCAGAATCAGCATAAAATTCCGCATCTATGTAGTGGTCATAAAACTATTTCATTTTTTTGGCCATTTTTGCCCCGTGAGCGCGCCGCTTCCACTATGGGCAGTTCCTACTGAGTTCTGAGTTCATCAGGGTAGTTCCTACTGAGTTCGGCAGTCATGAATTAATTGTTTCCTGAGCTACAGAAAATTTCTGGAAGACATTTGAAGTGATTTTCTATCATATTTTATCATTTTAAACCATTTTTCCTTCGTCTGTTTGACTATCTTTGCAGGAAGCCTGATTTCTGAGATATACCATTTTTGCCCTGATCTGCAGGCACTGTCCACTGTCGCAGATTGCAGACTGAAGTCCTAAGTGGTCCTGATGCATACATGCATGCGTATGAGCAAACACAAGGCCCAACATCACCCATTGTTTGCCTTCAGTGTACAGCCCCATCAAGTTCTTCATTATTTTATTGATCCCAGTTCTGCTCGTCTTGGAGTCTTGGTCTGGTTTTATTTTTCACTGAAATCTTTGAGTACCTCAAATGGAGCAGGAGGAAACAGCAAAGCAAGTGCAACCAGAGGATACAGAGACTATTCAAATAGAGGAACGAGATGCAAAGCGGGACTTTAACAGTGGTAGCAGAAGTATGGATGCTACTGTGCACGATATCGATTCCACACGTCGAAGCTTCGATCTCGCGAGTTCTAGCAACGTCGACGATCCACAAGCGTCACTGGGGTCTTTCGTTCACGGAGCAGAAGAGGACCATGGGGCGAATCAGGAAAGGTAACCTTTATCTCAATCATATGAAAGTTATCAACCCATGGGAAAACAAGAACTGGATTCTATTGGCGATCCCTATGCTTTATTATTGGCTGGCTTGGTTGAACGCGAGCGTGCGTTACGCGTGGAAGAAGAGAACATGCAGAATTTCTTTTATTTACAAGAGACGCTGGTTTTCAACAAGACCGCAGCTTCAATTCGAGAGAGCGACGCGCGCAGACGCTTGACCAGTTTGATTCCAGGTATGAGTTCGTCGAGATTCCCGTCAGGATCTACTACGACACCTGTTCCTCTCAGTCCGCCGGCCATTATTCTGGAACCTACGTCGACGCCGAAGGATCACATTTCAGGAGACGATCACAGAGTACCTGTTTGGACGTCGAGTTCCGAAATTGGGCATAATTTCTCCGAAGGTTCTTACGAATTACCTGAGACGAAATTTGCAAAGGAGTTAAAAGATGAAATTGGTGAACTGACGGAGGAAGAGCACGAAGAAATGAGTGGCTGGCTGGAAGACTATTTATTGACGGATCTCAAGGAGAAATTGAAGCACAAAGCTACCGAAGTACGGGAGAAGCATGCGCGTAAGACACTTAAGCGAAAATCCAAGGTTGAATTTCACAAGAGTCTCTCCGACGATTCTGAGGAAGAAATCCTGGAGACCGATGACCCACTTCTTTCGAAGGTGCTTCAGCGCATTGATCGGATGAACGAGAAGATCTCCAAGACATCCGAAGACGTTCGGCGCATGCCTACCTCCAGTCGTTCACCACCTACCAAGAGTCCCTTTGTTACACGAGAATCATCGGCCTTTGCTACGCTCACAGAAGTATGTGGAGGTGTGAACAAATATGAGTGGTCGGATGACAGTGAAGAAGATAAGACTAACGCGCTGAAAATGGAAATTCCACCATTCGATGGGCGCAACGTTGAGAAGTATGCAGAAAAATTTGGAAGATACCTGGTGCTCACTGGCAAGACCAAAGCCAAAGATCGGGTCAAAGCTAACCTCATCGTTCAGGGCATCAGGGATCCTGAACTACAAGAAAGAGTCTCCAAGTTGCTCAAATTGGCCACAAGGTTTGAAGACTTTCTAAAAAAGCTCCAAGACCTCCATCCTACGCTGGAGACGGACCTCTCAATTCTGGGTGAAATTTCGAAGGTGTCCCATTTACCCTACGACACGAAGCCGGAGCAAGTGGTCAAATTGTTGAAAGCACTGGAAAGGCTGTTCGAGAAGTTGAACCCGGGAGTTATGACGGAGAGTAAATGATAAGCTTTTCGTTGAATGGACAAAAGACGATAAGCTTTTTGCAAGGATGCACTCTTATTTTTGAAGGATCTCATGAAGGAGCGCGCACAACTTTCTGTCGGGTTTAAGCATCTTGCCGCTTCTCGTGGCTCTACGTCCGGGCGCACTGCTTCGAGTCGATACCAGGAAAAGCAGAGAGAAAGATGTCCTTGAATTATGCCCTAGGTCTTTTGATGTATTCCTGCAAGTTGGTTTTGTAGTGGAAAACCCCAAACCAAAGCAGCAAGTAGAGCAAGGACTGAATATGGATCGAATCAATGAAATCAATGATTGGTTTTGGAATCCAGTGTAACACAGAAGGGCTGCAGATAGACAAAGCAGGTATATGAACATAGATTCAATCACAAATGAATAATGCAAAAGGTTTTATATGAAAATTGGTCAGACTCTAGCCTCAGTGGTTGCAATAGGCACTTCATGTGCACTCTTTTGGGTGAAATGGTGCTGGTTAGGACTGAGGGGCATAGATGTCAGGACCACACAGAAAATGACTTGGCCAAGCAACTGTATTCAGAAACAGTTACAAAGTAGGACCACAATAGGTGGTAGATTCAATTGAGTATAGGGGTCTTGGGGTGGGAGACCACTTAGGCTTAACCTCCAAGGCCCACAAGCATGGAATGCCTGATTTATTTTGGTATGACCTCCATGAAGGAAGGTACCTCCGCTCAGTTGAGTGGTAGGGGTGAACTTCATGGGGGGGGCTAGGGTCACAACCCTAGTTACCTTGAGAAAGTGTACTTTAGGCCACAAAAGAGAGATAAAAACACTTAAGTTTGTCTCAGCATCAACAAAGGGTTTTAAGGGGGGGCTTAGCCTGGATCAAGCCCTCCAAGAAAGACATGGCAGTGACTTTTTCTTACTCCCCCCTGGAGTACTAGTTGATCAAGCTAGTAGGACCAAGGAAAAAGGCTCAAATATTCCCAAAATTACCTCAAAAAATGCATTAAACTTACAGAAAACATTCTCATCACTTCATAGAAGCCTATCACACTGTATGGACCCTTGAAAAACAGTGTAATGTACCGTGAATGATGTCCCTTCGAAGGGGCATTCCTCAAAAGTCGCCGGCGTGCGGCGAAAACTTTTGGAAAAAGTGTGGGGGCAGTGGGAATTGAACCCGGGACTCCCTGGCTAGAGCACATATGTCTGTCCACTAGGGTACAGCCGAACGCTCTAATGCGGACGGTTATCGCCGTATAAACAGCGTTTTAGTAAACGTCCTGACCAAGGGCCAGGGCGGAGCAATACTCCCAATGGAGGACACAAACCCCCAGGAGCTGAAAAAAATAGAAAATGGAACCAGCAGGGAGTGATTCCTGCGGTTTTGCGGAAGGGGCTGCGATTTAGCAAGTGAAATCGTTGAAAATCGACGAAACCACGCGGGAAATCGTCATTTTTACACATAACTTAAAGTCGCAGACAAGCGCAAACGAAGCGGACGCCAAGAAAAGGGTTGCGCAAGCGAAAACGGCATTTGGAAAAGAAGGTATGAGCCGTAGTTTTTTAAAGTTTTAAAGAAAATTTTGCACAGTTGCATCAAAATTTTTATAAACTTCAGAGTTAAGTATTCACAATCAGCCCGCACCACAGAGCTGTTCAACAACCCGTCTCTCAGGTATGTCTGTGTCATTTCACACTCACGCATTGCGTTCGTGTTGGTTGCTCCGTCAAAACGTTAGGGTTGTTAACGCTGTGCTCGTTGGGGGGTCGGGTGTTCATCTCGCGTGCTCTGCACAGGTGAAAGCAGGAGTGAAAGGTATGTGATGCGAATGGAGCGCGCAGCGCGTATGTAGGGTTAGAATATGCGCTGTGCTCGCGATGCATGTGCCTAATCTAGGCATCCACACGCTGTATCGCTTCACCTGTATCCCTAATCCACCCTTGTTTCTTTTCTCACAGGTTAGCGTTTGTACGTGTGCGGCCGTAGCGTTCAAGTTGAGTTGCTTAAAACGCTTAGGTTTGTTATGTGTTCGTTTCAATGCGGCATTCACACGATGCATGGTAAGTAAGGTAGGTTAGCCCAGGAGGAGCTCACCTCCTGGTTGAGTCTGTGGTTAAGCCTCCCTTCCCTGCGTGCACATGATGCATTAAAGGGTAGGCCACGCGAATTGCGCACGGTAAACCTTGTTTAGGTTACCCAGAGGCTCCTCGGTACGTTCTTTAAGAGAACCCGAGGAGTTTCTTAAAGCTTGCTTGCTTGACAGGGGTAGCTGCATCTGCAGCGTGTTTGCGAACAGCGTATTATAGGTCACACTGAGAAGGGTATAATACCTGGAGTGTGGCTTGGTTCCACAGTCGCAAACGCCTCTTCATCTGCCTCTTTTGTACAGGTGGGAGAGGTTAGGGTGATTGGTGCACGCAGCAGCTGCCTTCGGCGGCTACCATTTTTCTGCCCCAGCAAAACAGGGGCGCTGATCACAAATCAAATCACTGTGCCTCAGCCAGGAGTGGCGAGGACAGTCCGACTTCAACGACATCTGCGCTGTGCACGCAACGAGAGCACCCCTTCCCTCCATGCCCTAGCAGGGGAAACGCGTTGTGGCGTCCCCTGTTAGGCCACAGCTGCTTAGGAGCGCTGTGTTCTCTTGTCCTTTTCACAGGGGGGTCGTTAGGACCCATGAGAACTTCACCTCCGCAACGCCAAGTAGAGTGTGCGTGTAGGAGTGGTAGTCCTGAGTGGGGGCTAGAGCCAGTTGCCCAGTGCTCGCCCACCAGGATGGTGCCACTGTAGGGTGTGTAGGACCTGTAGGGGGCGTGTCACTGTCCCACCCTTTTCCTGCAATTTTAGCTGGGCTGGTGGGCTGTGACAGTGGTTAGGTTAGTGTTTTTGGCCACATAGCAAACAGGCGTTTTGCATGCCTTCATAGCTTTTGGCCACCCCTCCCTGTAGTAGCCAGGTAGGTAGGGAAAACAATACCTGGACTAACTCTCTGGGTATTCCCCCAAGGTTTTGCGCCAGCACAGAAATTGGGCGCATAGGGGAGGGGAGACCCGGGGCGTACCCCGTGGCATCAATAAGCCAACCCTCCAGGGTTAGCAAGGGCGCAGACTTGGGTATAATTAGGACACCACTTCTGCGGCTTGCTCTCAGGACCTTAGGACTAGCACACTCACACATACGTTATGGCAGGTAAGGGTAAGGTAAACCCTGAAAGGAAGGGTAGAACCCCATGGGTCTGGACCAGTCAGGGGTCCTAACTGTGGGCTCGCTTGTCCCCAAGGAGGGAAGACACACCTTGCCTCATAACACCTTGCTTGTCATTCCCCCCTGGTGTAGAAAGCCACCGTTCTTCGTTGGCTCACCAAGGTCATTACATTAGGGCAGTACCCATGCAACACATGGTCAACAAGGCAAACACTCGCTGGGTGGCTGTAATCTTGATAAGCGGCCACCTGGCTCACGCTGGAAACCATAGGCATGGGTCTGCAGGGCACAGACAGGGTCAGTTGACTGACACAGGGTAATTAGTTTCGCTTCTTACGCTGGGACATAGTCTCAGCACGGGTTAGGAGCTGCCCCTCGTTGTTCTCAACGAGGTAAGTGCGGAAGATGGGGTTGATACTCCCATCTGGTTGTATGAAGGCTGACATAGGTTCCCAGGTCGCCTCGGACAACCCATAGCCATCCCACAGGGTAAGGAATTTCCAGCCCTGTTTATACTCGTGGCGAGCAATACCTGCAACCACGTAGTAACCATCGACTGCCATCTCATCGGCAGTCATCTCTTCGAGTTCGTCTGCCTCCTCTGGACTGGCAGCGTTCTCTAGGTCTATACGTTCAATCTCACTGTCGCTGAGGCGCCACTCATCCCAAGACAAGTCGTCAGGGGAGTGATAGTGCCTCAGCTGCTTAGGAGCACATAGCAGTTCACCACCTAGACGTGGACTGCACCTGACATGGATCCTGGATCCATCTATCCTGATGATACGATAGGGTCCAAAGTAAGGGTCCTGTAGGCAGTTACGTGGCCAGGAGGGTAGGCGTGAATGGTGTAC
This sequence comes from Eutreptiella sp. 'Long Island Sound 2002', assembly GCA_964036045.1. Classification (NCBI taxonomy): domain Eukaryota; phylum Euglenozoa; class Euglenophyceae; order Eutreptiales; family Eutreptiaceae; genus Eutreptiella; species Eutreptiella sp. 'Long Island Sound 2002'. The sequence goes on from OZ038386.1 coordinate 51,496,955, forward strand.
CAAAACAAGGTCACCAACCTTGAAGCTGGCAGGTCGCCGTAGGCGGTTCCGTCGGCTCTGTTCACGGTCACGAATGTGCCTCAGGTTAGTACCAGCCTGGTTAGCCAGAGACTGCTTGTGTTCTAGCCAATCTCCTACAGGGCTCTTGAAGTCCTCAGGAAAGGGGGTTTTGAAGAACCAAGCAGGTCGTCCTCCATGGAACAGTTCGTGGGGGGTGAAACCCGTAGAAGAGCTCCGCTGTGAGTTCATGGACAGAACTGCCCAGGGCACTAGGCGTACCCAGTCCTTGGTGCGCTCCTGTTTCATCAGGATTCTTAAGTTTTGCTCCACCACACGGTTCTGTCTCTCACAGAGAGGGTTAGACGTGTGAGTGTAGGGCACACCTGTGGTTACCTCCACGTTGAGGGCATTTAGCACTCGTTTGTACCACCCAGTGTCACTGCGGATGCGTACATCTTCATCAGAGTGCACCTGTTTAGGTGCTCCATAGGGTTCGAACCATTGTTCGACCAACATTTTCACAGTCTGCTCACCTGTGATTTTCTTATTGCAAGGGAACACACGGGTGAAGCGAGATAGACCACAGGTGACCACGAGGCAACTATCATAGCCGCCAAAGCGTGGTAGGCCGTGGATGTAATCCACGTAGAGTAGAGAGTTAGCACAATAGGGTATGGGTAAGCTGGAGATCAGACCCCTATCCCTACTGTCGCTCTGCTTGCTGGCATGACAGCCACAAGCATCCACAATGGTCTGCATACGCGACCTCAGTTCAGTCAGGGTTAGACTGGAGTAGAAACACTCACGGAAGAAGTCCACTGAGCGATTAGCGCCAGTGTGACCGGAACTGAGATGGGACCACTGTAGGCACCCATCTAGTCGTGCCTCAGGCACCACAATTCGGTCCTCGTAGAAGAGGTACTGATTGTTTTTATACCACTGGTGCCCGTCAATGACACGGGGTTCGAGACCAGTGTTGAGGGTTTGGAGAATTTCTTCATACTCTGACTGATAGTCGGTTAGACTCCAACCCTCCAGGATTCCAGCAGTGCGCATGGACAGGTCAAGCTGGACATCCATACGCTGGAAAGCCTCTTTGGCGAGCGCCTCAGAGCTCTCACCAATAAGCGCATCGAAGTTGTTGCGCGATATATAGTCAGACAGTTCATTCTTAATCCCGGGGATATGATGCACTGTCAGCCTGAACTGGCTCAGGTAAGTCCACCACCGTTTTAGCTTCGCTTTCTCTGGTGGTGGGCCCTTCTGAAATGACTTCACAGGCTCCTGGTCACACAGCCAGACAGTAGGGTTAGACCCCAGGAGTCGGGATTGTGAAGATAGCACCAACATACCGGCCAGGAGTTCCTGGTCATAGGTGCTGTAGTTGGAACGCGCTTGGTTCCACTTCCAATTCCAGTGTCCCAGTGGCACCAGTCGCCACTCACTGGTAGGATAGTCGTTTTTCAACGAACCATCACGGTTCAGTCCAGTAGTACGATAATGGCAGTGGGTTAGCTCAGCGGGGTTAAGCTCCTGCCATTGATAGATCGTACCTCCCCCCCCTACATCACTGGCATCAGTGATCAGGACTATCTCGCCCTCGGGGCGGGGAACTCCCAGGCAGTTGGAGGAGGCAATCTTCTTCTTCAACTCCTCGAAACACTCTTCCTCTCTGGAGGTCCACCTCCAGGGAGTAGTTTTCTTGATTAGGTCAGTGAGGGGTGCAGAGGAGTAAGTAAAATTGTGGATGTGACGCCGATAGAAATTACAGGCGCCCACAAAACTCCTCACATCGTGTAGACCCTTCTTAGGGTCATCGCGAATCTGCATGTCCTGTAGGGGCTGCATCTTAGACGCGGCTGGTTTCCACCAGCCATACCCCACGTCGAAACCCAAATACTCCATCTCCTCTTTCATGAACTCACATTTTTCGAGTTTGATTCGGAGATGGTTTTCTTGACAAACAGTGAAGAATTCACGTAGGAGAAGGACATGGTCCTCTTTGGTATTAGTACCCAAACTCACGTCGTCGATGTGAGCCTCCATTTCTGCACCCCGAGAAATCAACTCTTGTACTAGAGGCCTGCGCCTCAGTATGTACAAAATTTTGTTCATAAGCTCCTGGAAGAGCGCTGGGGCGTTAGCCACCCCGAAAGGCATAACCTTCCACTTGAAGACACGACCCTTAGGGGTTATAAAGGCAAGCAGCTCCTGAGCTGCGGCGGTTAGGTCAACCTGCCAGAAACCCGAGCGTTTGTCCATTTTGGTCTTATACCTACATTTGGCAATACGCTCCAGGGTGTTTTCCATGTTAGGAATACTCCCTGAGTGGTTCTGGGTTTTCTTGTTGACCTCACCATAGTCTACAACAAGACGTAGAGCAGTCGACCCTGGTTTAGCAACAAGGAAACAGGGGCTGCAGTGATGGGGATAGTCCCCATGTTTGTACTCTTCCACGAGGCCAGCATCAATGCATTCTTGGATCTGGCGCTCGATTTCTTCAACCTGTTCCTGTGGAGCGGGATAGGGACGACGCCTCACTCGCGTCTTTTCAAATTCTGGTTTCAATTTCAGGTCCATCTGGACCAGTTTTTTGCAAGATAGGGGAGGCGGCAAGGCGCCGAACACCTCCTCATATGTTATCAGCAGTTTCTTCAGGCGGGGGTCAAGGTTAAGACTCTCGACTTTCTGAAGGAAATCTTCCTCAGCATGGAGGTTGCTTTTTCCATGTTCTTTCTTTTTATGCCGATCAGCAGTTTCGGCAGGTACAGTACCATCGTCCCACTCAGGGGGACATTGCTGCCCATAGTGTAGAGAGTACACTAGAGGTATCTCAGGATCAGGCAGCGTATAGGACTCATCGTCCTCCTCAGACCAGATGGAGTATTTCCAGGTCTGTCTGAGGTATTGCTGCCGCTCTTGGCGCTCAATACCTTCGGCCTTCAGGTACAACAGCCGTCGGAGTTCTTGCGTGTCATGCTCAGACAAGGGCATGTTATTAGCAGCAGGCCGTGCCAGAGCATCAGTACTCCGGGCCACGGGTTCACCTGTGTGCACAGGCTGCATGTATAGCACTGGTTTCCCAACAGAGGAAGCGAGTTCAGAGGTTGACTCTAGATCTACCTCCTCTAGCAACAGCTGGGCCAGGAAAGCACTATGTTTTAGGTCAACACAGCTGGGATCCACAGAGGGAATAGTGCTGGCGATCTCAGACAGTTGGTCGTCAGCATCCTCTTTTACAGCTGCAGGTTCCAGATAGTCATCAGGAGACTCACACCCTGTAAGTGTGGCAGATAGGTGCTCAGGAGATCGATTTTTGAGATCATAAAGGGTCAGGCCACGATTTTCGGCCATGACCTCTTTTAGTAGCACCTGGTCCAGGTCACACAGGGGTACAGGATTGAGAGATCCATCGATGATGGACAGGAAACTGGCCCACTCAGGGGCCTGCATAGCTGTGTCTGAGTCCTCAGGCACATAGATGGGGCCGTCGGGGAGTTGCACTCTTCCCACGGTCATTCGGTCAAGCATACGGCGCCAGTAGGCATGTTCACCAGAGCAACCCCAGTCAGGGGTGCACATAACAACCCTTCCTCCCTCATAAGCGATCTTGGTCAGGACCTTCGCGAGCAGGGAGAAGGGAGGGTTAGCATACGCTAGGCCCATTGCTTTCCAGAAGAAACGGAAAGCATTGTTCGTTTGTTTCGAGCAGTACAACTGCATGATGTGCTGTTGTTGGCTCGCAAACAATTCCACCTGGATCTCATCCAGGTTTACCTGAAGGGCCGCCAGTCCATTTTCGAGAACATGACGGGCCAGTTGGTAATTTTCAGTACGATAGTTCGTCTTGGCTGCGTAGCGCAGCCCAGACTCTTTTCGTCCTGACAGCTCCAAAGGAACGGAGAATAGCCCACTGCCAAAGTCGCAGTGCAAAGAGTACGGTCGCTGTAGGGACAGCATTTTAACCTGGGGGTTTCTTCTTAGAAAGTCAGTGCCAATGACAATGTCAAAGGCGTCAGTGTCCAACACTCTGCAGTGTTGAGTCACGGTTTCGTCGCCCAGACAGATGGTCACATCGACCCCCCCCAAGGAATGGATGGTACGCCCATCCCCTACTCTTATGGCCACGGTCTTAGTCTTCTTGAAAGTTTTAAGCAGGCGCCGGGCCACTATGGAAAGTGTTGCACCGGTATCAAGCACTGCTCGAAAAACCTGATCCCCGATTTTCACGAGGATCCAGAAAACCAAGTCCTCCTCTTCGGAGCCGCCCCCCTATTCCTCATCAGGGAATTTCACATCCACTCCTGCAGCCATGAGGGACTTGGCCATCCAGGCCAAGCGCCTCTTTTTAGAATTATTCCCCTCAGGGGTAGCGTTATCCCCTTGGGGTCGCTTCTGGGGGACACCTGCGGCAGGAGCGGGTGTGGCAGCAGGAGAAGGCGTAGCAACAGGCGCTGATGAGCGCCTCTGGGGGTTAGGGGGTCCAGTCTTACCACCCCCCTTGCCACCTCCTTTACCTTTATCCCCATTCGGGGGATTCCTGGCGGGCGTCGAGTTCTTCTGGCGCTCCGCCTCCTGACGCTTGAGTTTGTCACTCTCGCGTTTCTTGATGTGGCATTCGTCCTCATAGTGACGACGCTTGCCACAGTAACCACAGGTGATGGTACACCTGAAGTGGTCCTGATGGGTCACAGTTTTCCCATCTTTAGTATGCTGCTGACGTTTCATCTGCAGCATACAGCCACTGCGAAGATCGCAGTCAGAGGCATGACAGGGTCCCCCCTTGTCATTGACAGGTCGGCAGTAAAACAGGGGGGGGGTGCCTGCATCAGTTGGAACCTCGTTCATGGCACGTAGGTTGCCCCTCCCTTTACCGCCTCCCTGATTGGTGTTAGTGGGATTTTTATGCCCCTTCCCTTCGCCACGTTCAGGGGTAGGGGTACCACCTCGTCCCAAATGTTTCTTGAGGAACTTCTCCATGTGGGAGTCGTTCTCTCTCTCAAGAGCTAGCTCAATCAAGAGATCCACCAGTGTATCATACGAGTGGGTCCTGCTCTTCCTCTCAGAGGTTGAGCGGCAATCATCCCACGTACGCAGCAGAAGAAAAATAAAATTACGAGAAAAAGACGCACCGCCAGCAAAAATAAAGCGAAAAATCGTCTTTTCCGACCTCAGAAACCCCCCCAACAATTTTACGCCGCTGTTTGGCGAGGTCGCAAAATATAGGACACTCACCGAAAAAGACGAACAATAGAGTCGCGACGGCGAAGAAACTGAGCGTTGCTTGCCCCAAACCACCTAGCAAAGTGCGTGCCCTAGGCGCTAGGGACTTGTGCGCGCCCCAAAACAACCCACACATAGACAACAACAACGCCACCGGCCGCCGACAAGCAAGTATGTTATGTGCCACGCACCGCGAAAAACCAACGAAACAAACACAACGCGGAAAGAGGTAGACAAGGAGAAAACATAGGTAACGAACCGCACCACGGTGGAGATATACCAAGTACACGACCAAGCAATGCAAGCCCACTCATGTAGGAAATACGCGCGAAGGGGATCACAACAAAAAGAGCAAGAAGCCGCACATGTACCCAAGTATGTTGAATGTCGTGCATGAAAAATACACACAAGCAACAACAACGCCACCGGCCGCCGGAAAGCAAGTATGTTATGTGCATATGTGCCATATGTTGTGTGCATAACGCCGTAACAAGCGCAAAACAAGTAAAGTGATAAGCAACGCCAAAGTGCGCCGCCACGAAAAGCGCAACGAAAACCGCACCGGCAAGGAAAACCAACAAGAGGTAGCACCGAAAGAACGCCTATGCTCACCCCCACTCGCATAGGGAAAGAAAGGTATGCCCGCACGCGCATGCCCGGAACGCCGCAAGGCCAACACCGCCGCGGACGAGCGGCAAGGTATGAAGGGACAAACAGGGAGGAACAAAAAGACCACCGAGGTAAAGCACAACACAACAAAAAACAAAAAAAAAAAAAAAAAAAAAAAAAAAAAAAAAAAAACCAAGCATACACACGTGACTAGTGGGGTCCAAGTATGTTGCCACGCTACGCTACGTAACCGAGACGTGCCCACCGCCCACCCACACGCCCGCTTATGTAGGAGGCGAAGGGGAGCGAAAGGGAACAAAAGGTATGCCGCCGCATGCAAACGAATAGTAGACAAGCCACACACCGCCACCAAGAACGCAAGTATGTTACCATGTCGTGCCACGTCGCCAACCGCGGAGTTGCGTGGGTTAGAACACACAAGTAGCCACGGAGGGGGATAGGAAGAGCAAACACACAAATGGCATAGCGCCGGCGAGTGCCGGGTCCCAACAAACACACGTGCACGCACCCGTGTCCTATCCTCACAGGTCCCGAAGAGAAGCGTATGCTCGTGTCGTCCGGGCGTCCGGGCGTTAAAGTAGGGTTGTCTTAGACGCTTAGGCAAGTATTGCGTCGTGCCGTCGTCACACATAAGCGAACGCCCGACAAGGCGGGAGGACTAGAACACGTCAAGGTAGTGGGGAAAGAGGCAGGTATGTTGAATGTCACGCCGCGCACGCGGAACGGGCGACGGGAACAGGTAGCGACCAAAGGGGGGTGGAAACAAGCCGGGAGCAAATGGGGCGATAAACCTACACGCAAGCCGGTCGCACATGAATGTCGCATGACGTACCGGCCAGCTCGAGGTGCCGTGCCGCGACAAAACCGCCGCCGCCGCACGTTTGCTTACGCACCCTTCTCTCCCTACGCAGGTTCAAAAGAGGAAGCCCGGGCCGACAAGAAAAAAGACAGAGACACACAACAAAGCGGAGGCAGGGAAAAAGTGCATGCTAGGGAGAGGGGTAGAGGAAAGGGTAAAGAGCAACGAAGCCGCGAAAGGAACAAGGGGAAGCCAGCGAACGAGCAAGGGGCGCACACAGAGGAGGGGACACGGCGGGCACACGGCGAGCACAACACCGCACCGAGACACCGGAGAGGGGAGCACCGGGGGACCAAGGAAAGAGCAGCACCACACACCACGACACGCACGGCACAGGCACCACACACACCGCACACACCCAACGAACCCCGGCAACCCACCCGGCAGTGGGCGGGCAGACGGGAGAGGGACAGCGCCTGACCCCAAGCGCCCCTCACCATGGTGGAAGGCACCCCCCCCGGGGACGCCTTTCCGCCACCCCCACAGCGAGCAACGCCGGCCCGCAAGGGCGCACGCTGTGGGGCCGGTGCCGGGCCCCCACGCCCACACCGACCGCACCCGGGACACGCGGGTCGCGGAACCCTGGCTGCACGCTCCGGAGGACGGGCAGCCGGGGGAGGGACAGCGCCTGGCACCAGGCGCCCCTCACAACGGTGGAAGGCAGCCCCCCCCGGGGACGCCCTTCCGCCACCCCCACAGCGAGCAACGCCGGCCCGCAAGGGCGCACACTGTGGGGCCGGTGCTGGGTCCACACGCCCGCATCGACCGCACCCGGGACACACGGGTCGCGGAACCCTGGCTGCACGCTCCGGAAGACGAGCGGCCGGGGGAGGGACAGCGCCTGGCACCAAGCGCCCCTCACAACGGTGGAAGGCAGCCCCCCCCGGGGACGCCCTTCCGCCACCTCCACAGCGAGCAACGCCGGCCCGCAAGGGCGCACGCTGTGGGGCCGATGCTGGGTCCACACGCCCGCATCGACCGCACCCGGGACACACGGGTCGCGGAACCCTGGCCGCACGCTCCGGAGGACGAGCGGCCGGGGGAGGGGCAGCGCCTGACACCAGGCGCCCCTCACAACGGTGGAAGGCACCCCCCCCGGGGACGCCCTTCCGCCACCCCCACAGCGAGCAACGCCGGCCCGCAAGGGCGCACGCTGTGGGGCCGGTGCTGGGTCCACACGCCCGCATCGACCGCACCCGGGACGCACGGGTCGCGGAACCCTGGCTGCGCGCTCCGGAGGACGAGCAGCCGGGGGAGGGACAGCGCCTGACACCAGGCGCCCCTCACAACGGTGGAAGGCAGCCCCCCCCGGGGACGCCCTTCCGCCACCCCCACAGCGAGCAACGCCGGCCCGCAAGGGCGCACGCTGTGGGGCCGGTGCTGGGTCCACACGCCCGCATCGACCGCACCCGGGACACACGGGTCGCGGAACCCTGGCTGCACGCTCCGGAGGACGAGCGGCCGGGGGAGGGGCAGCGCCTGACACCAGGCGCCCCTCACGACGGTGGAAGGCACCCCCCCCGGGGACGCCCTTCCGCCACCCCCACAGCGAGCAACGCCGGCCCGCAAGGGCGCACGCTGTGGGGCTGGTGCTGGGTCCACACGCCCGCATCGACCGCACCCGGGACACACGGGTCGCGGAACCCTGGCTGCGCGCTCCGGAGGACGAGCAGCCGGGGGAGGGACAGCGCCTGACACCAGGCGCCCCTCACGACGGTAGAAGGCACCCCCCCCGGGGACGCCCTTCTGCCGCCCCCACAGCGAGCAACGCCGGCCCGCAAGGGCGCACGCTGTGGGGCCGGAGCTGGGTCCACACGCCCACATCGACCGCACCCGGGACACACGGGTCGCGGAACCCTGGCTGCACGCTCCGGAGGACGAGCGGCCGGGGGAGGGGCAGCGCCTGACACCAGGCGCCCCTCACGACGGTGGAAGGCACCCCCCCCGGGGACGCCCTTCCGCCACCCCCACAGCGAGCAACGCCGGCCCGCAAGGGCGCACGCTGTGGGGCTGGTGCTGGGTCCACACGCCCGCATCGACCGCACCCGGGACACACGGGTCGCGGAACCCTGGCTGCGCGCTCCGGAGGACGAGCAGCCGGGGGAGGGACAGCGCCTGACACCAGGCGCCCCTCACGACGGTAGAAGGCACCCCCCCCGGGGACGCCCTTCTGCCGCCCCCACAGCGAGCAACGCCGGCCCGCAAGGGCGCACGCTGTGGGGCCGGAGCTGGGTCCACACGCCCACATCGACCGCACCCGGGACACACGGGTCGCGGAACCCTGGCTGCACGCTCCGGAGGACGGGCGGCCGGGGGAGTGACAGCGCCTGACACCAGGCGCCCCTCACAACGGTGGAAGGCACCCCCCCCGGGGACGCCCTTCCGCCACCCCCATAGCGAGCAACGCCAGCCCGCAAGGGCGCACGCTGTGGGGCCGGTGCTGGGTCCACACGCCCGCATCGACCGCACCCGGGACACGCGGGTCGCGGAACCCTAGCTGCACGCTCCGGAGGACGAGCGGCCGGGGGAGGGACAGCGCCTGACACCAGGCGCCCCTCACAACGGCGGAAGGCAACCCCCCCGGGGACGCCCTTCCGCCACCCCCACAGCGAGCAACGCCGGCCCGCAAGGGCGCACGCTGTGGGGCTGGTGCTGGGTCCACATGCCTACATCAACCGCGCCCGGGACACACGGGTCGCGGAGCCCTGGCTGCACGCTCCAGGGGACGAGCGGCCGGGAGAGGGACAGCGCCTGACACCAGGCGCCCCTCACAACGGTGGAAGGCACCCCCCCGGGGACGCCCTTCCGCCAGCCCCACAGCGAGCAACGCCAGCCCACAAGGGCGCACGCTGTGGGGCCGGTGCTGGGTCCACACGCCCGCACCGACCGCACCCGGGACACACGGGTCGCGGAACCCTGGCTGCACGCTCCGGAGGACGAGCGGCCGGGGAAGGGGCAGCGCCTGACACCAGGCGCCCCTCACAACGGTGGAAGGCACCCCCCCCGGGGACGCCCTTCCGCCACCCCCACAGCGAGCAACGGCGGCCCGCAAGGGCGCACGCTGCGGGGCCGGTGCTGGGTCCACACGCCCGCATCGACCGCACCCGGGACACACGGGTCGCAGAACCCCGGCTGCGCGCTCCAAAGGACGAGCGGCCGGGGGAGGGACAGCGCCTGACGCCAGGCGCCCCTCACAACGGTGGCAGGCACCCCCCCCGGGGGCGCCCCTCCACCACCCCCACAGCGAGCAACGCCGGCCCGCAAGGGCGCACGCTGTGGGGCCGGTGCTGGGTCCACACGCCCGCACCGACCGCGCCCGGGACACGCGGGTCGCGGAACCCTGGCTGCACGCTCCGGAGGACGAGCGGCCGGGGGAGGGACAGCGCCTGACACCAGGCGCCCCTCACAACGGTGGAAGGCACCCCCCCCGGGGACGCCCTCCCGCCACTCCCACAGCGAGCAACGCCAGCCCACAAGGGCGCACGCTGTGGGGCCGGTGCTGGGTCCACACGCCCGCACCGACCGCACCCGGGACACACGGGTCGCGGAACCCTGGCCGCACGCTCCGGAGGACGAGCGGCCGGGGGAGGGACAGCGCCTGACGCCAGGCGCCCCTCACAACGGTGGAAGGCACCCCCCCCGGGGACGCCCTTCCGCCACCCCCACAGCGAGCAGCGTCGGCCCGCAAGGGCGCACGCTGTGGGGCCGGTGCCGGGTCCACTGCCCGCATCGACCGCGCCCGGGACACGCGGGTCGCGGAACCTGGCTGCACGCTCCGGAGGACGAGCGGCCGAGGAAGGGACAGTGCCTGACACCAGACGCCCCTCACAACGGTGGAAGGCAGCCCCCCCCGGGGACGCCCTTCCGCCACCCCCACGGCGAACAACGCCGGCCCGCAAGGGCGCACGCCGTGGGACCGGTACTGGGTCCACACGCCCACATCGACCGCGCCCGGGACACGCGGGTCGCGGAACCCTGGCTGCGCGCTCCGGAGGACGAGCGGCCAGGGAAGGGACAGCGCCTGACACCAGGCGCCCCTCACAACGGTGGAAAGCACCCCCCCCGGGGACGCCATTCCGCCAGCCCCACAGCGAGCAGCGTCGGCCCGCGAGGGCGCACACTGTGGGACCGGTGCTGGGTCCACACGCCCGCATCGACCGCGCCCGGGACACACGGGTCGCGGAACCCTGGCTGCACGCTACGGAGGACGAGCGCGGCCGGGGGAGGGACAGCGCCTGACACCAGGCGCCCCTCACAACGGTGGAAGGCACCCCCCCGGGGACGCCCTTCCGCCACCCCCACAGCGAGCAACGCCGGCCCGCAAGGGCGCACGCTGTGGGGCCGGTGCTGGGTCCACATGCCCGCATCGACCGCACCCGGGACACGCGGGTCGCGGAACCCTGGCTGCACGCTCCGGAGGACGAGCGGCCGGGGAAGGGACGGCGCCTGACACCAGGCACCCCTCACAACGGTGGAAGGCACCCCCCCCGGGGGCGCCCTCCCGCCACCCCCACAGCGAGCAACGCACCAACGCACCAACGCACCAGCCACGGGACATCCGCACCCCGCCCCCTGCTCTTAGACACAGCGACATAGCAATGGCGGAACCCGCGGCACCACGCAAGACACGCCCCCGATCTCCGACGCTGGACGAAGCACACGAGGTCATCAGGGCGCTGGGACTCAGAGACGGCGAAGGAGACCCCCCACAAGAGGACGCGGGCACAGACTCCGACCTGGAGGCATTACCGGAGCCCCCCGCGGGGGGCGCGCCCGCGGAACCTGCGCCGCCGGCGGGCAGCGTATCCGCGATTTGCCCCGCGTGGAAACGGGGCCATTGCACCGGCGAAGGCTGGTGCCCCAGACAGCACCCCCAGCCCGATGCCGACGACGGAGCGTTGCCCGAGGTGAAACCCGCGGCCGCACACGCCGCCCTACGCTACGGGGTGACGCAGGGCTGGATCCTGGATGAGACCGCGCGCGGCAGCGTGAACATCCAGGAGGCCGTCGACCGCGTCACCCACGCGGGACAGGCGGCGGTGGCCCTGCACACCCGGGGCCGCCACGGTGGACCCGCAGAGGGGATCATTGTGGATCCCTCGGGAATGGTGCTGGTCCTGGCGGCGGACATGGCCCGAGGGGTGCTCCACGTGTCCCGCGTGCGGCGGGCGTGCCCACAGTGGACCATCCAGGTGTACACCCCCCCGCGGGCGGGGCCTTTTTCCACATGGGCGGTGCTCGCCGTCATGTGGCACCTGGCACCAGAGGACGCCCCCACAGGGACCGCGGAGGACATCGCCCGGGACCTCCACACCTGGCCGGCCGACCAGGAATACCCCTGGCGCAGGCCCCGGGGCGGCCTCCCGGTGGCACCAGCAGCGGAGGGGCTCAGCCTCGCGGCAACCCTCCAACGGCACCCCGACAAGTATGCACGCCACTTCCTGCAGACGGGCACGGTCCCGGCCGCCCCGCCAGACTCCGAGTGGCGATGGGACGCAGGGGTGGCGCAACCACTGCCGGGCCCCTGGACCCTCCCGTTGTGGTACTTACCAATGGGCACCTTGGCCCACGCCACCCAGGCCGTCAAGGGGGCCTTCCCGCAGCCGCCCCTCCCCGGCGTGGCCCTGCTCCGCAGCCTGCAGGCGGGGGCTGCCTGGGTACGGTGGAGGGAAGGGAAGGGGCGCTCGAGCCCCTATTTCCCCATGGTCCAAGGCCAGGCGCTGATTCATGCCGAGGGCATGGGGACCGTGGAATGGGGGGCGATCGTGCCCGGCACGGCGTGCAGGTGGATCACGGCGGCCGCCCCACAGCCCATGCGGTCGCCGCCGGCGTGCCACCGCCTCCTACGGATGGTCCCCTCATTGGCCCCCCGGCACGCCTTTACAAGGGACGTGTGGAAGGCCGTACTGAGCCACACCAGGGAGTGGCTGACGAACCCGGGTACGCGGTACCCGCCGGGACCGGTGCTCGAACAGCTCACGGCCCCCACACCCGGGGTCCTCCACGCCCTACACAGGGCGTCGGCCCTCACGAAGCAGCTCAACGATGAAGTGCTGGACCTGGCGCTGGAGCCGCTGCGGGTGCTCTACCCGCAGGCACACATCCCGCCCGCGGGCACGTCCAACCGCCTAGGCCGCCTGGGGTTGCAGCGCCGCGTCGAGGCCGCGCACCCAGGAGGCGTGGTGGAACAGTGGCTAACGCTCCGCAATCCGTCCGCCGCGGAGGGCCACTGGTACCTGCACCAGCTCCTCTTCCAGCCACGGGCAGCCCCGGAACACCGCCGGCAGGACCCGTACCACACGCACCCGGAGCGCCGGGGCGCGCAAAACTACCCACAGCCAATCCCGCCCGCCCTCCCGCCGGGGCAGGGCCCGGAGGCGCTACAGCGGGGCCCCCCGCTCGACACCGCCACCACGGTACAGCAGTGGGGAGGCGACGATGCGAGCGGTACCGAACCAGACTGCACGAACTGCGGAGCGGTGGCCTGGATGGCAGCCTGCAGGCACCTCACCCGAGATACCACGGGACTCCGGCAGTACAGACCCACGGACCGCACGGCGCTGGCGTCCGCGGTCGCGGCCGTCACCATGGGTCCAGTGGCGGCGTGGCCGGCGCAGCTGCTGCCCCACGTCCCCTGCCGCGACACGCGGCCCCGACGGCCGGCCGCGACACACGAGCCGACGGCGCCCCTCACGGCGGAGCAACTATACGTCGTCGCGGCGGCTTTGCTAGCAGACGGCGGGGAGAGCTTCGTCCACCACCACGGCCCGGCGCAAATTGCGGGGTGCATACAAGGGCCCCAGCGCGATGCATCAGACCCGTGGCATGCCACACTCCGCGGGCGCACCCGCGTCTGGGGTGCGGGCGATGGCGCACCCCCGCCCGGGCCTAAGCAGGGGGAGGCGCTGGTACTGCAGACGGCAGGATACCAAGCCATCGTACACGGCCACGCCGGAGGGTACCGGTCGCACGTCCTGGCCGGAGGCCGATGGGCGGTCTGGCACAGCACCGCTAGGCAAGGGGCATTCCCGCCCCTGTCCCACGTCGACTGGCGACAGGGGCCCACCCAGGCCTACTACATGTCGGCGGACCCCTGGCCACTGGCGGTCCTGCTGCACACGGTCAGCGCCCCCAACAAGAGGCAGGAACCGGGGTGGGTCAACCCCCCCGCACTGGTGTGGAGCCCCGACCAGGAGGAGCATCTACGGGCCGCGTGGCAGGGAGACGCCATCAGGGCCACGGACGTCCCGGACCTCCACGCGGGGCCCATCACGCACGCCCGCCCAGCGGCTACCCTGGCGGTGGCCCAACGGGGGCAGCAGAACCCACAGTGGGTGGTCTGCATGTTCAGCCCGGCGGACGCGCACGTCGTCGTCTGCGACCCTGAACGCCTGCCGGGGCCCGAAGCCGTGATCCGCGTGGCAGACTGCACACGCATGATCATCAAGGCGCTGCGGGAGGGCGAACACCACGCCCTCCTGCTCCAGGTCAGGCTGAAGGACAACGCCCGGGCGGCGAGGCCGGGAGTGTGGCCGGCAGCGGCGCACCCCGCCGACCTGGAGCTCCAGCTGGCGGTCCCGACCACGGTGTACCACTGGCTACAGGCCTTCCACGACCTGCGGTGGAGGAGCAAACCCGACCGCCAAATCGGCTCCACGCACTGGCAAACGTGGCTGCAAGCAGACGTGCAGCGCGATGCCATCCGAGGCCTCGGGCCCGTGCCCGCGACGCGAGCCCTCGATGCGGCGGCCCCGGGCCGCACGCTGGCACCACACACGGTGCCGCTGGCCAACCTGCCCTTCGAACCAGCGGCGGAGGGCGCCATTCGGAAGTCGGTGCAGCTCCCCCCGGCGCGAGGGGCCACGGAGCCGACGAAATGCCCCCTGTGTGCGGACAAGTACTACACCAGCGGGGCGATGCTGGAACACCTGGCGTGGCACGCGGTGCACGCTGCGGCCCCGGCGGACGGCAAGGAGGCGGCCGCCAACATCCTGCAGGGGAGAGCACGGAGGTCCCCGTGGCACGCCCCGTACACCCGGCGCCCCCCGCCCCAGGCAGCCGACCACGCAGATGGAGGTGAGGAGGCACCCGGAGCGGCCCCGGGGGCCGGCGGTGCGGCCCCACCAGGGCCCATGTCCATCCCCGCGGGGCTGGCCCCCCTGGCCCCCCTGACTCCCCCGGTCCCCCGGGCCCCCTTGTGGGCCCCGCTGGGAACGGGCTCAGCGGATGCGGCGCACCCAGATGCCCTGGCGGCACCAGCGAACCCGGCGGCGATGCCGACGCGGGATAGCTGACTCCAGGAGGACACGACGGGCGACGCCCTGTGGCTCCTCTCGTGGAACCTGCGCAACGGCCTCGTGCCGCCAGACCGGTCCCTCCGGGACACACTCCGGCGGCGCAGGGGGCCGGCGGCCTGCACCGACAAGGAGCACCTCATCACCGGCATGCTGCCCCAGGAGGGGGGCTTTGCCATCATGCTCCAGGAAACGGGGATCGCCACCAGGGCGCAGGAGATGCACGTGGCCGCGGCGCTCCGGGACAAGGGGTACACCGCCTACTTCAGCAGCCGGCTGGCGGAGACGGGGGCCACCTCCACCTCGAGAGGGGGGGGCCTCCTCACCGCGGTCAGCAGCAAGTACGTGGCGGAGCACGAGGTGCTCAGCTTCACGGAAATTGTCCCCGGGAAAGCCGCGGCCCTGGAGATCCGCACGGACGGGGGAGGCCTCACCCTCATCAACGTCCACGGGCCGCAGGCAGGTTGCTCCCCGTGGGCGGGACGGGCGGCGTTCTGGGCCGACATACAAATGTATGCCACGGCACGCAGCCTCGGCGGGAGACACCCGGTGATCATCGCCGGTGACACCAACATCTACATGGATGTCCCCGCCAACCCGGCCACGGAGCATTTCCGAGCGGGCTGGGAAGCCTGCGGCTTCCGAAGAGCCGCGGCGGGCGGAGAGGAGGACATGACCCCCACGCTCCACCCGTCCCAGCACAGGGTGGACACTTTCCTGGTCAACGAGCCCCTCCTGCCGTGGTCCCTGCGGGAGAGCGTCTGGGCTCGCGGCATGGCACACCCCCAGGTGGTCGGCTCGGACCACCTCCCGGTCCGCCTGGCCCTGCCGGGCCTCCTCAGCGCAGCGGGGCACGCGGCGATGCCCACCCCCTACAGCCACACGGAAGGCCGCCTCCTCCCGTACGACGCCGAGGCCGCGCCCGTCCAACACTGCCTGTGGGCGGCGGTCACCGCCGCGCAGGATGAACCCTCACTGGCGCCCTGGCTGGGTCCCGCAGAGCAGCACGACTACGGGTCCATGCCCGCGGCTGCGGTGGGCAAGGTGTTCGAACACCTCCACGCGACGCATGACGCCCTGGCGCGCGTGGTGGGACGCCGGCAGCCGTCTCCGGCGGGAACGGACCCGGCGGAGGGGGACCCCCCGGAGAGCGGAAAGCAGCTCCAGGCAGCGGTCCTCCGCTATGACACCCTGGCAGCGCGCGCCCCGGCAGCGTACCAGGCGGACGCGGCCAGGCATGGCGTCCGGTCCGAGGCGGCGCTCCGGCTCACGGAGGAACTGCAGAGTGTGTCGCCCGGGTTCCGCCCGACCACGCAGGGCCAGCTGCAGGAGGAGCTGGAGAGGCAAGCAGCCGCCCTCGAGGAGGACATTCGCCAGCTCCGCGCCCTCCTGGCGGCAGACCGCAAGCGCGCCATCAAGGAATTCTGGCGCCGCCACGCCCCCGACATCGCCCAGCGGTGGAAAGCCGTGCGGGGAGCCGTAGAGGTAGAGGCCCCAGGCCCGTCAGGCCTCTGGAACGTGCGGGTTCCCAACACCCAAACGCTCCTCACGGAGGCCCACGACGTGATGTTCGCAGTTCGCGCCTTCTGGCGAGAACTGTATGACAAACGCCCGGTGGACCTCCCGGGTTTCCAGGCGGTCCTCGGCCGCCACGTCCCCCGGGTCCCTGAGGGAGCCTGGACACAGGTCCAGCAGTACTCCATGCAGGACCTGAAGTCCGCCCTGGACAAGGCCGATGGCAAGGCCCCAGGCCCCAACCACGTGGAGGCCCGCTTCATCAAGGCCCTCCCGGCACCCGTCCAGTGGCTCCTGGTCCACTCCTACCGGGCCATCCTCCGCGGCGCCCCGCCACCGATGCACTGGAGGGACGCGCACATCTGGCTCAGCCCCAAGGTACCGGGCTCTGCCAGACTGGACGACTACAGGCCCATAGCCCTGGGCCAGCTGGACATGAAGCTGCTCACGGGCCCCCTCACCCAGCGCATCACGGAGGTGCTCACACGGCACGGGGTGGTCAGCGACTGGCAGCAGGGGGCCCTCCCTGGCTCCAACACAGGCCCCCCGCTGTTCATGGCGCAGCGGCAGCTCCAGCGGGGAAGGCCCAACTACGTCTTCTCCTTCGACGCCCGCAAGGCCTTCGACACCGCCCCACACGGCGCCCTCCACCTCATCCTGCGCCACCTCTCCGTGCCGCCGGACGTCATTGACCTCCTGCTCTTCCTCCACACGTGCGCCAGGCTGCGCATCGTCACGGCACACGGGCTAACGCAGCCCGTCTACATGCTACGCGGCGTCCGGCAGGGCAACCCCGAGAGCCCCCTGCTGTACGCGCTCCTCCTGGAGCCTCTACTCAGGGCACAGGGGCACCGCCTGCGCCCGCCGGGAGGAGCCGAGCACGGCCTCATCCAGGCCTATATCGACGATTTGCTGGTGGTGGCCCACACGCTGCAGCACTTCGTCGAGGGCGTGGAGGCGGTGGCCGCGTACCTGGGGATGATGGGCATGGAGCTCAACCCCCGCAAGTGCGCCATGGCCACCACGGAGGGGGTCCCGGGCCTGCAGCTACGCCTCTGCCCCCACCTGGAAAACCCGTGGCACTGGGTACCAGCGGCGGACTCCGTCCCCTACCTGGGACTCCAGCTGCAGCCGGACGGGGAGTTCTCCCTGCAGCGCAAGCACCGGCTACGCCTGGCGGCAGTGCACCACTGGTGCCTTAACACCCTCGCGCCACCGAAAGTGGTGCAGGACGTCATCCTGGCGATCCTCGGAGGGGTGACGCAGTACGTCGCCCCTTTCATCGCCGACGACTCCGACACTGCACGCCACCTGGACCACATCACGGTCCAGGTCGCGAAGGACAGGGCGCGGTACGCCTTCGACGCCTCGCGGGACAGCCTGCAGGATGACCGGACCCTGGGGCTTACACGGGTGCCCACGCGGTGCCAGCAGGCGGCGGTGGCCCTCGTGGGTACACTCGTCCACCACCGCGCAACCTCCGTGCGCGCGGAGGTCACCAAGATGTTCTGGGAGATAGCCGGCGCGCACGGAATATGCCCTGAGGTGCACTACCCCGTCCCGGAGTTCGCAACTCTGGCGGGAGGCGGCTGGGTCCAGCGCATACCCCGGGCCCTGGCCGCCCTGGGAGTGGGGCTGTACAACCCCATCGAGTGCCCCAGGGCGGCTCATGTCCAACTACAGTCCCCGCCAGGCAAAATCGTCACGCTGCGCACCGCCAAGCTGCGACACCGCGACACGTGCCGCCTGACGGTGCCACACGCAACGCCGTGGCATGGGCACCACGGGCCACGCCACCCCTTCCCCGACAACGACGATCCGTGGCCGACGGCGGTGCGGGAGTGCCTCGACCAATGCGCCGATGAACACCTCCATTACTGCCGCCATGAGCAAGGGCCCACCAACCACCCCGGGTGGCGCGATGCCCTGGCCCACCTCTTCCACACCACCGGCACGCGGGACCCCCGCCTGAGACTCGTCCACCCCACGAGGGCTAAGCAGGACGCCCACACCGGCCCACGGGTGACCCCAGACGGCCTGCACCTCCACGTCGGGGGCTACCGCCGCCGGAACGGCCTGTCCCCCCCCACGCGGGGGGCGGCGTACCACCCGCCGGCGGCCCTCATGTACATCCTCCGCGACGTACTCGCGGAAAGCGAGCACCAAGAGCCCAACGCGGACGTGGCGTGGCCAGAGCCCTTACGCCCCCGGCCCCACGCGCCGATGCCGTTGTGGCTGGTGACCACAGACGACCAGTGCACCCAAGCGGCGGGACAAGCGCAGCTCCGGGCCGAGTGGGTGATAGTGCAAGTGGGGGCAGGCCAGCCCGAACCCCGTGGACTCCCCCGTGGCACCGCCCTACTGGTGGCTACGGGGGTGCCGCACGACCCACACATGGCGGTGCACGCGCTGGAGGACCGTCCGGGGGACACAGGACACTTGGTGGTACACCAGCGCGGAGGCCCGGCGTGGCTCAAGGAACATGTGACGGCGCTACGGTCCTGGGCAAGCACCATCGCCGGAGCGGAGATCCGGCTGCACGACCACCCGGCGATCAGCCCAGGCGACACCAGGGCGCTGAGCATGGACCAACTGACCCACAGCCACCCCGACGTCCGGTGGCACTCCACCGACCTCAACGCGGGGTGGCTCAGCCCCACCGGATACTACTGGATCCCGGAGGCCTGGGGACACACCTCCTCTGACGCATCCGGGGGCGGACCCTGCAAACACGCCACCAGCGTCGCTCTCGCCGCCGACCTCACCCGCACGTGGGCGGTGGCCATCTCGGGCACGGTGCCTGACGGAGAGGGGGTGGCCGCCTCCCTCCCCCTACATTACGGTGCACACAGACCATGGGTCCACACGGTGGACGCCGAGGTCATCCTCCACCTCCTACGGCACGCAGATCGCGAGCGAACCACGGGGGTCCCCGCGGGCGCAGCGAAGGTGGTCAACCAGATGCCCCTGAGGTGGCTCCGGGACGGCCTGTGCGCGCGGGGGCAACACGCCGGGCACCCGTTCTGGTACGTCCGAGCCACCTCGCACCACAGTGACGCCCTACTGCACAAGGCGGACTGGGCGGCGTCCCAGGACACCGTCTTGCAGAACACGCCCCCGGACCCTGGCCACGCCCAACTCATCGTCGCCGGCCGTGACGGCCATCTCGATCTACGGCCCCCCACGATGCGGGTGCTCGGCGAGGTCGCACAACGGGCGCAGACGGACCATGCGCTGACGCACCGGGGACACACACCTCTGGGCGCGGCCCACGCCACGGCCTACGTCCACGCCCGGGACCTCACCGCGGCGGCCACCAACCGCCGGGCGCTGCGGGCCCGGGACGGCCACACGCCGGTGCAGCGCAGGCTCCGCGTCCGGAAGGAGCGGCTCTCCGGCGTCGCCATCGTCCCGCAGCCGTGCCTTTTCTGCGGCGGCCCGGAAGAGACCCCGGTGCACATGCACGTGGGCTGCACCCACTCGCGGCTCCTCTGGCCCCACTACCGCCAGGCGGTGCACGAGGCGGCCCGCCACCTCCCACCTGGGGACAAGGCCCTGTGGGTGGCCTCGTGGCGCTCCGCAGGCGCCACGTGGACAGAGGTGTTCTGCTCCGGACTGGTGCCCGAGGACGCGGAGGCGCAGCTCCGCGCCATAACCCGATACGACCCGCCGGGAGGGACCTCGGTGGACGACTTCCTCCACCACATGCTCCGGCTAGGGGACTTCGCGTGGGAGCTTCGCAACCACCGGCTGGAGCAACTCCTCCGCGACCCCCTAAGCGCGGCGGCCCGGGCGCACCGGTGGCTCACTGCGGCGGAGGGCGACCACCCTCCCCCTCCCCCGCGCCCTGACAAGGACTTCGTAGCCTCCCTCCGTGTTGTGAATGGCACTCTGGAGTGCCCACTCCAAGAGGGCCCCCACCCGTATCAGGACCTGCCGGGGGGGTTCTCGAGGCACCTGCAAGACGCCCTTTTCCCACCGTGGATCATCGGGCGCGGCTCCATGACCGCATGGGAGGCGCGCATCGTGGGAGAGGAGTGGGCGCGGGAGTGGGGCCGGTGGTGCGCCGCCACGCGCGCCCCGGAGACCCCTGCGCAACGATACGCCGCCATCCCGCTCCGGGGGTGGGGGCCGGACACCCGGCCGAGACCCACCATGGTCCGAGGGGCGGGACCTGACCACCCGTGGGGCGCGGCGACAGGGGGATGGCTGCAGGCGGCCCCAGGGCCGCAAACGGGATGGGCTGGGGACGTATCCTCACTCGTCAGGACGCCCGTCCCGCCCCGCATCGTCCTTCACACTGCCAACGTGCTCCGGGCCACGGAGATACGCACGTGGGGACACGCTGCGGCCACCGTCCGGTGGCAACCCCCAGAGGACGGGGCCACCCAACTCACCGTGGCGCACTTCAAAGCGGGGGGGCCGGTATACGACGACGCCCTGTCCCGGCTGGGCGACACACAGGGGCCCTTGCTCCTCATGTTCCCCACCGGTATCGCAGCCGCGCTGCGCCAGGAGCTGGACGGCTGCGAAGGGCTGCGAGTGGGGTGGGAAGCGGTCGCGGACGGCACCCTGCTGGCCCTCCTCCACAGGGACACCGCGAACGGGTGCCAATGGGACGCGCTGACGCCCCACCTCACCGGGCGCCACGTGTACATGGCGAGCCCCCACCAGGGGCACCCCCGCCCGTCGTGGGACGACCTCATCGCCGCCTTCCACGACCACGGGATCCTCCCCGGCGACACGTGGCAGGAGGTCCAGCGGAAGACGCTTGGCAAGGACTACCGGCGCCGCGTCCGCGCCCGCTTGCTGGAGATCCGGGACCCCCTCCGACAGAGGTGGGACGACCTCTGGCTCCGCCATCTCGACCCTTGGTCGCCGCCCTCCCACCTCCCGCACACCTGCCGACTCTGCGGAGAGTGTGACACGGTGTCCTCCGCAGCAGCGACAGGCGCCAACAGGTGCGAGCGGTGCACCCAGGTAGCCGCGTGCCCCTGGCCCGAACCTCCCGCAGGTCCGCGCAGGCGCACAGAGGAGGAGGCCTTGCGCCGGCGCATCGAGGGGGCACACACCCCCTCACACGAACAGGCGGGCCCCGCGGGCGCTGCCCTTCTATGGATCCACGTGCACCTGCGGGACCCCACATCCATTGCGCACCTGTCGCACGTGTTCGCCCCCTAACCCCCACCCGCCGCCGCCCTTTGCAGAGCCCGCAGCACCATGCCACGCCGACGGGGGGATGGGCCGGGGCACGCCAGGGCCCGCCGCAGAGCGCAGGAGGCGGCCGTCCGGGGCCTGGTGGCGGACGCGGTGGCGGAGGCAAAAGGAGCGCACGCTGCCGCACGGTGCGACCTGGAGGGCAGTGCGAGGGCCTTCCTCAACGAGACCGCCCTCCCGGCCGTCCGCGCCCTGAACGGAGCGGGAGCCCCTACGTTGCTCCCGGCAATGCACCGGATCGTGAACGCCGTCCGGCCGGGGCTCATCAGCCCGGAAGCGGCCCTCTACGGGCACTGGATGGAGTCGCGCGAGTCCAATCGGTCGGGCCGGCCCCTGTCCATGGGGGACGCCCTCCGGCTGACGGGAGCGGGGTCTGCCATGTCCCTCCGCAGTAGCGCCCCAGCCCTGCTGCACGCCCTCAGGACGCGCTACCCCGGGGACGCGGCCCCGTACCTGAACCAGGCGCGGGCCACGTACCCGGGGGGAGTGTCCGAGCTGGATGCGGCGCTCCACCTTCTACACCCGCCGGACGAGGACCTGGAGGTGGGCGAGGTCACGGTGTTCGTGGAAGGCGCGGGCGAGGCGTCCGCCCGCCCCCGGCCGACCAACCCGGTGTATGACGGCACCGGGCCTACCCCCCCGTACGCCGTCGTCTACGAGGCGTTCCCCAGGGAGCCCACTTGGTGCCCCGCCCTCCCACCGGCGACGCACGCGCCCCGCGGCTGGGCTAACCCAGACCTGTCCCCCCCCCTCTCCAGGACCAGGGGTGCCCACCACAGGGGGCAGGTCCTCTGGCAAGAGTGCCCTGGCACCCCCCTCCTCCTCCTCGTCGTCGCGTCCCGCGGGGGCTCGGGGCGGATCCTGGGGATCACCCCCACCCACCTCTATGGGGCCACACCTGTACCCCGCCCCCCCCTCCCGGCGCCCGCGGCGCGGGACGGAGTACACACCTTCCTGCGCACACAGGAGGTCACCGCCGTTACGGGGGTCCAACTGGTGCGGCTGCCCCCGGCACCGCTCGACGACCCCCGGGGGCCCAGGGCCCTGAGCCCCGTCCCAGACTGGGAGCTGTGGCGCGACGCGTGGGCCGCGTGGCTCCCCCGCCTCCCCTCCCAATGCCGGTGGATGGCCGCGGACCCCCGGCCATGCGGGGCTGACGCCACAGCCGGCCCCCCACCCCCTCCCCCCCCCCCCCCCCGCAGAGCACCACACGGCACTGCCCACGACACGGCACTGATGCACCAGGAGGTAGTGGGAGGGGCGCGCCTGCCACCACGCATGCCTACCAGAGTGACAGTAATGGCAGACTCCGATGGGTCCCTCGGGCGGGACGACCGCCACCACCGCCGGTCCCGCTCCCGCTCCCCCGTCTCCTCCCCAGAGTGGACGGGGGAGACCCTCGCGGAGCGCGAGGAGCGGAGGCTGGCGGAGGCGGCGGTGGTCGGACCGCCGCTGCCGGCCCGGGAACCTGGGCCAGCCGAGACGGCCGCCCCCGCCGCCCAAGCGGCCAGCCCCGCCGCCCCGCCCCGCCCTGACGCGCAGGAGGCGGAGACCGCGGCGAGCCACGCCGCGGCCCCGGCCGCGGCCCCCGGCACACCGCCGGCAAGGGGGGCAGCGCAGGAGAGCAAGCAGGGCGCAAGAGGGGTTGCGACGGGCCCTGCACGGGCCGTGGGCGCCTCGCCGACGGCCGCCGCGGCAGCAGCGAAGACCGAGAAGGATGCGCGAGAGTCTGCGACCGCGGCCACGGGCGCCTCGTCGGCGGCCGCCGCGGCAGCGAGGGAGAGTGCGGAGGGCGCGAGAGGGGCTGCGGCCCCTGGCACGCCGCGCAAGCGGGGGAAGAACCCCGCACGGGCCGCGGACGCCTCGCCGGCGGCCGCCG
Source organism: Eutreptiella sp. 'Long Island Sound 2002' (assembly GCA_964036045.1). Lineage (NCBI taxonomy): Eukaryota > Euglenozoa > Euglenophyceae > Eutreptiales > Eutreptiaceae > Eutreptiella > Eutreptiella sp. 'Long Island Sound 2002'. The sequence continues at coordinate 51,520,572 of OZ038386.1, forward strand.
CAGCAGCGGCAGTGGGCAGGGAGAGCGAGAAGTACCGCGCCCACGCCAACCCCGCCCACACCCACACCAGCCCCCCCAAGCCGTACCCCCCCAAGCCCTTCCCCCCGGGGCGGGAGCGGCATGACCGCCCCCCGAAGCGCGAGCGCTCACCGCCGGGCGTCACGCTGCCGCAACTGCAAAGGCAGCGGGACGCCCGGCGAGTGGTCCAGGAAGGGCGCAGCGGCGAGGGGGAGGGGAGCGGCGGACGGAGTGACAGGCAGGGGGCAGGGGAGGGGTCGGGGCACGGGAAGGGCGCGCGGGAGCGCGGGCAGGAGGCCCAGGTGCAGGGGACGGAGCGAGGGGTGGTGGGAGAGCGAGCGGGCCGGGGCGTGGTGGACGAGAGGCGGGACCCGCGACGCGGGCAGGGGGTCGGGGAGGGGCCAGGGCACGGGAAGGGTGTTCAGGGGCGCGGGCAGGGTACCCAGGCGCAGGGGGCTGGACAAGGGGGGATGGGAGAGCGAGCGGGCCGGGGTGTGGGGGACGAGAGGCGGGACCCGCGACATGGGCACGGGACCGGAAAGGGGCCCAAGGGCAAGGGCAAGGGCAAGGGCAAGGGCCCCAAGGGACAGGAGGGACGGGGCACGGGAGCCCAGGGGGGAGGGCGGGGCGGGGGGAGGGGGGCAGAGGGCGGGGCACCCCCGCAGCCGGAAGTGCAGCCGGTGAGGTGCATCCCCCCCGGCATCCAACAGATGCCGGCACACCACACCTACCACCACCACCACCACCACCACCACCACCTCTACAACATCGACCCTGACGCCGGCGAGCTCATCCCCCCCCAACCCCCACGACACCAGCACCAGCAAGCCCCCCCCGCGCCGAGGGCGGAGCCGGCGCGGGTGGCCTCGGCGGAGGGGGGACGGGGCGTGGCATCGGCGCCGCAGGTGCAGGAGCAGCGAGGGGGGCCGGCACAGGGGGCGGAGGAGAGCCGGCCGTGGAACGTGGACTGGGGCGCAGTCCCGGACCCGCTGGGGGGGGAGACCCTCCCTCTGGTGGGGGAAGTGTACGGGTGGTTGTGCTGGGCCAACCAGGGGACCTCCAGGAGGTCGCGGAACCGGCCCTTCGATGCCGTGCTCCTCCGGAGGGACGGAGGACACCGGGAGGCACCCCCGGGGGGGTGGGCGGCACCAGGGGACCACGAGAGGGTCCTCAGGTCAGTGATCCGGGCGGCGTGGCCCGACAGGGAGCCGACGTGGCCGGCCTTCCTGGAGGGGGGGGCGGTGCTCCGCATCACGGATGCGGACGCCAACAACTGGCTCCCCCGGGCTCTGCGTAGCGCCCTCGCCCACTGGCGCTACCGCCGGCACAACCCGCCGCCGCCGCAGCCCCAGCCCCCACACAAGCGGCGGCGCAAGTGAAGGCCCAGACGGCGGGCACGGGAGGGGGGGATGGGCCCCCTGACCCACGCCCCCCCCACGGTACGGCACGACGTGCGGGGATGCGCCGCCACCCGCGGGAGGGAGTGCGGGGGCGCCAAGCGCGGGGAGGAACCGGCTGCCCCGCAACCTGCTAACCACTGGCCGCTAACCATCAGCCACCCCCGGCCGGCCGGCGCCGCGCGGCAACGGCCGGGGAGGAGAGGGCCCCGGCGAGGGCCTGCGCGGGCATCCAGCTCTCGGTAGGGGCTGGCCCCCGGGACCGGGGCCGCCATGCCGCCCCCGCCCCCCCCCAACGTGCACGACGGAGCAGGAAGGAGGCCGCGCCCCACATGACCCTCCCGTAACCACAGCCCGCTCCGAGGTGACGGAGGGAGGGTGTCAAGTCAGATGAGGCCCCCAGGGGGGCGGTCCACGGGCCGCCCCTCACCCCCCCCACCACGGGGCGGCACTTCAGCCCCGACCGCAAGCGCGCGCCGGAAGGGAGAGCACCGGCGACGCGGAGAGAGCCGGGAAGGAGTACCACAGGCCGCCGCCTGGAACGAGAGCAGGGAGGCCGCGGCGCGACACCCCCCCCCCCCCCCCCGCCCCCCCGCCGGCCCGCCGGCCGCAGGGGCCCCGGCCCCCACCCCCCGAGGCTGAAGGGACGGACCCCCCCGCCCGAGAGGGGAGCCGGAGTGTGACCCGCCCCGACGCCCCAGCCGCCGGCTCCAATGGGGGCCGCGAAGAGCAAGTGGGCCCGCGCCTGCGCACCGGGACGCCGCGCAGATCGTGCCCAGAGGAGCCGGGTGGGCGCGAACCGGAATGGTATGGGTGGCCACGCCCCCCATGGACAGCGCGACGCCAAGGGACGCCCGCTTTGTTACCTACCCAGGGAAGGCGGCCCCGCAACCCGCTAACCACTGACCGCTGACCCTCACGGCCACCCCCGGCCGGCCAGCGCCGCGCGGCAACGGCCGGGAAATGAGGGGCCCCAGGGAGGGACTGCGGGAGGATCCGGCACTCGGTAGAGGGGGGCGGGGGAAGGGCGCGACCCCCCTGGCCGATGGCTGGCCCCCGGGGCTGGGACCGCCAAGCCGCCCCCCCCCCCCCCTTTTTTTTTTTTTTTTTTTTTTTTTTTTTTTTTTTTTTTTTTTTTGGCCGACAGGGGGCATCGCCAGGGAACCGGAGGACCCCCCCCCACTCCCCCCCCCCCCCCCCCTCCCACACAGGCCCGGGAGCAGGCGGGGTGGCCCCCCCCCCCCCCCCGCACCCACCCCAGCTGGGGAGCCACAGGCGCGGCCCTCCGCCCCCCCAGGGCCGGGGGGGCGCCCCCACCCACAGGAGGAACGGCGACACGGTAAGGGCGGCGGCGGCTGGACCTGCCCCCACGGACCCAAACCGGCGTGCCGGAGCAACGCGCACAACGGAGCACGAAGGAGGCCGCGCCCCACATGACCCTCCCGTGACCACAGCCCACTCCGAGGGGAAGGAGGGGGGGTTTGCAGGTCAGCCGGGGCCCCCAGGGGAGCGGTCCACGGGCCGCCCCTCACCCCCCCCCGCCCCGGGGCGGCACGTCAGCCCCGACCGCACGCGCGCGCCGGAGGGGAGGGCCAGAAAGGGGTACCACAGGCCGCCGCCCGGAACGAGAGCGGGGAGGCCGCAGCGCGACACCCCCCCCGAGGCAAGGGGAATGGGCCCCCCCACCCGAGAGGGGGGCCGGAGTGTGACCCGCCCCCCCCGCTCCGGCCGCCGGCCCACAAGGGGGCCGCGAAGAACAAACGGGCCCACGCCTGCGCACAGGGACGCCGCACAGATCGTACCCGGAGAGGCTGGGTGAACACGAACCGGAGTGGTATGGGGGGCCACGCCCCCCATGGACGGCGCAACGCCAGTGACGCCCGCTTTGTTGCCTGCCCAGGGAAGGCAGAGGGACGGAAAGAGACAGAGCGACCCCCCGCCCTACAGTCAGTCGGCGACCCGGTGGTGCTACTGCCCGCCTCCTACCCCAGTGCACGTCAGTCGGCGATCCAACGCACCCCACCCAGCCCCCTCCCCAGTCCCGACCCCGTGCGCGTGGACTGCGCGTGGACGGCGCACAACCCCACCCTCAAGGCAGGATACATAGCCGACGACACCCCTCAGCGGCGTAAGAGACTCCCGCGGACGAGGGCACCCCCCCGGGGACGCCCAGCCGCCGCCCCCGCAACCCCAAGCCAAGTAGGGGGGAACCGGGACCGGACCGCCCCCCCCCAAGCACGCCAGACGGAGCACGGGACCGGGGCAGGACACGCGGAGGGGCACGGACCACATGGAACGGCCCTACCAGCGCCCAGTGCCGGGACCACGCGAGATGCGCGCGCCACACCACCCAGCGGGGAGCGGACACCGCGAGAGCGCGAGCGCACACACACGAAAAGGACACGCGGGGACCACCAGAAGGGCAACCGGACCGAGCGCGCGGAACGCACAGACCACCTGGAATGGCGTACCAGCGAGCGAGGGTAAGGGACACCCGGACGGGACGGCCCGCCACACGCAACGCGGGATACGCGGGGCGGGAAGGGGGAAGAAGGGGAAACACAACACCAGGTACCGGCCCGAACCCCCCCGAACCGGCCGCGAGCGCCGCGCACACACAGACGGGACACTGCACCCGCCAAGGCAGTAGTGACGCACAGCGCCACGCCCCAACCCCTAGGCTAGGCAGCCACCGCGCCAGCCCAAGGGGGTCCCACTGGCGACAAGCCAGTAGCACGGGCCCGGCGGCGCCGGTGCCCCGGGCGACCACGCATTAGGGGGGCGACGCAGTGGGTAAGCGCCCGCGGCCACGGCTGCGAATTGATGCACTGACCGGGGAGTGGCGAAACGGGGACGCCGGGGAAGGACGGGGCTCCGAGCTCTGTGAACCCGGGGGACTCCGCCACCAGGCAGGAGGTGCGTCTTGGAGGGCCCCCCACTAGGACCCGGTGGGGAGGATATCACCTGGCCCGACCAGGTGGCCCCCCGGGGCCGAAAGGCGTCTAGTACCCGCAAAATCAAACCTCAAACCTCAAACCTCCCACGTACGCTGGGGGATCTTACTCATGAGCCACAGGTGGGGCTCAGTGGCTCCGTAGGAGCCCACATTCATCCTCGAAAATAAGTACTCCATGTCGCACACATACTCAGAAATTCGCGCAGCGGATGGAAACTCCGGGAGCATAGGTAGCTCCTCGATTTGTGTGCGTACGCTGAGGTCAGTCTCATAGACTGGGAATGTTTTCTCTAACCTCAGGAGTACCTCCGCCCAAGTAGAACAGGTTTTCACAATCTGTTTGACCTGTTTTTGCAAAAATTTCTTTTTGCATGAGCGTTTTAGCAGTGAACATTTGGTGGCCACATCCACATGGGATTGGCCAGTCAACAAAAGGAACTCCGCAAATTCTTCTGCCCATTCTGGCAGGTTTTTAGGGTCGAACTCCGGCAGTTCCAGCTGGATGTTCGCCTGGGCAATCGGTCTGCCCATCTTCCCACCCCCCGGAGTTAGGCCTGAAGGCGACACGCCGGCAAGTGGGGCCAGGGCTGACAGCCCTCTTCTCTCACTCTCTGTGACAGGCACGTCCTGTAGGTCCGCCATAGGCACAGTCCTGGCACGGGGGTGAAAGGGGCTGGGGCAGGTAACCTTAGGCAACAGCCTTGAGACCCTCGATCTCTTGAGATCTTCGGCCAGGGTACTCAGCCCTGGAGAGAGAGAGAGGAACTCAGGCTTGGGTAAGGGTTCTGCAATACCCAGTTTAGCCTTAATGGCCTCTGATAAGGCCGTCACATCTGGATCTTCTGATCCAGACAAGAATTTGGCCAGCAGCTCGGCCGTTTGATCCAGGGCACCGTAGGTTGGCCTTGGATGATGTTCTTCGACTCGAGTTGGGCCCACTTCGGGAGCCCTTGGGGTTGGGTACTCAGGTCGTAGTCGTCTTGGCAGGGATGCAGTAGACGGAGGGCCTGAGTGTGAGTAGGACCCTAGATCCGTACGTGGTCTTGACCCATGTACAGCCAGTGGTTCCTCTCCATCTTCCCCACGGATGGATTTGTAGTACTCATCGTGCATGATGTACTCATCCATCTTCATCTTCAGCTTCTCATATTCCTCAGGTCCTTCAATGGCAGTTGAGGATGAAGCTGGGCAATTGGATCGTGATACTGAAGCAGCCACACGTCTGTGGAGGTGACTGAAGCTGTCTCCACCGTGTGCTGCTAAGGCCTCGGTGGTAAGGCCTTTATTCTTCTCCGCCCTTCTGCGTTCTGGATCTCCTTGGGACCCAGATGCGCCACTGAGGTGATGTGGTGCTCGGTGTGGTGGTTCACTCATTGGGTGGACCACACTGCCCATTTGTACTTGGACAGTTCGGATAGGCCAGGTCCTTACACTTGGTGTGGACATTATGGACTTTTTGTTGAGCTTTTGTTCTGCACTTCTCAGGGTCGGTTCAAAAGGTCTCAAGGGACTGTCTCTGCTACCGGAAAGATGTCCTTGAATTATGCCCTAGGTCTTTTGATGTATTCCTGCAAGTTGGTTTTGTAGTGGAAAACCCCAAACCAAAGCAGCAAGTAGAGCAAGGACTGAATATGGATCGAATCAATGAAATCAATGATTGGTTTTGGAATCCAGTGTAACACAGAAGGGCTGCAGATAGACAAAGCAGGTATATGAACATAGATTCAATCACAAATGAATAATGCAAAAGGTTTTATATGAAAATTGGTCAGACTCTAGCCTCAGTGGTTGCAATAGGCACTTCATGTGCACTCTTTTGGGTGAAATGGTGCTGGTTAGGACTGAGGGGCATAGATGTCAGGACCACACAGAAAATGACTTGGCCAAGCAACTGTATTCAGAAACAGTTACAAAGTAGGACCACAATAAGTGGTAGATTCAATTGAGTATAGGGGTCTTGGGGTGGGAGACCACTTAGGCTTAACCTCCAAGGCCCACAAGCATGGAATGCCTGATTTATTTTGGTATGACCTCCATGAAGGAAGGTACCCCCGCTCAGTTGAGTGGTAGGGGTGAACTTCATGGGGGGGGCTAGGGTCACAACCCTAGTTACCTTGAGAAAGTGTACTTTAGGCCACAAAAGAGAGATAAAAACACTTAAGTTTGTCTCAGCATCAACAAAGGGTTTTAAGGGGGGGCTTAGCCTGGATCAAGCCCTCCAAGAAAGACATGGCAGTGACTTTTTCTTACTCAGAGAGATAAGGAAAAGGACACCTCTTTCTCTGGAGGACCATCGTCTGGAAGTTCAGCTCCCAAGGCGGACATCCCTCAGCTCCTCTACCAATGCCACTCGATGAACGCAGAGCTAAGAGTCTCTGAGAGAAAAGGCAAAGGTGACAAAGGAGGAAAAGGTTCTGGCAAACTCAAAGGTTGTGGAAAAGGAAAAGGCCAAGGAGGCAGAGGAGGCAAAGCACAGATGGACCCCAACACGCTGATCGCAGAACTCAAGGCCCGCATACAGTGTAAACACTGTGGCAAAAACAACCATTATAGCGATCACTGCTTTGAGATCCAAAGAAAACAGAAAGAGGATCAACTCAAGACCTTCCTGATCCAATCCGGTCTCAGTGAGGGGGCAGCCCAAAAGGCGGTGGAAGACGCCAAGAAGAAACGGAAGGACCAGAAGCAAAAGGGACCAAAAGCTGGCCCAAGAAAGAAAGATGCATCTGGCCCCTCCGCAGCAAGTGCTGGTGCTGGCGCCCCCTCAGCAGAGACCAAACCAATGCAGGAGGATACTGAGAGTCAAGCCAAGAAGAGGAAGAGAGATCTGGCATTTTTGGATGTTGAGAAAATCGTGGACCTGCTTCGAACCACTGTCAAGGACAGTCTGACGTTGTGACTACCCGTGGTTGTGGAGGAGGAGACGTGTGACGCCGTTTTGGATAGTGGTGCAACCGATTCCATTGTGGCTTCATCATTGGTGTCAGATCCGAATCGCAGGGGCTACTGTGCAGTCAAGGTGGGAGATGGGCACTACACGTACAGTGAAGGAGAGAAATCCGTGGATGTGTGCATGGGCAATTTCAGTCTTCCTCATGTTTGTATCGTCATGGAAACTTCAGCTTTTCAGGTCTGCCTGGGCATGAACTTCATCCGTCAAAACGCCAACACAATTCTGGGTTGGACTTTTACGCCATCGAGACTCATTGTCAAGAATCCAGAGCCTGATGAATTATGCTTGGCATCGTTATCTGAGGAGACCTGTCAGAAGGAAGGAGGAAACGGATTGCCAGCTGCTCAATCGTCTCTGAGAATTTGACGGAGAGAAGCATACAGTTTGTTACCTTCACTGAGGGAGCAAGTCCTCATCGACCTTGGTGAATTGAGACCCACGGTGTACTTGTATGCCAACCCCAAAAATCATACCGAACCGTTGTATTGCACTCCTCTCAATTCATGTTATGCCTACGATTGGCAGGACTTTCAGTTATGCTGGGCCAATCCACCATGGTCACACCTCAAGAAGATGGTCACCAAGGCCGTGCTCGACCGAGCGCAAGTCGTGGTGGTTTGTCCTGATCGGGGCCAAACCGGGGAAGCTGCCGCATGGCGACCATTTTTGGACCGCATGACGAAGGTTCGTGTTCCTATCCGAGATGTAACCCTCTATCTCCCAGATGGGGCGACCAGCCCATTACCAGCCCCACGCTGGGGAAGCATTGCATCCCTCATCGATGGCAATGATTGTGATATTTCGTTGGATGAACTGAATCCCCAAGTGGTCAAGTTTCTCCATCGAGTGAACCGTGGTTTAACCCGGTCTGATTTACTGAAACGATACGGGCACGATACACCTGCAACAACACCGAAGGACGAGTCTGAAGTCCCAGAAATTCACCCTGCAACGGAATCAGATGAAGAACAGGACGCTGGCGTTCGAGATGCTGAAGTTGACAAGGTTGACATTCAGTGGGTAGAAGTCAGCGAAGAACCTGCAGAAGTGCAATGGGATGAAGTCAGTGAAGATGTTTATCTGGCGGATGTCAATATCGCTCAGCCTCTGAAGTACGACCAATTCCTAAGCATTCACGAAGATTATTCGGACCGAATCGAGGATTTACTGAACGAAGTCGATCTCGAAGATTCAGTTCTGGGAGGTGTACAAAATTTTACCATGTCCTGTCTGGCCCTACATGCTATGCAAGAGTATGGCGTGACCATGCAAGTCGAGGAGGACAAGGCAAGAATTGCCAACCCACGCGGATGGCCGGTCTCGAAGGACGACTTCCACTCTTTGAAGAAGGACATTGAGCTCCAAATCTTCCAGATATCCGAGGAACAACAAAGGCTAGAGCTCAAGGACAGATGGAAGAGCCATTACAATGAGTTCACGGGCAGGAGTGTTGACGAAGATGAAACGGATTTGTACTACCAATATCTGGATGAAGACCGTGGATGGCAATGACGTTTATCTGGATGTCTCGGCCCTACTCAGTGAGTGTTACTTTGTATCCAGGGATGAGTATGGAAAATCCAATTTGGCAGCCGCAGACGATTTTGAGGAGAAGATCAAAAATTTGCCGACCAAAATTCAAGAAGTCCTACTTCGAAGGAAGGTGTCTTTTGGACCGTTGATGGCACATGGTTCATGTGCGAAGTTGGTTACCATGGACTTGGAATTGATGGATGAGCACAAGAATACCACAGTGCGTTCAAAGCCTTTTCCAGCTAGCAAGTCCGACAGTGAGGAGATAATGCGTCAAATCACTGAATGCATTGCAGCCGACCTCGCGCAAAAATATGAGCAAGCGGAGTATCCAAAACACTGCTCTCCATGCTTCTTGGTAGACAAACCAGGGAGCAATGCAAAAAGACTGGTTGTCCATTACGGGAAGTTGAACAAACTCACAAAAAAACATTCCGGGAGTCTACCAAGTTTGGAACAGGCGCTGGAAAGAGCTGCTCATTGCCGTTTCAAATCCAAATTGGATAAGCGCAGTCGTTCTGGCAAGTGGAGATAACAAAACGAGCGCAGGATCTATCAGCCTTTAGTGCTCCTAATGGTCAGGTGTTCAAATGGAAGGTTATGCCGTTTGGGTTGACGAATGCGCCAGCAACTTTCCAGGAGCTCATGAACCAGGTTGTGGCCCGTATGAAGCTGAAACCTACGGTGCAGGCACTACTGAAAAAGGGGGCAGTCATTGAGGTCTATATTGATGATGTCCTTTTGGGGACCGATGACGCTGATGACAATTTACGTTTGGTGGAGGAGTTTTTACGTACTTGTGAAGAATGCAATACCCGCGTGAAGTTGGAAAAATGTGAATTCATGCAAGAGGAAATTGAATATTTGGGTTTCCAAGTTAGATGGAGATGGTGGCGACCTGTGAAGGAAAAGGTTGCCCCAATTTTGAAGGCTTCTATTCGTGATGACAAGACCCGTGGCGTCAAGGACATCAGAGCTTTCCTTGGATCCTGTAATTTTTACAGGAGGCACATCCCCACTTTCACGTACAGCAGTCACCTTCTCACGGACTTGACCAAGAAAACTGTACCTTGGAAGTGGACACCAGAGCATGAAGCTCAGTTTCAGGAGATCAAGGAAAAAATGAGTTCACTGAGGCTGTTGGGCACACCTGCACTTGACGGTGACTTCGTGGTCATCACTGATGCTTCTCTTGTGGGAGGCGGAGGTACGCTTCTGCAGTGGCAACGAATTCCAGGAGCAGCTGCAAGGAGAATAGCGGATGAACTGAAGACAGTCGGAGTCAACGTGACGGTTCACTCAAGCACAACTACTATCCGCAGGAATTCCATCTCGTACCCATTGGCCACTGGAACTGGAAATGGTCCTCAAAAAGAGCAAACTACAGCACGTATGAACGTGAATTACTCTCTGGAATTTTGCTTATCTCTGGACAAAGCCGACTGTTTGGCAGCAATTCCGTCGTGTGGTTATGTGATCAGGAGTCCACGGAGACGTTTCTCAAGGTGGTCTCTCCTGAAAACCGAAAGCTCAGACGTTTGTGGACGTTTTTGGCTCAGCTGAAGCTCGATTTTATGTGTCAACTCTGTGTCAGGCACGCGAGTGTGGAACATCTTCTTGAAAGCCCAGAGCCAGGAATCCGGTCCACGATGACAGACAACATCGTGGGTCCACTGCAGGGCTGCACCCAGCTCCTTCTTGGGTATGCATGTTTGCACTTCCTTCCTTAAAATACCACTTGAGGATAGCGACCACAGCTCCTTGTCCACCAGTGCATAGGATCCATCCCCTAGGACTTTCAAAATATCTCCATACTCCTCCACATAGTCAGACTTCCGCAGAGAACTGAGTAGTTCAGCTTTGCTCATAGTGAGATCCAAATGGACATCCATTTTCTGGAAAGCTTCTCGCGACAGTGCTTCAGAGCTTGCAGAAATTTTCTCATCGAAACTTTCACGTGAGAGCCAATCATATAGCTCATTTTTCAGACCCGGTACCCTAGTGCGTCACGAGCAAGCGGAACTGACCCAGCGACCGAGGCCTACTTGGTGTCTTGCCACTGCCACACATGGTCAATGCACTGTTGTATGTGGACTTCATTGACAGACCCAAGTGTCATAACTTCGACTATGCCTTGATGATTGTGGACGCTCTGAGTGCTTTCTGCCAAGTTGTACCATGCAAGAAGACTATTGATGGAGAAGGCGTGCTGAAGCTCATCAAACACCATTGGATTCGTTTCTATGGCCCACCTGTTCGCATCCACAGTGACAAGGATATTCGCTTCAAGGGAGACTATGGCTGGTATCGCAACGTATTTGCTGCAATGGGGGTGGAAGTATCATTCTCACAACCTTACCGTCCACAATCAAACGGACTATGCAAGCGTATGAATGATGAGTACCAGGAAGAGCTCCGTATTCTGAGGCAGAGTATCAAAACCAGCAATTGGGTCCAGTTGAACGACTACGTGGTCATATGTATGAACCACAAGCAGAGAGGAAAGTCTGGCTATTCACGAGGAGACGTGTTCCATGGAAGGCCGTAGCTACTCTACGTTTGGACCTACCCTTTCCACACGAAGGCAATGTTCAAGTGCAGGACTGGGTCAAGGAACAAAACAAGATTGCCGGAGTTGGTCAAGCCCACTTGAGGAAGGGACGAGCGAGCCGGTTTGAACGCGTCAATAGAAGGAGGAAACTTGCAGTTTCCAATGTTGGCGACTACGTGCTTGTGAGCAGACGGAGGTTCAAGCAATTGGAGGTACCTAAGGGAGCCACGAAGGATGTTATGTGGTATGGACCCTACCTGGCTACTGGAGTCAGCAGCGGCGGTATTACAGCGCGTTGCAGTCCCAAGCTGGGCGACGAAGTACCTGTGGCCTTTGAGTGCGTGAAGCGCTTCCCATTTGAGCTGGTGGATGACTATGGCGAAGACACCATCGAAGAAGGAGACACAGACATGCTGAATGACGACGAGCGAGCAGCGTTGGCTGATGAACAGGACATCGTGGCGAATGAGCAGGATATACCATTCTACAATCAGACTGAGATGGAGAGAATTGGAGCTTATTACGTTGAGCAGATGCTGAGAGGACAATATAGGCAAGGCTGGCGCTTTTTGACGAAGTGGGAAGGCTATGACACGAGCGAGAGTACTTGGGAACCAGTTCGTGCATTCGTGCATGATGATGGAAAGCTACATCATGTGTTTGTTGACTACTGTCTGGCACACGCACCTCGCTTTGACACAGCGCTAATGCAGGCTCGGCGGATCAGCAGCACACTGAAGAAGAAGTCCAGCGCGGAGGGACCCAACGAAGAGACTGCCACGGATAACAAGGAACCAGGAGAGGTCAACACCAAGAAGGTCTCACAGCAGCGCGGAGGCAAACGGTGACGTACAGACGAGCCTACAGTTGGTGGTATGGCAGAAGACTGGTTACGTTGAGTTATTACCGAGAGTCCGAGGAGGAAGGAGTACCTTGAAGTCTGTTCCGATGCTGCTTATGCTTCCACTGGCGGACCAAGGATAAAACCTGCAGAACTTCACTTCATTCTGCAGAACAATCATTGAAGCTTAGAATATATCCGGAAACCTTCAGTTTAAGGCATGGAAAAGCCCACACCTTATTTGGACTCCATTATTCCTCGTGGGAATTTCCGAGGGACTGCCGGACTTCTGCCCTCTGAGATGCTCGCGCCACCAGCAAGGTCAGCAGGACAATTTTGAGAACCAGAAAGAAAGAAGTTGGAAGAAGTTTTAAGGTCAAATATACAAAGAGAAAACGTTATAAAAACGTGGGCTCGACTCCTTTGTGATTCAAAAAGCTTTCATGCAAAAAGGATCTTTAAACTAATCAAACATAATTACCTATGGTTAGAAAACCCCAAAAGAAAACTCACACAATTTTTGAGAGGGGTGCAACACGAGCAAAAATTTATCTAATCATCTCACGTGATTGTTTTCCCTAGTTATTTTCAAGGCAAAAATATTCCTAGGGTCATATCCCCCAAAACAACCAAACAAAACATACACAACCACACACAAGTGAAGCAAAGCACAAAGCAAAGTGGAAATGAGGTAATGCACTCCACAGTATGGCATGAGTGCATCTTTATTCTCCATGCCATACCTGGTTGAACCTCGTCCCGGGTCACCAAGATTGGCGGATCATCCTGCCATGCGAAACTGAGAAGCATGGCAGGGTGTGTCAACAAAGAAGAAGACAAGGAGGCATAGTGCAATGCATATGATATGTACGAATGCATGCAAGAATGCAATGAATGCATGCACGTGCGTGTTTATCACGAGGCTATCAATGCTATGCTTCAACTATACACACACCATATCCTTTATGCTACTTGCTCACATGGTACATGTGAATGCATGCATGAATGCAATGAATGCATGCGCACCACAATACACAAACCATTCCTCTCGTATGCTTAACCAATCACCAAACTCAGCACACATGACAAAAACATTGCTAATAATGCGCATTGAATGAATCTACATGAATGAGATGCGCACAGCACAGAAATACCGCTTTAAAATCTACATTCAGGCATCAGATAATTCTATTGATAAAAAGACATTCGGAAATTGATAAATCAGGACTATACTTCCACAAACTCGCATCAGCATTAAATGTGTCTTGAAGAACTGAGACGTCGGCAATGGCGACGGCGACAGGCCAGCCATCCCAACGATAACAGACCACCGTCATTATCTACAGACAAGAATTAACAGACGGCATCGCAGATGTCAGCAGAGTGCCCCAAACACTGTACCTGCAGTTTTTATAACTTCTCCCCAGACGACGCACCAAAGGTAAGGATGTCTTAGGGGGCGCTCTGGTCAGGGGCACAGGGGTGTGCGAGCCCTAAGCACTGTGCCCGGGCAAACACTAGGGCACACTAGAAAACCACATGGCAGTTAGAACAAATTTGCCCAAGACGGAAAATTTCCAGAGGACCAAACCGCACATGGTCAGCAGACACAGCAGGCACGTCTGGCACGCCAGGTCACCAGGTCTGACAGAAGTCCCTGGTGACAACACCCTCTGGTTATACGTAGCAGTAAGGAACAAGCAAGGCATCATTTGCCTGGGGGGTTGAATGACCCCCCCCCACTTCCTACGGACTGCAAACTCAACCTGTCAGGACGTCTCCACAGAAATTGCACCTGGTCCCATCTGGTGTTACCTTGCAGTTACAGCCAAACAACAACCCGACAGGGCGTTACCTCTGAATCTGAATTCACCTGGAGTACTGACCACACTCACACCTGAGGGTGGCGGCGTCTCAGGGACGTCACGTCCACTGAAACTGTAACTGCAGTCACGTCCCACCCGGGTTTCCCTCAGTACTGTACACAGCATACGGGACATACAAGGAAGAGACACATCGCTGGCAGGTCCAAAACCGAAAAAAAAGTGGAACACCACTGGAGTCTGCCCCAGAGGGCGACAGATAGGGTAGACAGAGGTCCAGCCAGACTCACCAGGTCAGCTGGAAAATCAGAAAACATGTCTCTGGACTGAAACGCCTGAAAAGGCCGGGAAATCTGGCAAACGCAAAGTCAATGCAACTCACTATATCGGCAGAGTAAATAACCTACAAGGAGGTACTCAGACAGAATATGGGCTCAGGACTTCTGTCTGTGGGGAAAGGGAGGAGGCGAACACCAAGAAGTGGTGCAGGCACCTGACGTTTGACCCAATTGCAAAAATTCTGTTCGCTACACTCAAATGCGATTGTAGTGTACATCCACCATCTCAGGACCGTCTAGGTACTGTCAAAGAAATTCACAGCCATCCTGGATGTCAAGGAGAAAGGGTTACACAGAGTACATCACAGGGTAAGTGCAGAACACAAGAAACAGAATTCAACAGAAGCAAGAAAGGAATTTATCTACCCCATATCGCGGGGGTGTCGCCTGAGGTATCCCACTCCCTCAGGAGGGCCAACTTCCTCAAGGCTGGATCAAAAAAATAGTAACAGTATGGAATTCAGGGGGTGCTCAGGACAAGGTAGGAGATCCCCCCCCAGGGGGAACTCCAAGGATAGCCTCAACCCCTAGAAAGGTTCAGCTCCATCCAAAAGCACTCAAGAAACTTCAGTGGCAGCCCTGAATCCTGGCTTATCTTTCCTACCATCATCTCTCCCTTCAACACCGAGTAAATTCAATCTTCGCTGTTCAGGTCAGCACAGAAAATCAGAGCTAAGACAGCACCAAAGACAGTATACACGGGCGGAATACTACACGACCGTACAGAACCAGCTTATGGATACAAGACTAGCTTATTCCCCCTGAGTTGCGGTCGGCACAGGGCAAAGGAAACATTTTCTCCCGCCGGTCGCGGTCGGATCCGTACTCACTTAACCCCTGGCCTCCTGATCTCCTTTCCAGCTTTTTAAAAGAAACGAGCCTGCCAACGGACAGCACGGCTCTACGTACCCTCAACAGGAAGAGTAAGCGGGCTGCCCCATGGGGGTAAACCTGCTGTAGGCATCTGGCACACAGCACAGAGTCAATACATGTTAATCCCAAAGACGAATGGACTATCCGAGGTAAGTCAGTTACCATACACCCTACAGCAGGCGGATCACACTGAGGGCCTCAACGTAAAGTAACAGGACAACACCGCTCTGGTGAAGTAAGTATCTCAGCCTAAGGGCAAAGAAAAACACACCCGAAGCTATACACCGCTACAACTCATCTCCAGATAGCAAAGGGTTTACTGACGGCAAACTCACGGGGGAGGTTCCATGCGGCAAACTTGCTGTCGGGTTTACTAACGCTTACCCAACATCCAGGGGATACTCGCCAAGGCGGTTTCTATGACATTTTCCCCCTCCCGGGGATTGCTGCGTCAAAGCATGGCAGGCAAGCTCTACTCTCCTCTCCAGAATCAGCTAGCTCTCTCTCTGCCTGCAGAAGTAATACCTGCATACTGCAACAGGTAACATTGCCCAGAGGTCAACGCGACTTGGGCGGTGTGTAGGGGACGCACCAGGGAGAGGACTTGGGTCGTGCTTGCTCCAGAGGACTGGGGTCATCACCTGGGCTTAACAACACGGATCCTGCTCATCAGGTCAGAGCTGGCAGCAGGTCCGGTTAATTCTGACGTAGGGGAACTCAGTGGTGCACGCCATGGCTGTAACATGGAACCCCATAATACATTGGCAGAGCGAGTCACGCACCATCTCAGTCATTGCTGGCTTGTCATGCACGAATGAGTCAGAAATGAGGGTGTCAAAAACCATCTCATTTATTGAACGTTGTCATGACCCCTTGTAGGACTAAGGTAACCAGAGGTAACATTTAAGTTGGAAACGTGTCTGTACTGTCCTGTAAAGTGTCGACCAACAGACATAACAGGGCCCTTCTCCACTGCGGGTTTCCGAGTTTACCTGATGATGTTAAAGAAAGGGGGCAAAGCCAAAGTCATGTTCACTGCCATTCACTGGCACAAAAAAAATTGAACCAACAAGAAAAAATTAGGACGACAGCTAAAGTAGGATGGCAGCCATAAGGAAACAACGGGCGTACAAGACTGAAAAACCTCAGGAACGAAAAATCATCGAGAGACACTCAAGGTGACCTCTTGGGTAACGAACAGAACAAGTAAACTTAGATGACGAATCACCAGGCCATTTAGGGACTGGGGTTACATGCATATTGCGGAAGGGTGGTCACCCCTTCAACCCTTGCCAGGGGTTGCCTTACCCCGAGCAGGTACATGCTGGAGGCCCTGGGCCAACAGCGGCGAACTTGGCCGCTCACGGAAACCCTGCAGCAGTGGTCTATGACAACCTCACATTACCTGAGCAAAAGCCAAGGCTGGGCTCAGGTTCCGGTCTTTGACGCGTTTGGCAAAATGAACTTACCGTCCCCGACCAGAGTCAGGCAAGGACAGGGGACTGGTATCAGGAAGCGGTAGAGGTACACGACAGACCAAAACAGTCAATCACACAACAGGAACAAGGTATTACCCAGAGGTACATAGTACTGCATGCCAAGGCGCTCTGGTTACCGTAAGCTGGGGTTTACAGGGGCAACTGTGAACCAGCTCCCAGTCCTTCCTTGCCATCCTAGGGTACATCTCGAGAGAGCCGAGCAGCCACACTAAAACCAACCAACTACAGCTCAGTCAACACCTTACAAGGTGCACAGTGAGTGATAATGAGTCACTCAACAAACTCAGCAGACGTCCTGCAGTGGGGAATCAATACAAACCCACAGTGAGCAACGCTCTAAAAACTGGGGTATCAATACGGGGTGCTTGGCGAAGGGTAACTTATTGGGTCGTACGGGTCATACAAAAAAGAGTACCCGCTATCAGGGCTTAACAAGCCCGAAACCAAAAATTCATAAGAACACCCAGAGTTCAGAAATAAAACAGACCTCTGAAAGGGTGCTTTCCCCGTTCCGCTTACATCTATATCACCCCAGCTCCCTTCGCCAGCACAAAATTTGACACTCTCCACTTCAGTGATGATTCAATACACAAAGCCTAAATTTTTGCAATCCCCCCCCCACTGGGGAGGACTGAAGTCTGGTCTGTAGGGTGCACGGGGAACTCGGCGCAAAGCGAGAGGCGCGTGTAGACTCTACCTTCACCCTCAAGGACACAAACGGGTAAATACACCTCGGACCCGGACTCAAAGGAAACTGGAAAGTAATTCCAGCACATTTAGGACTCACAACAAAACCACGTTGCCTAGCCACAGCACTGAGTATTCCTGGTTGCTCCAACTCCAGTGCTCCCTACTGATACTCCAGGGTCCATTAATCACCGTAGATCATCCAGGGCTGTCAATACAGGCCTTACCCATGGGTACCCAGAAGAAAAGGGGTTGGTACTCAGGCGCAGCGACCAAGCTTCTCTGACGGCAGAAGCTGGCGGCTTAAACAGTCCCTTGCACATACCACAGTCCTGAACCACCGCACACTTTACAGAAACAACAGTACCAAGCCAGCCCACCTCAGTACTACACAGTCAGTGAAAAACTCAGGTGGTTGTTGAGGCAGGTGACGCGGTCCACTCTCTCTGCAGGACTGGGACCAAGACGCCCAATGATGGTTGTGATCAGCGCCCCATTTTGGACTGGGGACTTATGCACCAGTCACCCTCCTGTCCGCCGGTCCTTAGGTCGGTGCCTCTCTGAGAAACAGGCGAAAGGGGACGCTGAGAAAGGCACAGGAAGAAAGAACAGGTAGGGTTAAGAGTATGCTGGATTTCTGTATCGCGCCAGCTAGCGCAGACTGCAACCTAACGACGCTATACCAGTCTGACAAACAAAAGAAACAGTCAACGACCCGGACGACGACAAATGTAACATTTGTGCCACAGACAGGAAAAGCGCATACACTGCAGACTATCTGACACAGAACAATGAACAATGAACAGACGACAGAGATAGACAGAGATCGGATCAACCAGACTAAGGTTAGCATATGCACTCTTGCTATTTTATCGGCGCCCAAGTGAAGCGCCCACGCAAGCTTTGTGTGTAAGGGGGGGGTCTTGCCACCGTGCAGAGTAAATGAATGCAGGTGCAAGGCAAAATTTCTTATCTCCCCCACCCCTTTGCCTGGTGTTTTCTATCCTACGGGAAAGGAAACTCCCTTTCACAGGCAAACCGAATTTGGCCGCCTTGAAATGAGGGAACAAAGTGTCCCCAAAATGTTTCTAGCCAGAAAATAGGCATGATTCGCCGGGTATGTTCCCCATTCACATGTGTGTACAGAACCCCTGCAGGTTCTCACACACACACTCACAGAGAAGCGGCTGGCGGTCCAAGAGTGGACACGCCTGAAAGAAATTCATACATCTGGACATTTGGACATCTGGACTTCTGGGCATTTGGACATCTGGACATTTGGACTCTCACCAGAGCCTTACCCCATCATTACGGCGAAACTGGCCGCTGTCATCTCATCCGCTGTCACATCCATGCTCTTCGACATCTCGTCACAACGCGGGACGGAGCCCGCCTCTCCCGGTATCAGAACTGTCTTCTTGAACCAAGGGCGACGGAGAGGGCAACGGCACACTAAACCAAAGGCGAAGGAGAGGGCAACGGCACCGCGCAGCCCTCATATACCCCATTTTGGCGTTGCGCTCATCAAATTAAGGCATTCACAGGGAAGCCTGCAGGCATCCCGGGGCGTCCTTTACTCCAGACAGTGTATTATCACCACGTTGTACTTCGAACCTTTGGGATTAGAGCACTCTGGCTTATCTGGATGGCGCGCCAGCTAGCGCCGGTTCGGAAGCTAGGGTTCAGCTCAGGTGTCACACTTGTGAGACTACACGTGTGTCACGCGTGTGTGAGGCACAAAAGGGAAAATTTCATTTCTAATCCCCCACCACCCTTCTCCGGCCTTGGCCTAAAAAGTGGACCAAAATGGGCTTGGGAACCCAGGGGTTACCCTCAGGGGTGTCCGGGTGACGCCACCGGTTCCCTGGGGTCATCCGCATAGTCGAGGCAGATGTCATGCTTTACCCTCAGGGCCGTCCGGGTGACACCACGGGTGCCCTGGGGTCATCCGCGTTGTCGAAGAAGTCGTGGGGTTGGTACTCGCAGCAGTGTCCCCCACCTTTGACACCAGGCAGTCTGCCGGTCAGGTAGTCTGGGGTGCTGCGGTCAGAGAACGGGCCCGACCACTTGCGAATGTCAGGACCAAACCAAAGCCAGGATGGTGTTCTCAGGGACCTCAGCCCTGGCAGGAACAGCCTTCCGCCTGAAGGCGGCAAACATGGCCACAGGCAATGAAGCATACTGGGCCACATACGCATTGTGCAGACCTTTCCCTGCAAAAGGGGTCTGCTATCTGCGCTGCCCAGCTCTCAACAGGACCCTCGCCCAACTCAATCGCCTGTACATAATATCTAAACATGGAGAACCTCGTGAGGTGTCTGTTGTTAAACTCAATTCACCTTCAACTCAGCAGACGTGTCGGGATCGTGCAGGACACAGGGGCCTATTTTTTTTTGTATTACACAAAAACAGACCAAACTGGACAAAGGCCATACCTTCAAAGAGGAAGGGAGGTAGCATTGGGTGCGCGGGAAGTGCCCTCGGGGCAAACGGCTGAAAGGCTCACACTGCCCCACCCAAGCTATTCCTGTCTACACGTGCTATCCTGTATCGCGTCCATGCGAAGCACTCACAAGAAATCTATTGAAAAGAAAATCACACTCGCTAATCTTTATAGCACCCCAGCGAAGCGCTCATGCATGTACAGCGTGTGTAGGGGGGGGTAAACCCGCCCCTCAAGCAGGCACAGGAGTAAGGGGCCTAGCATCCCACGTATTCAACAACCTGAGTATCGCATCTGAACTGCAGCGGTACAGTCAATCACTCTTAAACAAAAACAAGCCTAGTCAGACAAACAGGAGAAGCTCAGTCAAACAGAGAATAGCCCTGGTAGCCGGAGGTCACATTTGCACCAACAATCTTGATTGCCACAGGCAACCACTCACCAATTTAATTCATGTGCATGTTCTGCGCAAAGGGGAATTCAGGTCCCGGCGGGTGCAGCCAGAGGCGCCAGGCTCCGTAAGCACATCCAGTACATGTATGGCCTTTCAATCAGAACCCAACTACCCAATGTCAATCGTTCCAATTCAGTCACACGTGAAACACCCTCGTTCAACCCGAGTAAGTGGTCTGGTGCAGACTTGGTATCCTTTTCGGGCCTCACATTCGGACCTCGGGTTTAAGGGCCATAGACTCAATCCTGGGACAGACGGTCAACCCATAGTGCTCAAGGCATCAACCCGGAATGGAGAGAGAGTGAACCTCAGTCAACACCTGGTGACCACAAAAGGTAATGGACATCTGACCGAATACGTCCCTTGAGTCAATTCCTGGACAGGGATTTCTGGATTCCTGGTTGTCTCCATGCACAGACACCGTGGGAAACGCCGCAGCGAACTCGCCACTGGCATTTCAACCAACAAGGCGTCCGGCACAGACGGGGTTTCTGCAACGCAAGCACCATTTGTCATGCGCGCACGCTCCGCGAACACGCACCAATAACTGCTATATACAACAAGAAATAATTCTTGTATGGCCACGGCGGTGTAATCTCCTTGTCTTTACACCAATAACCAACACGCCCATTGAGTTTCAAAAAGGCGAAAACTCGAGTTCTGGAGGTCGATCTGGCGAATCTCGAGATTGTTGGATCCTGCAAGATTCTGGGGTGTCCGGGACTTTTGGAGCGAAACCAAGGCCCAGACCTTAGGGCAGGCGAGTGTATGAGTGCCCAGCACGCTCGCAAAAGCGAAAGCGCGCTTTAGGAAGGCGAGATGCGTCGGATTTCGAGATTTTGAGGAGCCGGCGGATCCTTGGGTTTTGGGCCCAAAAAAGGGCCAAACTGGGTTTTCAAAGTGTGGAAGGGGTGGTAGGGGTGGGGTACCTCTGTTGGCAACCGTCGGCTAAGAGTTTACCAGGCCTGATGCGGCCGCAGATGACCGAATGGAGGCTCAGGGGAAGGCTCAAGGAGAGCCTTACAATCCCCTCAAAACAGGCCTACGGGGCCTGGAGGACAAAGGAAAGGAAGCGCAAATACCTTGGTAGTTGCCTGGGGTGCGCGGAATCTGGACGAGGCTGGGGAAGGGGCCTAGAAGCAACCAAAGACGACGACAGCAAGCAAGACGCAACGAAACAAGAAAAAGGAGGAAGAAGAAACACACTGTCCAGAATTCTGTAGGATTTGGGCGCTCCGTTGTGCCTGTTACTGTCCTGAAAGGTTGCAAATCACAGAGAGCGGACACGCGCGCACAGCAGGAAACGGCGAAACGGAGAAAAAGAACCACCAGCGACTGTAGATTGAGGGGCACGATCGGCACCCTCTGCTTACCAGTTTGAAGTCTGCAGGCACGCAATTCAAAGAAAACAATTGGCAAATGGGCTCATGTTGAAAGTATACACAGAGACCTATGCAACAAAGAAGAATATGTACAATTTCAGTGCAAAACATGCCTGGAGGAGCAGCAAAGTGCTAAAACATCGTAAATCTGGGCTAACCATCATAACGTCAGATTCGGGAGTGACTTGTTAGGGAGTTACTAATTGGTTGGGGAATGGGTAGGTCTACCAGCAAGGAGGAATCACCCATCTATTGAAATAAAATCATAAATCCCCATTTGAACTCCCAAATACCTCCATTATTGAAATAGAAAAGTGGTGGAGGTAAATGATGGATGTGAATCATCCCAGATCAGGTTTACCTCATTTACCTCACACCTGCACTACACTTGCAGTGCACTGAAACTTTCTGTGAGAGTGAACAAACCCAAACCAGGGCGACTACCCAGAAGGGTAGCAAATCCCAGAGAGAAACTGAGAATGAGAGTAACGGTACCGACCGTATGTACAAAACTAAAACTAACAAACGACTTGACATTGACTTGACAAGCACAAAGAAGAAGAAAATGAATTTGTTTGCCACTCCTGGCACTCAATCTCCATCTCCCGACCTCCCAAAACACAAGAGTAGGAAGAAAGGTAAAACGTGAGAAAGATAACCTTTACCCGGGGTGACGATCACAAGAATCGCAAATCCCCTGAGCAAAGGAGAGAGAGGAATGAGGGAGAAGTAATCCCCAAATGCCCTTAGGCCACATGGCCAGAGGAGGAGCCATGCCCAGCAGCAAGGCAAGGCGCATGGCTCGAGGAGGATGAAATGTAGTCGTACTTCAAGACGCTCTCGACCATGTCGCCACCCATTACCATGGACAGCTTTCCCTCGACGGCGGAGGAGGCATGAGTGCCCTTGAAGTCAAAGGACACGAAGAGCTCCTCAATGTAGGCCAAGAGGTTGATCAATGGGCCCTCAACGGAGGTCTTCAACGCGGCGTTCATAGTGTCGTTGTAGGCCTTCCTAGTGATCCTCACAACGAAATCGAAACTCTTTGGGAATAGGCACAAGGAAGTTGATACCGTTCACTTGCCCTTCAACGGAGGCACCCTCAAGGCAGCGTCTTCGTGACCCCAATAGAGATGTGCACGATGTTCATGACACCCGCACGGGCACGGCGTAAGTGAGAGTGACGGCCGTCCAAGTTCATCTCGTCTCCAAGGTAGGAGTAAATGGTTGTCTTGGTGCCGTACTCGATGCCCGATCTCTCCACATAGAAGACTTCGTTGTCGGTGTGGGTAATGGGGTACAAGACCACACAAAGGCAAACAAAACAAGCAAGGACACAACGAAACGAAAATTTACGGGATAAAATTTCCCAAAATTGTTTAACATCCCATGGGAAACCGAGACACAAGAAAACACGACCCATGGGGCTTGGGAATCCCCGGGGCTAGTCAGCAAGGGGCCCGGGTGACTCCACCGGTCCTTGGCAACTCTTGGCGATCTCCAAGGACTCAAAGGGGCATGCTTGCATTTCGGGAGCGCCCAAGCGGAGGCGCGGCCTTGCATTTCTAAAGCGCCCAAGCGGAGGCGCGGTTTTGCATTTCTAAAGCGCCCAAGTGAAGGCGCGCTTTGCATTTCTAAAGCGCCCAAGTGGGGGCGCGCTTTGCATTTCTTAAGCGCCCAAGTGGAGGCGCGCTTTGCATTTCTAAAGCGCCCAAGTGTAGGCGCGGCCTTGCATTTATTAGGCGCCCAAGCGGAGGTGCGGGCGTTGACGAAGAAATCGGAGACAAAGGCAAGTAACACAAACACACAAGGCAACAAAAAGATCCCTTGCCCAAAAAGAGAGCATTTCCGGAGTCGGCGCAGGAAAGTCCTAAAATTTGTTGGCTTGCCACAAAATTAGGCAAGCCTCTGCTACCACAAAGAGAAAACGTTATAAAAACGTGGGCTCGACTCCTTTGTGATTCAAAAAGCTTTCATGCAAAAAGGATCTTTAAACTAATCAAACATAATTACCTATGGTTAGAAAACCCCAAAAGAAAACTCACACCATTTTTGAGAGGGGTGCAACACGAGCAAAAATTTATCTAATCATCTCACGTGATTGTTGTCCCAAGTTATTTTCAAGGCAAAAATATTCCTAGGGTCATATCCCCCAAAACAACCAAACAAAACATACACAACCAGACACAAGTGAAGCAAAGCACAAAGCAAAGTGGAAATGAGGTAATGCACTCCACAGTATGGCATGAGTGCATCTTTATTCTCCATGCCATACCTGCTTGAACCTCGTCCCGGGTCACCAAGATTGGCGGATCATCCTGCCATGCGAAACTGAGAAGCATGGCAGGGTGTGTCAACAAAGAAGAAGACAAGGAGGCATAGTGCAATGCATATGATATGTACGAATGCATGCAAGAATGCAATGAATGCATGCACGTGCGTGTTTATCACGAGGCTATCAATGCTATGCTTCAACTATACACACACCATATCCTTTATGCTAATTGCTCACATGGTACATGTGAATGCATGCATGAATGCAATGAATGCATGCGCACCACAATACACAAACCACACGAAACAGCCCCGCTGCACCGGCCGAGTTCCCCATCACAAGACGGACGGTACGGGAAACCGGATGCATCAGTGACCGGGTCCACACACGCCAAACCACCGCAGCGCACGCAGCCCAAGACCGAAGCCGGAGGGACCCGCCAGGGACAACCCCATCGCGGGGCCCCCAGAGCGCGCGCTGTGGGGTTGGTGACGGGTCCCCACGCCCGCAACCCCCCGCACCCACAGCGAGTGGGTAGTGGGCCCCGGCAGCCCGCCCAGAGGGCGGGCAGTCGGGGTCGGGAGAGCGCCCGACCCCGGACGCCCCACAGCCAGGCAAGAGGAGCCCCCCCCGGGCACCCTCAAGCCGCCCCCACAGCACGCAAGAGCGCGCGCTGTGGGGTTGGTGACGGGTCCCCACGCCCGCACCCCCCCGCACCAACAGCCAGTGGGTAGTGGGCCCCGGCAGCCCGCCCAGAGGGCGGGCAGTCGGGGCTGGGAGAGCGCCCGACCTCGGACGCCCCACACCCAGGCAAGAGGCACCCCCCCCGGGCACCCTCATGCCGCCCCCACAGCGCGCAAAGCCAGCTCGCAAGAGCGCGCGCTGTGGGGTTGCGGACGGGTCCCCACGCCCGCACCCCCCCGCACCCACAGCCAGTGGGTAGTGGGCCTCGGCAGCCCGCCCAGAGGGCGGGCAGTCGGGGGTGGGAGAGCGCCCGATCCCGGACGCCTCACACCCAGGCAAGAGGCGCCCCCCCGGGCACCCTCAAGCCGCCCCCACAGCACGCAAGAGCGCGCGCTGTGGGGTTGGTGACGGGTTCCCACGCTCGCAGCCCCCCGCACCCACAGCCAGTGGGTAGTGCCCCCCGGCAGCCCGCCCAGAGGGCGGGCAGCCGGGGGTGGGAGAGCGCCCGACCCCAGACGCTCCACACCCAGGCAGGAGGCGCCCGCCCACGGCACCCTCAAGCCGCCCCAGCAACACCCAAAGCCAGCTCGCAAGAGCGCGCGCTGTGGGGTTGGGGACGGGTCCCCACGCCCGCACGCCCCCGCATCCACAGCCAGTGGGTAGTGCGCCCCGGCAGCCCGCCCAGAGGGCGGGCACTCGGGGGTGGGAGAGCGCCCCACCCCGGACGCCTCACACCCAGGCAAGAGGCGCCCCCCCCGGGCACCCTCAAGCTGCCCCCACAGCACGCAAAAGCGCGCGCTGTGGGGTTGGTGACGGGTTCCCACGCCCGCACCCCCCCGCACCCACCGCCAGTGGGTAGTGGGCCCCGGCAGCCCGCCCAGAGGGCAGGCAGTCGGGGGTGGGAGAGCGCCCTACCCCGGACACCCCACACCCAGGCAAGAGGCATCCCCCCCGGGCACCCTCATGCCGCCCCCACAGCGCGCAAAGCCAGCTCGCAAGATCGCGCGCTGTGGGGTTGGGGACGGGTCCCCACGCCCGCACCCCCCGAAACCCACAGCCAGTGGGTAGTGGGCCCCGGCAGCCCGCCCAGAGGGCGGGCAGTCGGGGGTGGGAGAGCGCCCGACCCCGGAAGCCCCACACCCAGGCAGGAGGCGCCCCCCCCAGGCGCCCTCGTGCCGCCCCCACAGCACGCAAAGCCAGCTCGCAAGAGCGCGCGCTGTGGGGTTGGGGACGGGTCCCCAGGCCCGCATCCCCCCGCACCCTAAGCCCGTGGGTAGTGGGCCCCGGCAGCCCGCCCAGAGGGCGGACAGTCAGGGGTGGGAGAGCGACCGACCCCGGATGCCCCACACGCAGGCAAGAGTCGCCCCCCCCGGGCACCCTCAAGCCGCCCCCACAGCACGCAAGAGCGCGCGCTGTGGGGTCGGTGACGGGTTCCCACGCCCGCACCCCCCCGCACCCACAGCCAGTGGGTAGTGGGCCCCGGCAGCCCGCCCAGAGGGCGGGCAGTCGGGGGTGGGAGAGCGCCCGACCCCGGACGCCCCACACTCAGGCAAGAGGCGCCCCCCCCGGGCGCCCTCGTGCCGCCTCCACGGCGCGCAAAGCCAGCTCGCAAGGGCGCGCGCTGTGGGGTCGGTGACGGGTCCCCACGCCCGCACCCCCCCGCACCCACAGCCAGTGGGTAGTGGGCCCCGGCAGTCCGCCCAGAGGGCGGGCTGTCGGGGGTGGGAGAGCGCCCGACCCCGGACGCCCCGCACCAAGGCAAGAGGCGCCCCCCCCGGGCACCCTCAAGCCGCCCCCCCAGCACGAAAGAGCGCGTGCCGTGGGGTTCAAAGCCAGCTCGCAAAGAGCGCGCGCTGTGGGGTTGGTGACGGCTCCCCTCGCCCGCACCCCCCCGCACCCACAGCCAGTGGGTAGTGGGCCCCGGCAGCCCGCCCAGAGGGCGGGCAGTCGGGGGTGGGAGAGCGACCGACCCCGGACGCCCCCCCCGGGCACCCTCAAGCCGCCCCCACAGCACGCAAGAGCGCGGGATGTGGGGTTGGTGACGGGTCCCCACGCCCGCACCCCCCCGCACCCACAGCCAGTGGGTAGTGGGCCCCGGCAGCCCGCCCATAGGGCGGGCAGTCGGGGGTGGGAGAGCGCCCAACCCCGGACGCCCCACACCCAGGCAGGAGGCGCCCCCCCCGGGCGCCCTTGAGCCGCCCCCACAGCGCGCAAAGCCAGCTCGCAAGAGGGCGCGCTGTGGGGTTGGTGACGAGTCCCCACGCCCGCACCCCCACGCACCCGCAGCCGGTGGGTAGTGGGCCTCGGCAGCCCGCCCAGAGGGCGGGCAGTCGGGGGTGGGAGAGCGCCCGACCCCGGACGCCCCGCACCCAGGCAAGAGGCACCCCCCCCGGGCACCCTCATGCCGCCCCCACAGCGCGCAAAGCCAGCTCGCAAGAGCGCGCGCTGTGGGGTTGGGGACGGGTCCCCACGCCCGCACCCCCCCGCACCCACAGCCAGTGAGTAGTGGGCCCCGGCAGCCCGCCCAGAGGGCGGGCAGTCGGGGTTGGGAGAGCGCCCGACCCCGGACGCCCCACACGCAGGCAAGAGGCGCCCCCCCCCGGGCACCCTCATGCCGCCCCCACAGCGCGCAAAGCCAGCTCGCAAGAGTGCGCGCTGTGGGGTTGGGGACGGGTCCCCACGCCCGCACCCCCCCGCACCCACAGCCAGTGGGTAGTGGGCCCCGGCAGCCCGTTCAGAGGGCGGGCAGTCGGGGGTGGGAGAGCGCCCAACCCCGGACGCCCCACACCCAGGCAAGAGGCGCCCCCCCGGGCACCCTCATGCCGCCCCCACAGCGCGCAAAGCCAGCTCGCAAGAGCGGGCGCTGTGGGGTTGGTGACGGGTCCCCACACCCGCACCCCCCCGCACCCACAGCCAGTGGGTAGCGGAGCCCAACAGCCCGCCCAGTGGGCGGGCACTCGGGGGAGGGGGAGCGCCTGACCTCAGACGCCCCTCGCAACAACAGCCCCAAGCCAGGTAGGGGGGAACCGGGACCGGACCGCCCCCCCCCCCAAGCACGCCAGACGGAGCAAGGGACCGGGGCAGGACACGCGGAGGGGCACGGACAACGTGGAACGGCCCTACCAGCGCCCAGTGCCGGGACCGCGCGAGGTGCGCACGCCACACCACCCAGGGGCAGGGGAGCGGACGCTGCGGGAGCGCGAGCGCACACACATGCAAAGGGCACACGGGGACTACCAGAAGGGCAACCGGACCGAGCTCGCGGAACGCACAGACCGCGTGGAATGGCGTACCAGCGAGCGAGGGTAAGGGACACCCGGACGGGACGGCCCGCCACACGCAGCGCGGGACACGCGGGGCGGGATGGGGGAAACGGGAGAGACACAACACCAGGCACCGGCCCGAGCCCCCCGAACCGGCCGCGAGCGCCGCGCACACACGGACAGGCCACTGCACCCGGCAAGGCAGTAGTGGCGCACTGCGCCACGCCCCAACCCCTAGGCTAGGCAGCCTCCGCGCCAGCCCAAGGGGGTCCCACTGGCGACAAGCCAGTAGCACGGGCCCGGCGGCGCCGGCGCCCCGGGCGACCATGCATTAGGGGGGCGACGCGGTGGGTAAGCGCCCGCAGCCACGGCTGCGAATTGATGCACTGACCGGGGAGTGGCGAAACGGGGAAGCCGGGGAGGGACGGGGCTCCGAGCCCTGTGAAACCGGGGGACTCCACCACCAGGCAGGAGGTGCGTCTTGGAGGGCCCCCCACTAGGACCCGGTGGGGAGGATATCACCTGGCCCGACCAGGTGGCCCCCCGGGGCCACAAGGCGTCTAGTACCCGCAAAATCAAACCTCAAACCTCAAACCTCAAAACAACCAAACAAAACATACACAACCACACACAAGTGAAGCAAAGCACAAAGCAAAGTGGAAATGAGGTAATGCACTCCACAGTATGGCATGAGTGCATCTTTATTCTCCATGCCATACCTGGTTGAACCTCGTCCCGGGTCACCAAGATTGGCGGATCATCCTACCATGCGAAGCTGAGAAGCATGGCAAGGTGTATCAACAAAGAAGAAGACAAGGAGGCATAGTGCAATGCATATGATATGTACGAATGCATGCAAGAATGCAATGAATGCATGCACGTGCGTGTTTATCACGAGGCTATCAATGCTATGCTTCAACTATACACACACCATATCCTTCATGCTACTTGCTCACATGGTACATGTGAATGCATGCATGAATGCAATGAATGCATGCGCACCACAATACACAAACCATTCCACTCGTATGCTTAACCAATCACCAAACTCAGCACACATGACACAGAACATTGCTACTAATGCGCATTGAATGAATCTACATGAATGAGATGCGCACAGCACAGAAATACCGCTTTAAAATCTACATTCAGGCATCAGATAATTCTATTGATAAAAAGACATTCGGAAATTGATAAATCAGGACTATACTTCCACAAACTCGCATCAGCATTAAATGTCTCTTGAAGAACTGAGACGTCGGCGATGGCGACGGCGACAGGCCAGCCATCCCAACGATAACAGACCACCGTCATTATCTACAGACAAGAATTAACAGACGGCATCGCAGATGTCAGCAGAGTGCCCCAAACACTGTACCTGCAGTTTTTATAACTAATATTGAACAGTTTTGAAAGGCGGATATGACTGGCATAACAGCAAGTTCTGGAGTTACGACAAGTTCTGGAGGGAGTTGAGTTGGAGAGAGCCAAGTATCAAGGAAACTGGGGTTATTGAGGTTCCCAAAATCTTTTGGTTAGTTCATGGTTGGAAAGCACTTTGAATATTACTTGGTCCTGGTTTTACTTCGCAGCACCTATGGTCAACTTGAAGCCAAGTTCAAGTAACCACAAGTTGAGTTTTGGGGTTTTGGAGGGAGTTATTCCCAGGCCACCAACTTGATTTAAACCAGTGGTCTACATGTAGAGGCAAACACGTAAAGCAACGCGTTAGAAGTCAGGATGCGCCGTTGTACACGTGCAGCGAGGAGCTGAGTCCTCATGCCCTGCCATTTGTGTTATGACAGGCTGATTCATGTGGCTAGATTGGGGCATCCTGGTACATTTATGATGTGGGATCTGGAGCTCAAGTTCATATGCTGGAGTTTCATGGCTGCAAGTGCAGGCCCCCAGCAACACCTACGACAACCTGACTGCTGAGGTACTGGCCTGATATCTAGGGTGCCTACTTCACTGAATTTATGGCTCAATTACTGCGTTCCTCTGCCCAGATTGATTGGATTTGGTGACATTTTTTCGGTCAAGCGTCTGGATCAGAGTTCAATTTCTGACTACTGCGACCAGGAATATCGTTCACGACTACGAGAGCGTACGGGGAAGACACTGGTGTATCCAGAGACCGTTTGAAGGACTCATCTTGGTCTACATTTGGTCATTTATGGTTGGTTCTACTCCCAATTTTTAGTAAGATTGGACCCCATTGACGCCGGATTGAGTTGAGATCTGTTGGTTACGTGGAACATGGGAGTCATTCTTGGACAAGGCCTTCACACACAGCGCGTATTCAGGCTGGGGGGGGTGTTAAAAGTCCATGAATGAGCAACAATTTCTCAAAATATTGGTTTCATATGGAGCAATGGTATTATTCTTTATTGGAGTTTGGTTGGGACATCGGGGGAAATTGTATCCATGGAGCTTGATCACTTCCCATATGGGTGAAAGACACTGAATGGCCTCACTTTCATTCAAAAGAGAGTTTATCTATTGTGTTATATTCCATGAGTTATTGTTTGTTATTCCATTGTTTCTTCTTTGAACACTATTTGTATTATAGCACAACATGGGTGTTGGCCTTTGCTTTATCTATTTTTTTGGCTTGTCTCATTGAGGCTGAGCTGTTCAGGAATCTGCATTTTTCGCCAACATATGATGATTTCACAGAAAAAGCATATGATTTTCAGAATCAGCATAAAATTCCGCATCTATATATTGGTCATAAGACTATTTCAATTTTTTGGCCATTTTTGCCCCGTGAGCGCGCCGCTTCCACTATGGGCAGTTCCTACTGAGTTCTGCGGTCATCAGGGTAGTTCCTACTGAGCTCTGCAGTCATGAATTAATTGTTTCCTGGGCTACAGAAAAATCCTGGAAGACATTTGAAGTGATTTTCTATCATATTTTATCATTTTAAAACCATTTTTCCTTCGTCTGTTTGACTATCTCTGCAGGAAGCCTGATTTCTGAGATATACCATTTTTGCCCTGATCTGAAGGCACTGTCCACGGTCGCAGATTGCAGACTGAAGTCCTAAGTGGTCCTGATGCATACATGCATGCGTATGAGCAAACACAAGGCCCAACATCACCCATTGTTTGCCTGTTCATTGTACAGCCCCATCAAGTTCTTCATTATTTTATTGATCCCAGTTCTGCTCGTCTTGGAGTCTTGGTCTGGTTTTATTTTTCACTGAAATCTTTGAGTACCTGAAATGGAGCAGGAGCAAACACCAAAGCAAGTGCAACCAGAGGATACAGAGACTATTCAAAAAGAGGAACGAGATGCAAAGCGAGAATTCAACAACATCTCTGCATAGGGTACCTCCTCAGCGCATGCAGCAGGCAACAAGGAAAAAGGGCTACCGGGTAAGTCCCAAAACCTAGGTTCCCCTGCTGTATGAAGTTGTGAATGTGCGCAGGGGTTGGTTTGATGCAGTAGCACTCCTTGCAGGCCCCCCCGTGCAACGTTTTGAAACATACATGATGATCATGTAAAAATCTTTTTTTCTAATGTGGAATATCTTTTTTTTTAGCACAGAATCTTTTTTTTAACGCGCAATCTTTTTCTTTTAGCACGAAATCGTTTTTTTTATGCTAAGTGCAGCAAGCGTTCCGTGGCACAAGGCCTCTCTGCCCCCCCCCCCCACCTCCCCCATGGCGGCACGGCACGGCACGGCACGGCACCAAACGGGGCGGCACGCGGAGATTCCGTCCCCCCTCCCCTCCCTCACAAATTGCAAAGTGGTAACTTCATTACGAAAGACTTGGATGCTAGCAGTGCTTTCTTTCGAGCCGTATGCAATGTGATGAGTCAGGTTTTCAGGTGAGTAGCCACAAGGTATGTGTTGTGGTTGGTTGTGGGTCAGATTGTGATGACAATGGTGCTGTACCGTGGACAAAGCCTACCTCAGGCCTCAGTCCACAGAAAGGATTCCCGCGCGCGTGCAGAATATTAACATACACGCGCACAGACAGGCTTTCCTGAGGTACAGACCCAGAGATAGAGTTTTCGAATAGGATTTTCCGTCAGTATGTAGGCATGAATGATATTACACGTGTTGAGATGATTTGTACGGCAAGATCAACCTGAGTGCGACCCAAGAAGTCTCCATCCATGGAGTACTTGGTGTCAAAAATTTTGGGCCATGAGACCCGAGTCTACAAGTCCACGGGGCTGGAAAAACTTTATTTCCGGGTCCGATGGCAGGGTTTTGGTCCCAAGGACGACACTTGGGAGCCGGCAGAAAATTTTCTGGCCGGGTATAATCTGCCATGGGTCCGGTATTGCGTGGACAAGGGCATTGCTATGGACTTGAAGCCATGCCTGCCTTGTAGCGGTCACTGATGTACGAGTGTGGTGAGTGTGATGCGTTTTCAGGATAGCCGGGAATGCTGCCCCCCCCCCCCCCCACTGAAAAATTCTGTCCTTCCTACAATAACGTACAAGGACACGATGGCACAGGGACACATTCTTGTGCGAGCTCGCTGCCCTGCCGTACCCTGAATCCCAACAGTGCACTGCATGGGTGGCTGCACATCTATTTTTTCTCCAACCGTTGGTAGGTTGGCCACAACATGGTTCGTTTGGTGTCTATTTTTCCCTGCATGTTGTGGGATGCCACCCTGGTGTACCCCCACAGTTGTGTTATTATCCTGTCCTTGTGATACTGTGATCCTGTGTTCTGTCTCACCGTACACGTCTCCATCTCAATTTTTTCTCCCAGATCACTGATTACTGCACGTCTCCCTTGCCCTGCCTCCCCCTGGCTTTCTCTACAGTTTTTGTTTTGTTTCTCCGCCTGGCGGGGGTCACTTTTTTTTTTCGTGCAATTCATTACCAATTCGAGTCGGCGCCATCTGTGATTTGCTTACGCACTGTTAGCGGCGCACCCCTTATCTCACCGCCTGCTCACCTCAGTGTGCCTGTCTGCAATAAAAAAAACGTTGTTACGTCTCTGTCGCTTCTTCACAACATCTTTTGAACCCCAAGGAGGGCAGTGTACCGCAGACAGAGCTGAGGTAATTTGTACGGCAAGATCGACCTGAGTGACAAGCGACGAGAAATATTTGACTTGCATCATGTTTTCAAATGCGAATTGCTCAGTGATTAATATGGATGCATCATGTAGGATTCTAGAATATTTTGCATGCATTGTAACAAGAGCTTGAACTCATGTGCCATTTATTCACTTGTCACTCTTTTAGAATGGACCTCATGTGCCGGACGCTGAGTATCTTCGTAAGTTTGCAGTAGTGTTTCTTTGTGTTTGTGTGTGGGCTTGTGTGTCTTGCATCTTGCGTGCCTATGGGATAAAGTTTTCTTTTTCTCGCATTTTAAAGTGTTTTTCAAGTGAAATTTTCTGTCAAGTTTTCAGGAATTGTTTTCCAATTCACAACAAAGCCCTTTACAGTACAGGTGCCATGTAGCAAGGCTTTAGGTTGACTTTCAAAGTGGCAACTGTACCGAACACAAGATGCAGGTTAGGGAGAGCCTATGGGATGGGTTGAGTTTGTGAGCTGTAACAAGCTGCCGTATGTAGGTATGTGACTGCTCAAAGTTGTCAAGCATTCGAGTTTATATTATGTTTGCATTTCGTTTACACTGAAGATTGGAACACATTGCTATAGGTTCCGTCTGTATCTATCAAATCGCATGCCATTTGCCAGTTTGGTCGTCTTCGTCGGCAATTATCCGCCTCCGCTTGGATCCGCAGGTCTGAAATTTGCCGCGCATGCTCGTATCCACAGAAATTGCCTACGAGCCCGTACGTACTTAGCCATATCCGCCATATCCCCATGCTGCATGCCACACCCCGAATAAGCAACGGTCTGTGACCCGCTGTATTTACACGAGCCTACATCAATGATGTAAAAGCGAGAAATAACGCATAGCGTTTGCGAATACATAGCATGCATGAAGTGTGACAGATAACAAAGAGCACATTCATTGCGTCTATAGGCGATCCAGAGGTTGAATGACAGTTTGTTTGTCACATTGCAGCATTGCTCAATGGCCTTCTGACGAGTTTTACTTGTGTGCGGTTGTGTTCCGCTTGGAATTACTCTGTCACCTCTTTTTCCTTCACCCCTTTCGTCCAGGGGTGAAAGGTTGTCCACCCATGAGATGTGCCTTCCCTTCCTCCCCTGTTTGGGACCTTCAGAAGGGGGTGGGGGGGGGCTGGGGCCAGCTTCACAATTGGAGAAATTTGTGCAATGCCAATTTTGGTCCGGATTTGGGGCCAATGCTGGCGGCGCGCTCCCTGGCTTCTAGCGGCGCGCTCACAGCAGGCCAGCCCATCGACGGCCTTAACATCGATGCTAATAGTGTTAGTTCTATCCAATTGCCAATTAGGACACGATTCCGAAACAAGGGTGCCTCCGGTGGATGATAGAAGGCCCGGAATTGTGATCTGCCTTAACCCTGGTGTGGAGCCTCGGCCCACACCAGCAGGCCCCGTAAAAAGCGATTGGTACACGTTAATGGGCGCATTTGCTGCGGCATCTGCCACGCCTACGTGTATGGAGGATCACGAATCCCTTGAAGCCGGAGGAGCCCGAGTGGAAGATGAGTGGACTAGGAAGCAACTGAGGTAGTGTAACAAGTAGGCGCATTGTTGTTGAGGTAACAATGGGTGGATGCTCTGCAACATGACTTATGCGAGTGCCACACAGTCCACAACCGTATGAATGTGCAGGAAATGCCTTGCTGTGTGGTGAGCTGCAATAGCATTTTGTAATGAGGCAGTACATTTTTGTTGACTTACTGAAGGTTCCTGAGGAGCGGCAGGGGTCGCGCGCACGCGCACACAATATTACAGAGAAACACGGAGAACGATTTTACGCTGGTAGATTAGAGATTTGTGTTATTGATTCTGTTTGCATTGATTTTGAGTCACTCTGTAAATATTGTTTTGCAGTTTTGCATTTTATCACCTCTGTCTTACAGAAGTGATATTCTACAAATGATTTGAACACGTTACACGTGCAACGCGACCACACCAGCCTTCTTCATGTTCGTGAATGCTGCGGGATTGCAGGAGTGACTGAATGGGTTGATTTTGTTAGACTGAGTGTCTATTTCAAGGCCGTTGATTTTCAAAAAGCACTGAAGGATTTTGTTATCAAACGAACTTCGTGTCAGCAGTTTTGCGGGGAAAAATAGGTACTCCAACACTGCCGTGTGACATGTTTTAATCACAGAATATCAACTTCGAGTCCGTACTTTGACTGTTGCCATGAGGACTAGTGCTGAGATTCGACGCATTCAAGAAGTCCGCGAAGCTCAAGAGGCCGAAGATGCCAAGCTGCGCGAAGCGACGCTCGTCCGTGACTGGGAAGAGCGCCGGCAAGAAGGTATTCGCCGTGCTAACCTTTGTCACGACCGCTGGGCGGAATATCGTGAAGCTGCTCGCAGGGGAGCTACAAGTGAGGAGCTGCGTGTGATTTCAGCCCGGATACGTGCCAGCCAAGCTCCAACGACGCGCACGAGTCAACCTCCCACGACGCGTGCCAGCCAAGCTCCAACGACGCGCACGAGTCAACCTCCCACGACGCGTGCCAGCCAAGCTCCAACAAGGTGTGCCAGCCAAGTTCAAGCGCAGGAATCCCCACTGCCAGGTGTGGATGAGAGTGACAGTGACGCAGCGCTGGAGGCTGCAAGGGCCTTGCTGGGCTCGCAGAAGCAGCGCGCTGAAGTCACTGGTGCAGGCTTTGCACTGTCGCGCCAGGCAGGGCTCTTCACTGGAGTGTATGTACAGACGGAGCCAGAATCTGTTGGGCTGACGGAGATTTTTCAGGTCCAGCTCGAGCACGCTGAGATTCGTGGACGCCTGCTAGAGCTCCAGGCGTTGCGCTTCCAGGAGATTCTTCAGTTTGAGAGAGAAGATTTCAAAAAGAGCCTACCACGCCTGATCCGACGCGTTAAAGCTGGGCGTCGCCATAGGCGCTGCAGATTTCCAGAGAGTAAGTAAGTGCTGGTTTTGTGTTTGTTATGGTACGAACGCGCTGAAGCGCCTTCGCAGCAGATCGCATCTCAGATCTGATGAGCATGTAAATTTGAGTTGTGTCCCAGCGCTATTTTTGCTCCTCGCACTAGGACAATCTGCCTTCTGTGTTGCTACTGAGCTTTGCTCAGGGCTTTGTTTTGGATCCTTGCAGATTAAATCACTGCTTTTGATATTTGTCTGGCAGGCCCCACTGCTGATAGCAGCGTGGCAGTGGTGCTGTTTTTGCACTGTAGTTGCACTAAGTGAGTCACACCCAGATTGTCTATTTTGCTTGTTGGTGTTGTTTGGTGTCTTTGGTTCAGTCACTCCAGCCTTTCTTTATAGTTATCCCCACCTGCTGGCGGCTGCCGTTGCGCTAGTCCAGAGGTGTCTCACAGTGGATGGCGGCTGCCGGAGCGCTGCCTGCTGCATATGTCATGATTTTGATTGTTTTTATTCCAATTTCAACTATTCTGCACAACTGACGTCACCGACATAAAACAGTAAGCATCAGCCCTTAGGAAGGGGGTCAGACTGGGAAAAGGTACAGCCTCAAATAGGGTTTATCGGCTTTGTCGCCGCCCTCACAGACTTCGTCTTATGAGTACGTCGAAGCCTAGGAAGGGGGTGTAATGAGGCAGTACATTTTTGTTGACTTACTGAAGGTTCCTGAGGAGCGGCAGGGGTCGCGCGCACGCGCACACAATATTACAGAGAAACACGGACAATGATTTTACGCTGGTAGATTAGAGATTTGTGTTATTGATTCTGTTTGCATTGATTTTGAGTCACTCTGTAAATATTGTTTTGCAGTTTTGCATTTTATCACCTCTGTCTTACAGAAGTGATATTCTACAAATGATTTGAACACGTTACACGTGCAACGCGACCACACCAGCCTTCTTCATGTTCGTGAATGCTGCGGGATTGCAGGAGTGACTGAATGGGTTGATTTTGTTAGACTGAGTGTCTATTTCAAGGCCGTTGATTTTCAAAAAGCACTGAAGGATTTTGTTATCAAACGAACTTCGTGTCAGCAGTTTTGCGGGGAAAAATAGGTACTCCAACACTGCCGTGTGACATGTTTTAATCACACATTTACCATGCGAGTGCCACACAATGCACAATTGTCTCAAGTTGCATTATTTGCCTTGATTTGTTGTGACGTGCACTGGTGTTCATTGCGTGTATGAACACACACCCTTGCCTTATTTTTGGTTGTCGACTTCCTAGGAGCCTTCCACTCTGCCTTGTGTTTTTGTTGGATTACGATTTCCGTTGGATTACTGTGGCATCTAAAATCGGCGACGTCAACCGTGCAACCCAGGTCCACCTACTGTGAACGAACGGTGTTTATTGATTGTAGAAAGGTGCGCCTTTGCTTCACTTTTGGTTGTAGAGGTCGTAGGACAGGATGAGGCAGAGGTAGAGGCCATTGTTGAAAAAACGAGGCGGGATGGGGTTGTGCATTATGTAGTTCGGTGGAAAGGGTATGGGGAGGGGGATGCCACAAAGGAGCCCGCGGAGTCATTGCTCCATTGTCAGGAGTTGGTAGATGCATATGAGAGAGAAAATGGTGATGAGACCATGTATGAGCTTGAAAGGATCATCAAATTAGTAAAAACGCGCGGGAAGGTGTATTATCAAGTGCGCTGGAAGGGGTTTGGGGCGGACAGTGACACCGTTGAACCGGAGGGTAACCTGCCGCCGTGGCTTCTTGAGCAGTTCACGCGTGATTCAGGTGTTGTTGACCTTTAGATAACTCCATTCGATGTCTACTGTTGTTTCTGGCCGTTGAGGTGACTCCGACGCAAATGATCAATGAGGTCATACTTTGGTGTCCATTAATGCTTCAATTGCTTGTGTTGTGTTTGTGGGTTCCAAGAGGGCCGGCGTTCTATGTGCAACACTCGTTATTAAAGGAATCGGCAAAGCTGGTAGGCAACCACTTGCAGATTTGATCGGGCGGCTTAACCCGGGGGGGGGGGGGTCTTGGACTTCTGAAGCTATAGCTTCAGGATTTGAAAAAAAGACGGGTCCTTACCTACGGTGAGTCCGCTTTGTAAAAAAAGTGTTGGGCGAACTCACTATTGTTTAGTGCATCCCTCCTCTCCTGGCCAGCCAAGACAACTTTTTCATTGCAAGGAAAAGGTCACGAATGACCTACATTGCACATCCAACTGTAGCAAAACATTTCTTTGTGACCATGTGTGCCTTGGTTACCTTGCTTACTTGGGCCGCTCCTCAACTGTGTGACACTCTTTGATGTGAGAACATGCACTAGACTCTTGGACACTCAAAGTCAATTGCATACCCGTCCTCACTAGAAAGTTTGCCTTGCAAAGGGTGGCGTCGGGGTTAGAGTCCACGAATCTCCTACAAACGTGTGTATGGTGGTGGTGTGGTGAGTCAAGGTGAGCTTGTCATCCGAAGGAATATGGTGTGTGATGCCCAAGATATGTTGGAAGGGGAAGTTTTGTGCAGAAGGTCAGTGTTGTATGAAGGGTGGATAAGACAACATGGTGTAACGCTTCAGCATGCAACGACTGCAAGTGCATATTTTATATGCAATATGCCATGCGGGTGGCATATTGCGCAAACAAAATGCCGGCCGCTACGTCGGCTTTTTGTTTCGCGCAATATGCCACTCGCATGGCATTTTGGCTTAAATACATTAGGAGGGTGCAATCTACAAGCAGATTGCAGCACCAATGCGAATTTGATTCCCCTTCAATAGGATTTGTATTTCATGGCAAAAGCACAGCTCACGAAGTAGGGTGCAGGTCAGCACCCATTTGAGGGACCTTTTCATATTTTGCGACATTGTGATTTGTCTGCTCTGCATTCCTTTGCCCTGCCCTTCCCTGCCCATTGTTGTTTGGTGCTTTGCACATTCTCATTTCGAAGTGGTTATCAAAGTCTAACAAATTTCCAATTGGTTTCCACGGTGCCATTTTACATTTAACATGCCTCCACCATGTGCCCTGCCCTGCCCCTGCCGTTCTTGTCTCGTGCTTTGAAGGTCCTGATTTCGAGGTGGTGTACCAAAGTTTAACAAATTTCTGGGTGGTTTAGCTTGTACCACTTTACATTTGACATGCTGCCACCATGCCTGTACCAAAGTGTAACTAGTTTCCAAGTGGTTTAGCTTGTGCCATTTTACATTTCACATTGTGCCACAATGTGCCATGCCACGGTAAGGTAAACGGACCAGTTAGTCCCCCCTGCCCTAATAGTCCCCACTAGACGAATAGGTGCTTTTTTGCGAACCACTAGAAAAAGGTACGAGACATTTTGGTAGAAGATATAATAAGTTGTATGATACCATTGTGTTTAAAAGTAATTGTTGACCATGTCGTAGATTTTTTTGAGGTGGGGCTGCTCGGGTCAAGAGGGATTAACTGGTCCGTTTACCTTATCCACCTAAATTGCACCACCTAAATTGCACCTAAATCTCAAATGAACAAAGTGACTAC
This sequence comes from Eutreptiella sp. 'Long Island Sound 2002', assembly GCA_964036045.1. Classification (NCBI taxonomy): domain Eukaryota; phylum Euglenozoa; class Euglenophyceae; order Eutreptiales; family Eutreptiaceae; genus Eutreptiella; species Eutreptiella sp. 'Long Island Sound 2002'. The sequence continues at coordinate 51,560,017 of OZ038386.1, forward strand.
GACGCCAACTGCCACAAACACCTTAACACTCAAGTACTGCAAACCTTACTAGGTTGAGAACAAGCATTTAACCGCTCATTTCACCAAACGACATCTTGTGAGGCTACAATGGTGACATTGAACCTTAGAAACGACAATACCTTAGGTCGAGGCTACAAGGAAACACACCTCAGTTGGGGATCTGAAAAGTTTCGGCCACGGAACTCTTACAAGCACTGACAGTGCCCAACTTGAATATTTCACTAACTCGCCATAGAGGACACAATATAAAACAAACGTCACCCGGCATCCAGAAAGCAGGCAGACCGCGGAAATTGAATGTCCCACGATGAAGACTACAGACGTTCTGATCAGATTGATATAAAAAACGCATCCATACCGTTCAGGAATAAAAAGATAATTTCTCCGTTGGGCCCGGAGCTACACGCGCGACCTTGCACAAGCTGACGGTAGATCTGCCGGTAGATTGCAACCCCCTGATGTATTTAAGAGGCACATTGAGGATTTGGAGTTAAGTGCATATGTATGATGGCCGTGCTCCTAAATTTTTGAATTAGATGTGTGGTGGTTTCGTGCTTGTCTCGTGTTTGTCTCGGGTGGAAGTCCTAGTCTAAGCGTAGTCCAGTAAAGATATTCCGACCTCCCATAGCCCTTCCACCCCACATTGTCCAATACCATCGTGCGTTCACGCCATCATCCTTTGAAGATTGGTGGTTGGTGGGACCACACAAGAGCATTTTAAGCTTGGCCCAATTAGAAAACGGAAAATGGACACCAAAAGGATGTGTGCACTATGTTGTGCATTCGGCCGCATGTGCCCCAGATGTCACCCTTTTTTTTTTTTGCAGTTTTGCCGTGTTGAATCTATTGCCCAATTTCGCACGGGTTGATGGAACCAAAAACTGAAAATTTGATTCGGGCCCATTCGTGGGCTGATAAGTTGTTGGCGGATCCGAACTATGAAGTCATCCCAGCGGATAGTCGGAAATTTGTAAAAACCACCGACGTCTCCGGCCAAGAAAAGTGGGTTCAACACAATTGTGGTCGGGAAAAAGTTCATGCGCCAAGTGCTGTGCAACCTCATGGATACATTTTGGTAATGCGAGGAGATGACCTCACGGTTACACAAGTGAGTGCCAACTTCGTTGACATAGGGTACGAGGTTAATGACCTCATCGGCGTTCCACTCCGAAACATTCTCGATGACCTTTCCTTCACCGAGCTGGAGACCTCCATGGACCACTCGAAGTATAAACCCATGCACGGTATCCCAATTGAAATGGGGAAGGGCGCGCATAGAAAAACCTTCACAGGCATCTTCCATAGGCGTGGGGAGTGGGCCTACCTTGAGTTTGAGCAACATTGTGCATCGCCAAACCCCGCCAAATTGAATGCGATGCTGCACGATGTCAACCAACAACTCTTTGGAGCAAGCAACGCAATCGAGTGTTGCCAGGTGGCGGTCGAAGCCATTCACGCATACACCGGTTATGATCGGGTGATGGCATACAAGTTTCATGAAGACAAGCATGGCGAGATCGTCGCGGAGAAGCGCAGCGATGGGGTAGAATCGTTCTTTGGCTTGCACTTCCCGGCCATTGATATCCCGGACCAAGCTAGGGCGTTGTTCATCCGCAATATTTTCACTCACATTCCGTGTGTGGACCACGAGGAGGTGCCCCTCGTCCCCGAGTGTTGTCCGGTCACCGGACAAAACCCCGACATGTCGCTAGTGTGTATAAGGGCTAGTTCAGCGGGACACCTCATATACCTCTCAAATATGGGAGTGGCCAGCACTTTTGTATTGGCTCTCGTCGTCGATTCTTGCTTGTGGGGTCTCATCGTGTGCCACAATTTGACCCCCAAGTGTTTGCCTTTTGCCCATCGAGTGGTGACGACTTTGATGGCGGAAACCGTTGGCCTTATTATCAAATTGCAACAAGAGAAAGCAGAAATAGTAGAGCGCCAAAGGGCACATTCGATCCGTGAGCCCATCTTGGAGCATCTGCACGAGACCGACGATTTTACGGCAACCTTTGCATCTACTCAACGTAGCATCCAAGATTTGATCGACTGCACGGGCGCTTGTATTCTCCATGGGGACGTGCTACATAAGATGGGCTCTACCCCAACCGATTCACAAATCATCGACCTAGTTGATTATGTTGGCAGCCAGTGCTCGGGGCGGTTGTGCACAAATTCTTTGTCGAAGGTATACCCTGCAGCTGAAGCTTTTGCAGACGTTGCGTCCGGATGTCTGCTGATGATCTGTTCCGACGGATTGGTCATGAAACAGAAGGCGGCCTTCATGTGGTTCCGGCAACATTGGGTGAAGTCCATTAATTGGGGTGGGAATCCAGACAGTGCGTATGGTCCGGGCGGCCTACAGCCAAGAATGTCCTTCAAAAAGTTCACTTCCACTGCAATTGTGGAAGCCCAGCCCTGGGGCAAGGTTGCGGTGGAGGCGGTCGACGAGTTCATCCGGGGGTTTCTTCTCCATGAGGCATTCAAGGGATGCAAGCAGGGAAGGAATTTGTTGGAGACCATGAATTACAAGGATCAGTTCTTGGCGAACGTCTCGCACGAGATCCGGACCCCTTTGTACGCCATCAACGCGCTGGCGGAGCTGTGCCTCACGAAGCCGTATGTGCCGCAGGAAGTCCGGGAACATTTGGAGATGATCAACGAAAGCGGGACGTCACTTCTGGGCCTCCTGAACGACGTGATTGATGTGCGCCGCCTGGACGCGGGCAAGCTGGAGCTGCATATGCAGGACGTGGACGTGGTGGGCTTGGCGCGGTTCTGTTTGAAGATGTTTCGCAAGCAGGCCAACAACATAGGTCTTGAAGGCTTTATCATCTACGACGACAGCCTGTGCAACATGAACCTAAGGTTAGACAAGACGCGGATGCAGCAGCTGATCGTGAATCTCGTCTCCAACGCTTTGAAGTTCACCGAGACGGGCTCGATCACAATCCGCTTGTCCCGCGACGTCCCAAAGAACGAGTTGACTGTGTTGGTCATGGACACAGGGATTGGGATCAAGCCGGAGCACATTTCCCTGTTGTTCAGCAAATTTTCGCAAGTGACAAACTCGGAGACCAAGCTGTTTCACGGAGCGGGCCTGGGGCTCAGCATTGTCAAACAGCTCGTGGATCTGATGGGCGGACAAGTTGGTGTGGATTCAGAATACCAAAAGGGATCCCACTTCTGGTTCACGATCCCTGCCCAACCCAGTACGACTTCTGAGCCGCCCACGCAGCCATGCGACGGGGAAGGTCTTGCGGCCGTGCACGAAGAAAAGGTCATTGAGGCAGTACCGCCATGTGTGAATTTCCCAAGCTCACCCAGCTCGTCCCTCGTGTGTCGGTACCTTGAAGGCGAAGCTAAAGGCCCTGCAAGCCGAACGTCTACCGGTACCCCTCCTGCAGTCCCTTCCGTCCCTTCCACCGGATTTCCCTCACCACATCGCCTTGCGCCCTCCCCATCAAGATTCACCACAGATTCAGACCTGAATTTGCAGGCGCGTAACACGCGGAGTTCCTGGTGGCGGAATTTCTTGTGTTGCGGTGGTAACAGAAGAAGGTCCATGTCGCCACAGAACACAGATGATGCCTCATACCACCAGACTGTTGTCACGATGCCCACCAGCACCTCACTCGTCAAGTTTTTGGAAGACGCTAGACCCCGGATACTCGTCGCCGATGACAACGTGGTTCTCCAGAAAGTGACGGCAAAGATGTTTGAAGATTTGGCCGACGTGACCATCGCGCAGAACGGGCAGGAGGTGTTGGATATCCTGGAATCCGACGCCAACTACGTGATGATCCTCATGGACCTGCAGATGCCGGTTTTGGACGGGATTGCGGCCACCAAAAAGATCCGCGAAAACGTCGTTTGGGACCACATCCCTGTCATCGGATTCACTGCGAGCTCTTTCAGCGATGAAATTGCAAAGTGCTTGGCCGCAGGGATGTCCACCCTGCTCACAAAGCCGCTGCCCAAAGCCACGCTGAATCAGGTCGTGGACGAGTGCATAAATGGCAAGTATCAGAGGTCCCGCGCCCAGCCTCATTAAGTATTCGCCGACCGCGAATCGATATGATAGTGTAGTGTTCTAATGTCCAAGGCAATTCATTTGGACGTCTCATGATCATGCTGTTGGTTAGTCCCTTGCCCGCCACAGTCAGGTCTGGCGGCCGCACGCATGCCGGAGGCCAACGCGGTCCACTGTGACGCCACCGCTGTCACGTTATGGGTTGGCACACATATGCGGCGCTATTCAACGCGACATTCCGCGTTCCACACGTCTTTCCCGCTCTCAGGACTGTACTCAATCTTTGTGGCGCCTCATCGCTGCAGCCGTGTGCCGCGTGCAGAGGTCAAATCTTGGCCAGAATCGAGTTGCCCCCTTCCACACGTGTAAAATACGTCCCCCCAGCGGTCCTGTGCTGTTTTAGAACAGCGTCCCCCGTGGCTCTCCCCTTGGCGGTTATCGTCGCACAGCCCTTATCTTGTCCAAAGGTTCATTGAGGGAGCGTCTTGAGCAGTGAGGGACATGGGCGTGCCGTTGACTTCTCTTTACAGTGTTCGTTCTGAATTCTGCTGCCTTCCATTTTTGCCAGATTTCAGCCAGGGCCACAACAGCCCTTTTACACCGCCTTCACGCACGGCTCAGCACGAATGTGTTGTCATGCCGGTACCCCCGGACAAATCTGAGCGCAAGGCGCTTTTCTGTCCCAGACACACATGCTATTTTATTTTCGTTGGGATGCCACCACCACCACCAATAACCTCCTGATTTGAAATTGTCTTTTGTCCGTCGCGAATGTACATGGCTGAGGGCAGAGCGGTTTGCTGTCCCAGAAAATGATGCACAGCATATTTGGCGACCACATATTCTGTTGCACCATATCTTGGCGCCGCATTTTCTGCAACCTGTTGCCACAAAATTTTCGCCACAAAAATTTCTCCATGGCCTCCCTTGTACACCCTGCATGGTTGCTTATTAGCTCCTCAACGCTTCAGGCAGTGCACCTGCAGCCCCAAGCAAGACGAGAAGCTTGCGATTCATGCTCCTCGAGATATCAAGTCCATCTCTCGTGATTCGCTTGCCACTTCTGGCCAGGGTTCTTGACAGGCACAAATGTCCCATAAGGGACAAAATCCATGAGATGATTGATTCACACCAATATAATTTCCGATGATATGCAAAATGGTCCGTCTGGCACAAGGAACCGTGTGGGTGCAGCATGCACCAATTGTTTTGTGTTTCTCCCAGCGTTTTTGGGACTGTTGGTTTGGGCTGAGTGTTGCTAATTTCGGGTATCGGGTTATATAGAGGGGGGGAATATTGCGCAGTTCCTGAGCGCTCTGTCAATTTTTTTCAGGAATGTACCATACATCGTGTCCTGTCTATCCTTTCGCTGGTGGAAACGGTGAGTGCAAACTCCAGTGCTCCAGCTCCACCATGCCCACCCACATTGGTTTTCTATCGCATACAATTTATTTAAAGCCTGCCCGTGCACTTTGTGTGTGGGTCACCGTTGTCCCAATTCCAACAGTTAGTTGTGCACGTATACAAATTGTACAGAACGCACAAACAGGGCTGAGCTCCGTTTCTGCGGGTCTGGACCCCTTCACAATTGGCATGGGCGCACTAAGAGAAGGTCACCTACTCCCGTTACTCAATTGGCATGGGCGCACCAAGAGAAGGTCACCTACTCCCGTTACTCAGAATCTGACCACAAACTTCTACCGGGGTGACAAACATCTTGTTCTTATCTTTTGCTTGTCCCTCACAAACTATGTGCCATGCCCCAAGTCTGTCCAGGAGGCGTTTTGAGGTCAGTTCCATGTGTACGTATGTCTTCTGACCCCAAATCAAATCATCGAGGAAAGAAAAACATTTTTTGGGTCATAGGCAAGCTTGCAATTGCCGTTCTCATCAACCTCATCTGGACATTTGTGTTGGAGAATCCATTCCATGAGTTGTTGAAATTGGGCCGGGCCAGTTTTAACGGTCCAAGCTTTTTTGTTTTAGATGCGAAATCTAATTTTTCAGCCCTTATCTTTTTTTAGTGCAGTAGGGTGAGGGGGGGGGGGTCGGAATCTCCGCGTGCCGCCCCGTTTTGTGCCGTGCCGTGCCGTGCCGCCATGGGGGGGGGGGGGGGCAAAGAGGCCTTGTGCCGTCACGCGACTATGTGTGGTGCCTTGTGTGCAGTAGGGTGAAGCTAAATTCAGTGTAGATGCTAACATTGTAACCTTGATCCCACCTACAATGCACTGGTAAACACTGCTCTTGACTCCTCTACTCAGGAACATATTTCATATGACCCAAAAAATGAACAAAAAGTGTTTCTTTCCCTCCAACTCTTCCCCAGCATAGTTGCTATTTTGACATTCAAGGTAAATTGACGGTTGATGCTACCTTGGTCATTTCACTCCAAATCACAATCCACCGCCAAATGCTGTGTGTGGCCCCGTCAATCAAAAACAAACTACGCAACTCACATATGACCCAAAACGAAGCGCAACAGCCTCTCACCGGCCCCGAACTCCTCCGTAGTGCAGTTGGTTGCCAATTTGACAGTTGAGCTGAATTTACGGGCTCAAGCTAAAACCTAGTAAAACATCGCTCGGAGGGAGCCAAAGGCCTTCTAAATAGAATGAAAAACAATAGGAGGGACTTAAAAAAAACACCTTTGGATGCCCCTTGTAGCCCCTGTAGCTTTCGATGGCCTTTTCTCACACCACTTGAACAACGATTTGGAACTTCATGCTTAGTTTTGACCTAATCAGCACTAAAATGCCATTCGGAGGGAGACAAAAGCCTATTGAATAGAGTGAAAACCACCGGGGGGGACTCAGAAAACCGCATCTTGATGCTTCTTCTACCTACTGCAACTGTTTCTGGCCTTTTTTAACACAGCTTGAACAAAACTTTGGAACTTCATGCTTAGTTTTGACCTAATCAGCACTAAAATGCCATTCGGAGGGAGACAAAAGCCTATTGAATAGAGTGAAAACCACCGGGGGGGACTCAGAAAACCGCATCTTGATTCCACCCATTGACAGGTCGTTTGATTTTTTTTTCATGCTACATGCATGCAAACCTGCCCCAAATCAGTTGCATCTTTGGTGTACCTCATAAAGTGCTCCCCAAGAGGTCTGCCGCACACCCCCCCCCCAGCAATGTTCACACTGTTCTCTAAGCTCACTGTTCCACCCAGGCCCTTTGAATCTTTCGCATGCTACATGCATGCAAACCTGCTCCAAATAAGTTGCATCTTTGTTGTACATCATAAAGTGCTCCCCAAGAGGTGTGCCGCACATGGATTCCCCCCGGGGCAACGCCCAAACTGTTCTCAAAGCTCACCGTTCCACCCAAGCCCTTTGATTTTTTTCGTGTGCTACGTGCATGCATGTTTTGAGGTTGTGCATGGCAACAGAGTTTACACAAAACAAGAGAAGCAAGTGCGGCAAGAACAATATCTAGATAGGTTCGCGGGGGCGCACGCAAGGCGGAGCGGAGGGGATTGAAGATGGTATACCTCGAGGGTTGTCATCTACAAGGATTGGGTGCCGAGTCGGAGAACAGGCGGTGGGGATCGGTACGGATGCGTGTGTGAACTCTTGGGGTAGGTAATTCCACACCGTTGGGAATGTCATAGGGCTCGCAGGGGTGGATGGGAAACGACATGCGTCCCTAAACAAAGGATGGATTCGTAGTGCTTTTGCCACCTTCACCGCCGCACTATCCTCGAAGAATGCACAATGGTACTTTGAATTTGTACTTGTTGTGGTGTATTCAATGAGGTTGCGCGAATGACCATATTAAAGGCACGCCGAGTCCGTGGGTACACGAAAGAACGTCTTTGATTGGTGACCTACAATATGGTTAGTACTTGAAGCCCTTACCTTGAAACAAAAGGGCCAAGAATCTCCAATTGTTGACCTTGAAATGACGGCCAACATCCAACAGACGCGATGGCGGTGCATGAAAATTTCAAAACAAAATAACGTAATGTAATGCCACGTTAGCGCTCATCAACCACAATGGCCAAACCATCGTGAAGAAAGAAGCATGCGCATTTGCTCGCGAGTGATTTGTCGTCCTTTTGGAAATCCGGTTGTGGCGGTATTCTCACGGGGTTGTAGGGAACAAAACATGAGTGTACAAAAATGGAATCGATGGAATAACACATGAACATGGATCAACATTCTTTTGAAGGGGAGGTTGTGGATGGCAAAAGAGGGGATGGATAGTTGTCATGTGACCAATAACCAAGATCAAAATAGGGAAATGAGGGAAATGGATAAAAAAAGGATAGATGGACATGAAATAGGAGGGAGAAATGGATGAAAAACAAAACTAACATGCTTTTGATGTGCATCGATGGAATAACACATGAACATGGATGAACATTGTTTTGAAGGGGAGGTTGTGGATGGCAAAAGAGGGGAGGGCCAGTTGTCATGTGGCCAATAACCAAGATCGAAATAGGGAAATGAGGGAAATGGATAAAAAAAAGGATAGATGGATGGTGCATGAAATAGGGGGGAGATACGGATGAAAAACAAAACTAACATGCTTTTGATGTGCATCGATGGAATAACACATGAACATGGATCAACATTGTTTTGAAGGGGAGGTTGTGGATGGCAAAAGAGGGGAGGGATAGTTGTCATGTGGCCAATAACCAAGATCGAAATAGGGAAATGAGGGAAATGGATAAAAAAAAGGATAGATGGATGGTGCATGAAATAGGAGGGAGAAATGGATGAAAAACAAAACTAACATGTCATGCTTTTGATGTGCATAGAATAACACATGAACAATGGCAATGTAATGGAATTTCATCGCTGACTTGCCACCATGCAGAGCAGGGCTACCATTTGGTTCGATCACAGTGTCCTCAGACGGGGCTTGTCGGTCTGCCCGTTTGCGTGTTGGGGCTTGGCAAGCCAGTGGCACCTCCACCCCCCCAAAAGATGGCAAAATGTCACCATCGTCTGCCACTGCGGCCTCCCCCTCTAGGCACTGCAGCATGGCCGCTAGAAAATTGGTCTACAGACCGCTTTCCCCCGCTTTTCACAGTGTTTCGAGGGTTCGATTGTGAGCAATTCTGCCGCGCGTGCTGGTATCCACAGTATCTGCATACAGACCCATATCTGCTTAGCCATATCCCCCAGCATGGGGGTCCATTCTCACCAAAAAGGTGCAATAACATGAAGAGAAATGCCAAAATGTGGTCAAAACATGGCAAGAAGTGAGCAATCAAAATCAACCCCTAACATCGGTGTCTTGCAGGCACAAGGCAAGATGCAAGGCCGGCTTCTGAGTACCAACCCATCCTTTGAGCAGCCCTAGACTATGGGACACCTCGATACCCCAATTAATTACTTAACACCCAACGTGACATCGATCTGGCCCGATGTCGCGCAAGTGTTATCCGGAGAATTGCGAATTCTCCAGATAAGGAAACCCTTAAGCCCTTATTTGGTAGGGTGGGGCGCAGCTTGGCGAGATTTTGAATATGCCACATCTTCTTATGGTGAGCATAACCTGGCATACCAAGAATACCTGGGAGTATACGGGTTAAAAAGGGGGTTTTGGGAGAAAGGGGTATTTGGCATGTACAGGTGGCTACTAATGTACAATGCACAATGCATGCATAGGTGAGTTGCGGGATACCTCTAATTTGCCAATTATGATGATCAATGTTGTGTTTGAAACTACCTCATTTTGGGCTCTTGGGGTATACGGCCGTTTACTCAAGGCTCCAATACCTCAGTACACGGCCGTATACTTAGAGTATACGGCCGTATACTGGGAGTATTTGTTTGCACCATGTGGTTGTTTCAATTTGAAAAATTCCATTCTTGTGCCTTTTGTGCCCATCTTCTTGCATGCTTTGCCTTTGCCAAACAATTGCACACCATTTGAAACCAATCTAGACAAGTCCAGTACGATCCCTGGCCATTGCGGAGCATCACTGATTATGAAGTGGTAGAGACCGAGGTGCAGTTGGTGGCGCCGAGGTCCACCACCAAATCACCAAAGTATGCACAACAAAATTGTAAGAATGCAAGACAAACATGTAAGAAACCCTACAACTTCCCCTTACGCATCACCCTTTCCCAATACTTCTTAGCACTGCCATATGCCTCTTGTCGGGTCCAGGAAGGCTGCCAGACGTTGAACCCCTTGGCATACAACCCCCAGTCTAGGTTGTCGTTCCGAAGCACCTCGGCCCACCCCTTCCTCAGTGCTCAGCATGCCTCCCGTAGGCGAGACCCCCGTTTCTTACTTCCCCCCTTGAAGCTCCTCTTCCTAATCTCACTCTTCAACGACTGATGCCTCCCCTCACCCCTAAAAGCACTGAATGCGGATAGGGTGCCCCATTCCCTCGCAATCCCCCACATGTCGTCCACCCAAAGGTGGGCCCACAGGGTCACCACAAACCCACAAGCTTTGTGGGCACTGCCCATCTCGGACAAAGCACCTTTTAACACATTCACATCGCGAAGGTCCAACCATCCCTCCTTCCACACAAGGTCACAGGTTAGTGCAAATTTCTCTCCCCACAAACACCAACAAGCAGTCCATGTCATTGTAACCCCCCGAGATTCCCTGCCCAAACGCACCCAAACAATGAAGACGGTTCCCCATCACCATCACCATCCAATCACCATCTCTCACCAACACCATCACCATCCAATCACCATCTCTCACCAACACCGTCACCATCCGATCACAGCCGTCCATCTCACCGGGCCCCAGATCCCTGAGACCGCGGCGACCCCGTCACTGGGGTCAGGGCCTCGGTTGCCCCTTTCTTCCTCGGCGGCTGGAGGATGTCTCTGACCTCGTACTTCTTCAGCACCCGGTCCAGCTTCTCTGCAGAGGGCGGAGGGGGCACAGACTCCTTGTCGGCTCGCTTAAGGCTGTCCTCCAACAGAGCCGTGGCCGTTGCTGCTTACTGCAGTCCCGTGCGCAACTCAACGGCACACTCCGTCAGCCAAGCCTTGTCCTCCAGGACACCCGAGTCCTGCACAGGTTCAGGAGCGGTGCGCTTCGTCCCACGCTGCCCACGTGCCGCCACCTGGTCCTCCAACAGCTTCAGCTTCCCCTTGAGCAACTCATTCTCCGACTGCAGCCGCAGCAGCTTGGACGTTTGTCCGGCCGGAGTGACACCCGGCGCGTTTCCCGGCCCCTTGGGGGGGCGGCCACGGGTCCTCTTCCCAGGGACCACGGACGATTTTTTTTCCAGCAGAGGATTCCGATGCCACATCCTCACCCTGGGCCAGCTTCCGTGCCTCAGCCTCCAGCTTCCGCAACATGTCGCTCCGCGCCTCCTTCTCCCACCTCAGCCAAAAGGCTTCCACCCTCGCAGTGAGTGCCGCCGTTTGCGCCACACCACCAACCTCACGTGTCCCTGACAGGACACCTCCACTTTCACTGAGTGGCACCCCACACACTTTCTGCAGCTGGCCCAACTCGTCCTGGGTGCACAGGAGGGCCCATGCTCGCATGCGAGCTGGGTGGCCGCATGTACAAGATGGGAACGAGGAACACTTTCTCCTCTTGCCCCTTCTTGTGTTTCGCCCAAAACGGGCAAAACAACGTCACCGACGGACCTGCCACCTCCCGTCCAGACCCACTAGCGGTCTTGGCACCCAAGGGCCGCACCGAAATGCCCCGGAAAATCTTCCAGTGGAGGATCCCCACACGATCCTCCAAAAACACCATTCCCGCCTCCACATTGGCAACCTTGGCATACCCATGCACGTACCGGACGTCAAAATCACCGACTTCCGGAAACGTCACCAGACCGGTGGCTTCATCAGCAACGCCACTGGCTCCGGGTTGGGCTCGAGCACCAGCTCTGGCTCCAAACCCAGTACTGTTGTCGGCGGGCCCAGGATCCACCAACGCGCAGGGCAAGAAGTTCACCGGAATCTAAAAGATATGAAAGCAATGCATGAATTTACTTGAATTTTGCGCGCGTAAATGACACATTTTGCGTCCCCGGTTGAGATTAAGTGAACACACAAATACATAATTTTACGCACGTAAATGACCTAGTTTGCGTCACAGGTTGACATCGGGCAACAACGGAAATACGCTAATTTGCATGCGTAAATGACCTATTTTGCGTTCTTGCCATGCGTATAGTCGATGCGCAAACGATGCATTTTACGTGCGCAAAAACGGGGTAATTACACACCTTCTCGTTACATGGACATTTATTTGTATTCCTTCTTCTTGCTGTCCCACTTCACCTTGCCGTCCGATTCTGCTTGCATGCTGGGCAGGGAGGCGGTACAGTGCATCGCCATTGAAGCCCAATGCATCTCACCGGCGCTAGCTCCACGCGTGAGGATGAGGCTGCTGGGACAGAACCCAAAGTAGATGCAGCCGGGGGCGACAGGGACCCGCACCATCTTGTCCGCCATGGGAGGGGTGATCTACCACTGATGGTACCAGGGCATCGAGCACTGCTCGGCATTCTCCTCCTCTGGCCCAAGTACCTCCATCGTGAATGGGCACACGCTAATGGCAGCGTTCCCAAACCCAGTCCCAATGACCCACATGTCACCCATGTAGGGGACCATCTTCTCCATCCCCGGGGGCGTTTTCAGGGGCGCCGACCAACTCAACCGTGGGGCAGGTGGTGCAGGGGGCTGCAAATCACTACCCGAAGAGGTTGCCGGGGGGTCCTCCTCCGCCTCTCCCACCTTAGGTACCTCCGGCTCAACGAACATCAGGTCGGGGACCGTCTCCGGTTCCACCACATTTGGGGGTGTGCGGATTTTTTCCGGCACAAAGGGGGAAAAAATCGTCCTCCCCGGCCCGCCGGCTTCACGATGGATCAACGTTCCATCCATCAGCAAAACACTGCCATGCTTTTGCTGGACCACATGCCATGTGTTGGATGTGTGGTAGCCGTGGCTCGTCCCCGGTGCAATTTGCAAAGATTTTTCTAGGGGATCATCCTGTAGGGATATGAAAATCACCCTCGTGTCCGCGGCACCCCGCAATGTAAGCATGAACTCGCGGTGCGGACATTGGTAGCCCATCCATCGGGGGGCCTCCTTCCGTTCCACCAACCCGGGCTCCCTGTCCTCCAGGTCACCTAGCACCGGGAAAAGGTCTGCCAAAATGTGCAGCAAACGCCACTTGAGTTCCGGGCAGAGCCACTTGTTCACCGTTCCCGGGGCGGTTTGCTGGCGCCCACCGCCTTGGTTGTGGCCCTAAAGGAGAATGTCCTCCCAATTCTCCTCTCCCTCCAACTGCAGGACACACAATTCATCCACCAGGTCCGCTGGCAGAACGTCCTCCAACAAACGCTATCCTATGGCCTCATACTCCTCGGGGGTCCTAGACGGCGGATCCGGCAACGGATGCCGCGACACCGGGTATTTCGCTGCGATGTCTGGCGACGGACAACCCATGCCAAGCGCAAAAAATGCGTCCTGTGTTACAAAAATTGTGGGCTGCGTCAAATCAGGGATGGCCGGTGCTTTCAAGGCCTCGCGCCGACCCACGGACTGAATATCTCCGTAGGCCGACCAGTCCGAAAATTTGGACTCCCGAAAAAAAATGTGCGTGTCCGTATCGAGGTGCTCTTCCCAATGTTTCACCTTGACGGGGTCTGACCACATCCGTCGGTGACCGGCCTCCTTTTCCCGATCCGCATCTGGCACATGGTACACTGACACATATTGCCGTTGGGGGCCTTGGGCACGTTGCATCGTGGCAAACAATGCCGTTAACGTCTCTACGCTAAGTTGCAGGATTCTCCCCATTAGGGCAGGGCTCAACCAGTGGTATAGGCCCAGAGCAAAAAGCCACGTGGGTTCGGGAGGGCAAACGAACATGCGGCGGAAACTCGGGAGTGGTTACCCCCAGCGATTGAAGCTGTTTTTTCTATTTTTCTGTGGCTTGTGTTTATGCATATGATAGGAATAAGCAAGGCCTGTGGAGTGTTTAAACGAAAGGCAGGTTGGGTGCTGTGACGACAGTGCAGCGCAACCATATTCTTGCGTGTCGGGTTGTGGGTGTGCAAGCAGAGAACAAGGTGTCGGGTGAGGGGTTATGCACGGCTGTCGATATACACAGCAACAACCCGCACTGAGATCCTGTGATTTGCGCGTGTGGTGATACCGGACATTGTTGTCATGCGCTTCCTTTGTGCACCAGCCTTATGGATATGATCATGTCCGTCTGAGGAGTTATTTGCACGTCTGTTACTTGCCTTCGCAGCCAACATGCTATAGGAAAAAATGTATGAAGCATCACCCCCATTCTAACAGTCGTGACAAAAAATGAGCGCGGTGCCGTTGCAGGGGGGGGGGGGGTTACCCTGCTCCTTGACAACCACTCCTTGGAAGGTTTCGGCAAAAGAAGAAAATTTTAAATGTATTGCAGTGGCCTGTGGATGGTTGCTGGTAATTCCTAATGGCTATTGCCTAGTTGCTGTTATCCGTGGCATTGGAACAGGGGGAGAAGGGGGGGTGCCTAGGTAGCGGGGGGGGGGGGTCCTCCTCCTTCGAAACCCAAATTTTGGCACCTTTGTCCGCCTAAATTCCAATAAATTGAACTACGCACAAACCTTGTGGTCACTGATTGTCCCACAACCGCGATGCCACAAACCTCCCACGGAGGTTCAGTTATTACTACAAACTCATTCTAAAGAACAAAGCCGATGATTGCGGATTCCTTTAATGAAATGCGACACCAAATGCAGAAATGGGGGAACGGTAATCCGTATGCGGCACTACTCTTTCATCTTTCATGTTTCCGTGAGTTTCATCTCTTGGACAAATAATTCAATGAAATCGCGTTGGGCAAACCCTTCGTTGGGCAAATCTTGGGTGAAATTGCGCTGTTGCAGCGCATCGCGTTACCGAAGCGCATCGGGCTTGTTGTTGCTTGCTTGCTTGCTTGCTTGCTTGTTAGCTAGATTTAAGGGGACAGGGGTGTAGTAATATATATACATATGTGTGTGTGTGTGTGTGTGTGTGTATGTGGGATCTCTGTTGCTAACGCTGTACAATAATTCAGCTTGGTTTGCTGCATCACAATATGATATTCTAATTAATTTCAGGCCACTGTGTTGGGGCCTTGGGTTTGACCTTTACCCGAGGCTCGTAGCTGCCAGGTATGAGTTGATTCATTGCAGCCCATGGCCTGAAAAAAGTCCCTCGTCGGTGGTTTCAAGAGGGCGAACATAAAAGGCAAGAGGAGTGCCCGCCACAGCAACACGTCCCGCATGAAATGGAGCCACTGTTCATAGGCAAACTAAGTGTGTATTGCCATCAGAGGTCGGGTCAACAGATTGCCAGGCGAAAGACGGCGACTGTGACAGCGCCACCCACACGTGACACCGCCTGGGAATGCCTCCAGCAAGAGAACAGCTGTATCCCCACCGCCCTAGGATGAGGGAGGGGGGACCACATAGGCTTAAGCGTGGAGGTCCCAGTGGGCGTCACACACAGCCCTGGGCCAGCTCGCGCTGCGTGCAACACACGGCCCGGACCTGTTTATGGGAAAGGGGAACAATGAAGGTGCAAAAAATAAAACATAGGATGATGGGATGCACATGCATGTGCCGTGCACGGCTGGTTGTATTTGTGTCACCGAGACAGCCGGGGTTAGGTCACCACATCTCATTTTGTTCCTTTTGGGACCCCCGAGAAGGCACGGGTGGGGTAGCCATTCCACCTACATGTGGCCCCCCGAGACGGCAAGGGCTAAGCAACCACTCCTTAGTGACAAAGGAAGCCGAGGTACGTATGCAGCGCGCTACTGGCAGGGGGAAGCACCCAAACCCGGAACGGCGACGGCGCAATTCAGAGTGCCAACCGCGAGTAATTCAACACCAACAACGGTCGTTCGGCTCTGGTGTAAACGGCGTTTCTATTGGTGCCATCACACCCCGGTCACATGCTGGGTGCTAAGTGCTCACTTGGTTGTCCACTTCCATCGGTTGGGCAGCGTAGAGCAAGGTATGGGAGGTATCCACACGGACAAACTGCCGAAGGCATCAACAAGCAAGGAAACCATGCCATTGCGAACACGCCGCACAGTCAGTGTGCCCTGACCCTAAGGCATTGCAGTAGGCCCAACCACATGGGTTGTGATACAGAGCAGCGATGATGCAGTGCGTGGGTCCAATCAGTACGAAGCTTGCACAAGGTGGGTTGGGCCTCACACTTTGGCTGCAACTAGAACTGTAATCACAAAAGCTAGTGGTGGGGAAGGGTGCTGTGCTAGGCTCATACATGGGATCAAACCATGATGTGGACAAACCCATCGGAAGGTGGGCTGCAAACCACGACAAATATTCCTCCAACTGCATACCAAGGAAACTAGCCATGGTTGGAGTGGATGGTGGGTCGTTGACGAGAATAGGGAGAGATCCCCCCCCCCTTCTAGACTTGGCTAGCCACGGCTGGGGGTGATTTTCGCAGAGGCCCCATATGGACAAAAATGTTGAACAAACACTTACCATAGGGCGCTCCTAGGGATGTCAAGCAACTCCATCGGAGAAGACAATGCCATTTGACATGCATGCATAGGCGGGGCAATAACAATTGTTATTGTACCTTTGCTTATCTGCCTTTCCATTGCCTACGATTTGTGTGTTCGGCGCAGCGGATGCAATTTGGGCACTTGGCACTCACAACTGTGATGACCGGAAATATCCCAATTCCAGAACCTCCTTCCAAAAAGAAAGAGCGCCATGCAATTTGGCTTCCCACTTGGAAGTAGGCACATCAGACATCACAATAAGGTAGAAGCGGGCAATGCACCAGAAGAAATGATGAATTGATCAACCAATTGATTAAGTGAATTAAATTAAAAGAGGCACAACTAGTCTGGAAGGCTTTGGGATAATTTATTCCTGGGATATTTTTTTCCCCCGCTGTATACTTCAGCATGGGCACAGTACCTTGTGCACAGGTGGGCAGGGCTGTGTGTGCCCATCTAGATTGCTTTGTTACCTCCATCCAGCACAGAGTAGCACACTCCGCGTCGTAGCACACTCTGCCCCGCACACAGTCTGGGACACCGCTGTCCGCTACCCAAAGCGCCATTGCGGCCCAAGCTGCAACAGCGTCGATCCGACATGTTGGTGCACATATCGCACGGAGATGGCCACCATGCAAGGACTGATTCATGCGATCATGACGTTGTTGTATCTAGGGATGGACCCCCATTCCCCAGTAGCCAGTGCAGATAGTGCGCTCTTCCCAAGCCATTGCCTGGGGGGAGTTGGTTAAACACGATTTCCAGACACCCCCTTCGCCTGCACAATCACTGAGTCTCTGCCCTGGTACACGGCGCCACAATAAACATGTGTCGGCCATATGAGAAGAAAGACGAAAGGTGAGGGCCAGTACACAGGGATCAGGGCAGGGCACAGGGGTTCCCCAGTACACTGCCAGTCTGACGTTCCTGTTTGTCCTCAGCCTTTGATGCATTGGTCAGTAGTCTTTCTGTGCTTGTGCGCTCAGTGTGCCATTAGTCTATCAGTATATTGGAGGGTTGTTCCATGAAGGCAGATAAGTAGCATTAGCAGTACAGCTGTTGTCCAGTGCCATGTTGGTCGAGATCAATTCTTAGAAGTGTGGGAACGTCTCTCAAGGAAGCTAGTTGGTAGAAGTAGTGGCAGGTCAAGTGCTCTTCAGTAATACGCGGTGTACAGAATCTGGTGCGGCCGCAAGGGAGTTGCGTTGAATGGTCTTTTCACACAAAAGATCCCCTGGTTGATGTGCTGGCTGGTATGCTATGTGCGCACACAGATCTCCCTTTTGCTGTGTGCTCACTCTTCCACATTGTGCAGCTGTATCCCCGTTACCAATGCGCCAAAGGGAGTATCTGCAATTGGTCGCGCACAACCTGTGCCAGGTCGCATCTGCTAATGGGGCATCAGTGGTACACTGGATCATTGCGGTTGTATTCTATCAGCCTGGACGGATAGAAGGCCCCCCAAAAGACACTTCCCAGAAGTGACCTCGACCAGCAATCAGTGTTCTGTTTTTGCACAAGTGTGCAGGGTTCCTGGACCCCACGTGGCATCACCTCTTTCATTTTGGCAAATGGGGGGCATGAGTATGAAATTCGCCTGTTGAGAGGGAAGGAGTCCGAGTGGGAGGGCGGTTGCAGGCTATGGTTAGAGGGTCACCCTGGCACACGCACAGGTGTATCGGCCAACCGCGATACGCCCAGGTTACACAGGCTCATACGCCCAGGTTATACACACAGGGTCATTTGTTCCATTCAAGCCGTCCACAGGGGCATTGTTTTGGGGTCCTCCACTTGCTCCAGAATATGCAAGCAGTGCACATGTTCGATGATTGCGCTTGCTTGCCCTCAGGTTAATGCCTTTATCTCCCTTTTTTTGAAATTGTTAGGCATGGACATCTGCCATGTTTTTGCTGTGGTGGTATTGTTAATGCACAGTTGCCCAACACTGGCGCTTGATGTCAGTCGCATGTTTGTTGTGGGCTTTGATGGTACGGAGCTTTCCCAAGAGATTGAAGAGAGTATTGACTCAGGTGTTGCTGGCGTCATCCTGTTCCGACGGAACTACAAATCCGTGGAGCAACTGCTCCGTCTAACGACGAGTCTGAAGGAGCGAGCTGCACGGCCATTCCTCATCGGAGTCAATCAAGAGGGGGGAAGGGTCCAGCACTTGAGCGATCCCTTCACACGCCTGCCAACGATGCGCGATTTGGGGGCCCTCAATTGCTCTGACGTGGCATTCCAATTTGGGCGTTTGGTGGGCACTGAGTTGCGGGGCGTACACGTGGACATCAACTTTGCACCGGTGGTGGATGTGAACACAAACCCCAACAACCCGGTCATTGGAGACCGTGCACTGGGGAGCGACCCAGCGTTGGTAACGCGTCTTGGTCATGCAATCGTGGACGGCATGCAGTCTGCAGGTGTTGCCGCCTGCCTGAAGCACTTTCCTGGACACGGTGATACATCCTCGGACTCCCATTTGGCACTCCCTGTTGTTTCCCTGCCACCCTCGGAGCTGGAGGACACACATTTCAAACCATTTCGCGACATTATTCGAAGTGCGTTCCCGGCGGCCGTGATGACCTCCCACATCATATTCCGGGAGATTGATCCGGACAACCCTGCTACGATGTCGCAGACAGTTCTCACCGGTTTACTGCGCGAAAAATTTCGTTTCGGTGGGGTTGTCTTCTCTGATAGTCTCGAAATGAGAGCCGTCTCCAATCATCAACTCCCTTTACAAAAGGTATTGGTCTCCGCAGTCAATGCAGGAGTAGATTTATTCTTAGTGCCACACACCCAGCGCATGCAACGTGCGGCAGTTGTGACCCTTCAGAAAGCTGTTGATGATGGTCTCATCCCTTTGCAGCGACTGCGGGACTCTTTCGCACGCACGGACTCCTTTTTTCGAGAGTTTGTCAAGGAACCGCATTTTGATGGCGTTGACAAAGTCGGTTGCCAGGAACACAGTGCAATGAGTAGCGCGTGGTGGGTGCAGTCTGATGAAAGTGCTGCGGAGGGAATAGATTGGAAGGGAAACACGTATTAGCAAAAGCCAAAACACTAGGACATAGCAGCAGGCTATCAATGGGGAAATTTTGGTGATTGTCGGCAGTGATGTGATGTCCTTCGTGGCCTCGAACATCCGTCCACAAAAAGAATAGTTGCTGAGAAACCCAAGTGTTTTTCACTGGGGTTGAGTTGAAATAAAGTCAGTTGAAATGAGTTGAGTTGAGATTAGTTGAGTTGGCACGAGTTACGGTGTGTTGCGATGTGTTGCCTGCGTTGCATTGCGTTGCGTTGTGTTGCATTGAATCAAGTTGTGTTGGGTTGTGTTGGGTTTGGTGAATTAAGTTGACTTGGGTAGGATTGGGAATGGAGTTGAGCCGAGAAAATCCGTGCATCTCGCAACACTGCAAACAGAGCGAGAACTGTGCACGAAGTATCTGTCAGTGTCTCTCTAGTCGAATGGACCGGCAGACGAGTTTGATGCCCCCCCTCCCCCGTCAGAGAAAACCAAGAAGAAATCACCACTCTATTTTTTTTGGCAAAACAATTTTAGTTGAAATCGAGTTGCAAGAAACCGTTTCTGTTTGAAGGGTCCGAAAATTAGGAAAAAAAAGTTGCTGTTTTGTGTTGTTTTGTCCGAAACCGCTCAATGCACGCAGCAAGCAAAAACTACAGTTTGTGGCCCATTGTCCGGAAAATGATTTTCACAGGCGCTTTCTATGACAATGAAGTGCCTCCTCTGGGGTTCGCCTTTCTACTCCTCGCCGCACCTCCAGTTGGCCTTTCATTGCTGCAGCCCGCATGGTCTAGCATCATGTGTGGGGTCCCTCAGTGTGCCGTGAGGCCTATGCCATGAGCAATCGCTGTTTTCAGGCCGCTGTCTGCCATACACGTACATTCCAGGTTTATAGATGGCTGCCGTTGGTGGCACGCTGCCAGCACACGTGGCAGAGCCGATTGCGACCGATTGCGAATGCCTCTTTGCCTATTGCGAGCGAGACGAAACATTGCAGGAGAAGCCCGCTGGTATGCTTGCGATAGGCAACCATACCAGCAGCAGAGATGCCATTTGGAAAGACGTCCATGGCGTATTGGGGGGCAATATTGTGTTCCCATACACAGGACTACTCACCTTCATACTCAGTCCAAAAACTCAAGTAATGAGTTAAAACAAACTATATTTCCTACTTAAAACGCCATATTGCTGTCTAAATCTGCTGTTTTTGCCTTGTGGACGTGAGCTCCCCCGGTGGTGGGTGGTTTTCAGGGAAACCTTACTCACAATTGGGCGCTGTGCGCGCGCTCTGCAGAAACGGCCCCTTGGTGCTGTGCCTTCTTGATGCCCAATGACGAGGATGGAGATGGGTTGGGGATGGGGAACGAAAGCGGACGGCGATGTTTCACTCTATGGTAAGCTGCAAACCACATGGTGTTGGTTAAAGAGCAGTTGAGTTGGTGTCTGGGACACTTTTATTGGAGTTCACCTGCCTGGACCTGTCATCCTCCGCCATCCCCCGCTTAGGTGGACCAACAACAGGCACAACATCGAGTGGCGCAACCGAAGTGGAACCTCCCCTCTTGAGGGCCCAACACTCAGCAATTGGTGCTATCACCATGTGGGCGAAGCTGCCAAAATATGTGCTGTGACAGGGCTAATGTTGCCGTACCCAACATGCACTCCCACCCGTTCACCCATTTGTGGCATGACAAATCACGCATAATCTCAAATTAGGCCATTTGTTGATTTCACGTACAATCACAACCACTCAGGAATACTCACTAATAAGAATTTGTGCAAAGAGTGTGAAAGAAAAATGAAATGAATGGCGACAACTGGAAATTCACCTATTTTCCTATTTTGCAATGTTCGCAAGCCGCGTATTAATGTTTCATTCTGAGTCCACTTCGCATACTGGCAAGGAGCAAACTCAGGTAGATTCTCATGTTGGGAAACCAGCTCCACAAGACAGAAGGATGTATGAGTTCTGGCAACAGAATTTTGAGGAATATGACAAGGTGGGGGGGTTCAGGTCAGGGGCTCAGGTGACTGGGTCTATTGCAGGCACACGAGAACAAGGCAGCAAAGGCGCTGGAACAAATTTTGTGGGGCGTGGGGCTGAATTGCAAGGACACATTGCCATAATCCAGGGCGTCGACCGATACTCGACCGATACTCCCTTGCGGTGCCTGTGGCGCCTGTGGCGTGCCGTACGGCACACCTTTGGTATAAGGCAACCAGGTGTTATTCCTCACTGCGCTTTGCACATTGAGGCGGGGCTGTAGTCTCCTTTGTAGAGAGCGATGGTGTCAACAGATCATTGTGCACCCCCACCCCCTCCCCACGGTATCATTTTTGTGGACACGTACCCCAAATGGCTTCGTGGCTTTTACTTCTTGTTGTAGGTTTTGGTGTTTTGGGTTGTTTTGGGTTGTAAGGGAAATTTTCCCGGCCTGAGGCGCGCGCTACAGCACGTGAGAACACACCCCATTACCCAGCAGATGTGGATGAAATCTGAAAGAATGTGCTGCAGGGCAGCATCCAGTTTTATTTAGTCCTCTCTGGGTGTATTGCATGTTTCTTCAAAGATCGATGTTACACAGACAGCTGTCAGTGCTCAGTATGGTTGGTATTTTTTTTTTTGCCTGTTTCGTGTCTGATGTGTCATTTAGCCCTTCATTCCAACCCCACAGCCCGTAGTAGGGTGGATGGTTTCTCAACAGGCTGTCTTCTTGTCAAGATAGCATACTCCCTCAGATGAAAGCCGCTTGTAGGGCTTTGTTGCAGCGTCACCTTTGCGTATACTTTCCTTGAGCTGACACAAGGAGGGGAGGCGGTACCAATCCATGCCCCATGTCGCAACCAATTCTGTCAGCAATGATTTCCCTCAACCTCCACCATGACCTCGACAGCCGCTGAGGCATGCTGGGCGCGGTGCTGTGCAGGCAGCACTGCATCCCCATAAGAAGCCGTTCCCCTTGCGCAAGACCGGGCCTCCTGCTGTGGTTCCCGAGCCCCCGATTCATCCAGCAGCGGCCGGAGGCACGTGGCGCCCTGCGTGTTCGTGATGTGGTGGCGCCCTTGCGTGACCTTGGGCTACCTGCCAATCCGCAAGCGGGCCTCAGCTGCCTTGTGCAGCGGCTTGTCAGGGACGCCGACATTCAGCCTCTGGTGTCGCAGTGGAATCGGCGTCTGGAGGTCCCGGCCCTTCTGCACCATTCAGACCTTTGCCTTGTGCTAGGGGTGTTCATAAGAACGAGGCGAACCGTCCGTGGTGCTCTGGGCATGTGCCCCCGTGTCTAGTCCCCCTCCTCTCATGCGCATGTCTCATTTAATGTGTGTGGAAGACCACTTAGTACAGTTTACCCAGCTTCCTCTGTTTGCAGAACAAATGGCCATGGTCATCCAATCGTGATGATGTTGTGTTGGTATGAGGATGCTGAAGCTAGCTGCAGCTTCCAAGCCTTAGGCAGCCCTGAAGCATTTTTGCATGGCAGCCTTCTTTGCCAATGGTAAACTCACCCAATAACGGGCGCTGTGCGCAAACTCCCCGTGAGAGTGAAGCATGGGTGGCCAGGCATATAGCTAAGGGATCGAGGGAGGAGCGGGCGAATTTATCAGATTTCTGAGATTTCTGGAGGGGCATCATGTCCGCATGTCGTGTTTAGTTGTTTCTTGGGCAGAGAAGATCAAGGTTTACTTCAAGGAGTGGGGATGGGAGACGGTGTGCTTGATAGAGACTCGATAGGTTGATGTCTGAGTTTGGAGTTGAGTCCAGTATCAACTGGCGGATACGATCCGGTGCGTGTTTCCGCGGGGTTCTCCTTGTTTTCGGGTGGCTAAAATGAGCCACCCTCCTCGTCAAAATGGAGAAAATGACTTGGGATCCAGTGGCAGAGGGCAATCACATGCGTTGGACGTGCTGCTTCGGGGCCCTTTAAGAATGCGATCTTTGTTTCCCACTGCGGACAGGTTTGAGGTGTCAGAACTGCTGGTAATTAGCCGAGGACGGTTGTTGGTCCACCAGTTTCAGTTTGGTGGTCAGCCGCCGCCGCTTGCAACCGACAGCGGTTGCCGATTGACTGGTGCTCTGTCGGAGGACTGGAGTCGGGCAGTTATCTGTGGTTTCTTTTTGGCGTTCAGAACAGCTCCATTAAAATTGGCTGTTGGGATTTGAATTGGTTGCCGCCAATACTCCGGACTGCTTTGGCGTGCTGAAACGGTTGTGACCGGTGTCGGAATCTTTTGCCCTCCTGTAATGCCTCTTGCAGGAGGGGGACAGGGTGCTGCTGGAGTGCGTACTGAACAGTTTGTCGCAGTTGCTCCTGCCAGAACTGCGGTACGACGGAGGGCATGCCCCAAAGGACCGGAGGCTGTGGCTGCCCACACACTATGAGCTCGCGACGAGGAGCGTGCCGTGGCTACTGCTGTACAAAGACATGCGAGGCTCGGAGCACCTGCTGCAGCCCGGCAGCAGGCACTTCCGAGTGCTGGACGCGATGCTGCTGGAGTACGAGTTCTACACACCGCATCTCCGGGCGATCGACGCCTGCCCCACGGACGTGTACCAGTTCAGCCGCGTCGTGCGTGCGGTTTCTGGTCTGAGGCCCAACATTAGGCTCTCCCAGTTGCCCCTGCTGCGGCACTATCCACTCCACAAGGTGCACCTGCGCAACCCTCAGATCGGGGGGAATCACCGTGGCGCTGCACTGTGCGACGCTCTAGACAGGGAAG
Organism: Eutreptiella sp. 'Long Island Sound 2002'; assembly: GCA_964036045.1. Classification (NCBI taxonomy): domain Eukaryota; phylum Euglenozoa; class Euglenophyceae; order Eutreptiales; family Eutreptiaceae; genus Eutreptiella; species Eutreptiella sp. 'Long Island Sound 2002'. Next base: position 51,584,301 of record OZ038386.1, read on the forward strand.
TCGTCGCTGGTGCGCTACAGACTGCAGCGTTGCAGGAGCGAGAGGATTTGGACAACGACGGCGCGTTTCAGGTCTCCAGTGCGGACGGCGGCACCCGTCTGGCGGGGACGCACGCGGGGGGTGATTCATTCCGCGCGTCGTCCCCGTGGATTGTGGAGCGGCCTGAGGGCGTTACGATACATGATCTCCTTCACGCCATTGTCATATGCACACAGACAGTGTCGAGAACTGCCACGAAGGCGCAGGAGTACGCGGGCTGTCGGGTCCTGCAGTGGGGTGCGGAGCAGGTGGATTTAGGCGTCGAGTTCGAGGACGGTGTGCCCGTTGTGGTGGAGCCTGTGTGAGGTGCAGGCCGCAGTGCACCGTCTACACACGTTGCCCAAAAGAGCTGTCGGATTCCGTGTTTTTAGTGGGTCAATACGGTGACAGGCAGATCGCATGTGTGTGCACTGTGTGTGTGTGTGTGTATGTGCATGGGTGTGGGTGGGTGTGATCTCCTGAGCAGACTCAGGACGTGTGTGATTTAGAAGTTCGGCCGTGGTTTCCAGTCTGACCCTTGACTTCGTTGCTCCCTTGATTCCCCGCTGGGGGTACATTTGGGAAAGGGAGGGGGCATTGCTGCAGTCTCACCGAGGACCAGAAGCTTCCGAAATCTTACGACTTCTCTGCGGACGGAGCAGCTTGCAGGGCAGACATTTATGTACAGAACAGAAGGTTTCTTTGACGTTTGACAAACGTCATGTCGGTGCCCAACCGACGTTTTGTCTGGCCCACCTATTTCCCAGAAAGTTTTTCTTCCGACCCTTTGCACTGACTGTGAGCTGGCTACTATCAATTCGATGTATAAGTAGGCGCCACAACTTTGAGGGTCAGTAGGAGCCAGCGCGTTTCGGTGGGGGTTTCGGCGGAAGGCAGCAACCGACTTCTGCACCGACTGCCCCTGCTGGACAGCTGCAGCAGGTCCGCCGCAAGACGACCGGGATGTGCTGAGATTTTTTTGCTCTCTGTTGTGCACACCGTGTGTGTGTGTGTGTGTGTGTGTGTGTGTGTGTGTGTGTGTGTGTGTGTGCAAGGGTGTGGGTAGGTGTGATCTCCTGAGCAGACTCAGGACGTGTGAAGCTCTAGAATATCACAAGCTGGAACACTTGCAAAGGGGAAACACTATCATGAATTTTTGAGGATTCCAAAGTTGCACTGTGAAATCAACTCCATCACAAGCCCAAACAGCGGCACTGCATGGATGATGTTGATCGTGAGGACTCGATGCCCGGGTTCCACATATTGGTCGATGTCGCAGTAAAATGCGAGTATCATTGCGTGCCATTCCATCGGTGCCCCTTGCTTTTTGTGCCCATCAAGACTGGCCCAAGACACCCGCCCCTGTAGTTTGATGCACCATTGCAAACGCATGGCCTGCCCCTACCCCCAATACCTGTTGCTTTACCTGTACCCCCCTCTTGCAGAAGCTGTGCATCATGTCAGAAAGTTACGTTTGGAGACCCCTGTCGTCATTGTCCTTGGTCGCTGTTTCTCTGGTTCGTCTCCGAGTCCATGGTGTGTGCAGCAACCCCGCCACAGTCGACAACACAGATCACGGGCGTGGGATTTCTGGGCAGTAGACAGGCTCCAAGGGGGGCGGGGCTCATGCCAGTTGTTGCATCTGCTGGTTCAGGGGTTCGGCGGTGGTTACGTTCCTGTCTGTTCCTTGACTTCGTTGGTACGTTCCCCCCCATTCTGCCCTCCCTTGATTCCCCTCTGGAGGTACCTTGGGGAAAGGGACGGGGCATTCCTGTAGTCTCACGGAGGACCAGAGTCTTACGAAATCTTACCACTTCTACGGCAGACAGTCCTTCTGCGTCACATCTGCTTCCTCACGGACATCAATGGTTCCTCTGTGTCATATTTGTTTCCATTGCATTGTACCAGCCACAAGTCTGGAGTCACCAAGTGGAACAACACAGTGAATTCACACATGCATTTTTGAATCTGCATGCACCTACCTCTCCTCTTTCTTGGGGGGCCAAGCTGAGGCAGCAAGAAGACGCCTGAACAAAGAGATGCACACCGTCAAGTTGAAAGAGGTGTTATGCAGTGCTCTTCTCCTCACCGCATTAATGGGTTCATGACTAGGATAGTCCGTTCAGAGCAAACGATTCTGATTCTTTTCAAAAAAGGAACTCCAATGACTTGGTCTTTTTTGTTTTTTAGCTTGTTTTTTTTTTAAAAGACCAGGTCTTTCCAGCCTCACCAAGCAAACAGACTTGCAGGTGAGCTCAAAGAGGACGGTTGCCGAGGGAATAGTTTTGATTTCAATGCATTGGCACAGCTATGCGCAGTGGGGGGCTGGGTGGGGCTGGGTGGAGCAACACACAATTACAAGGGTCCCCAACTCCGTTAAACCGAATCACTGTGCTGGACAGATGATGCATCAAACGAAATGTTGTGCTGTGAAAAGCTACATCAACATGGTACATGCGCTTTTCTGTGCAGGGAGGCTCAGGGGCGTAGACGGTGCCATCAGTGGGTTGTGGGTTCCGTAATTTCTGCATGCACGATGCCCTTGTGGCAGGATGTTTTAGAGCTGCAAGAAAACATGACGCTACCTAAGTGGCCATCCCCCAGTCCCCTGCAGGGCCGGACAATATTTTCTAAGCAAACAGCACACGGGAGCCACTGCAAAATCCGTTGGGTGGGGGAGAGGGGAGAGGCGGGCAAAGGGAAAGATACATGACTTTTTTTTAACAGCCACAAAATACTGGGCCTGTCTGGTCCCATGAATTCGGTCCTGGTGGGGGGCTACCGGATACCTTGGCCAGTGTAGTAGTAGCATGGTTCAGAGGCGTCCCCGCCTTTTCGCGGGGGCTCATTACACCACATGCCGGCGCCTGGTCCAGCCCAGCATAGCGTCATTTGCCACAGAGTTACAGCGCTCTATCCTGCGGGGCATCCTATCAGGAGCAACCTGGACAGCCCTCCGGGCCTATCAACGTGGCATGAGAGCCACATCCACGTGCCCGTACTGTGGCGATGCTCCGGAAAACGAGGAGCACATTTTTTGGCAGTGTTCAGCCTGGAGTACGGTGTGGGACATCCACCTGCCGGGCATTAGGACGGCGGCGGCATAGATCACAGGCCTTCCCCTCATGGACCAGTGGCCCCCATGTTTACGACTTTGTGGATTGGCCCCAGAGCTAGACACAGACAGCGTCAAGTCAGGGACAGCGCTCGCATTTATGACAGCTCTGCACAATATGTTAGTAGCCGTTTTGCAGGCCCGCAAGTTACGAGACACACAATCCCCCATGCTTTTCATGGGGTCGAGCCTCTCACAGCAGCTTCGGCAATACCCGTACCACCAGCTGGTGGGACCCCTCCCCAGACCGGAAGACAAAGGGTTACTTCTTTTGCGTACCCCTAAGAAGGTGGAATGGCAGTGGGAAATGCCCTTTTTGGCGGACCTGCTACGCTGGCTGAGGGAACTGCACTGGGCCCCTGAACCAGGCACAGTAACGTTCTTGGAACTCGCACTGGACTTTGAGGAATTTGCGCAACGCACCCTCCCACACGCTCCACAGGCAAAATTTAAGGGCACCACCCTTTCACTGCAAGAGAGAGGCCGGGTCTTACGACTGGCAATGGCAAATGCGCAGCGCCTGGTCACCAAAGGCCATTTGCATCCAGCGTGTGTGGTCACACGCTGCAGCTCTTTAGTTCCTTTGGGGGGGCCGGCACTCTGCGGCCTGAACTGCCGCCCCTATTTCACCTGCCGCAGTGCCATGAACATGCACGTTCAGCAGTTAGTGGCATACTGTGAGCGCACGTGGGCCACCAAGGTTGGTCTCAACAGAACACACAAACTGCGCCCGTACACACATAGGCCACGCAGAACAGCGCAGGAAGTGGAGGAGCATCGACTACAGCGTGCACTCCAGGGGAATCTGCAGTTGGGGCTGGCTCCGTCCTCGGAGCAGACCACTTTTGCCAAAGGGGGGGGGGCTGCTCCTCCTTTGCAGCTGATTTCTTCCCTGTGATAGGGGATGGGAAGCTCCCACAGCGCCCCTACACCGGGACACGCAGGCGCGCAAACACACACAGGGCGCCACCACCGGCGCCGCCGGCTGATCCGTCAAAGTGTGCCCAGCACTCTGCTGACGCATGCGCGACCTGCAAGAGACTTCGTCGCACAGCTGAAGCATGCTGTGCGCTGGAACATCACGCTGATGATCACATAGCACGCAGACCGCAACTGCAACTGTGCCCACTGCATGGCCTGCCACCGTGCCCGAGGTGCACACTCAAGCAAAGGGGAGTGCGCCACTGCTGTCAGCGGGGACACCATAAAGTGTGCACCCCAGGGCCTGCGCGCCGGAAGCGCCCACTTGCTGCACATGCACAACTGCCCAACAAACGACCACGCCTGCAAGGGCCTGCACGTATCTCTACGGGTCTGCTGAGGTCCCCACACCAACCCCCCACCCCTCCAGCCCCCAAACGCAGGAGGCCGAAAACACCCCCCCCTCCGTCCCCACCAGCCCCAGTTCCACGGGGGCTGGAGGAGACCGTGGCCGAGGATGTCGCCCGCCCGCTTTTCGTGACGAGGCACGGGAGAGCAAACACTCTGGATACCTAGCCAGCAAAATACAGAGGTTCTGATTCCGCAGAAGGGAGGGAAACAACGTCACAAAGAGGCCTCAGCAGACCTGAGCCAAATGAGGCGTCCAGCCCAACGCTGCACAAGGATCCATCTCTAAAAGTACAGATCACACACACACACACACACACATGTATGTGTGTGTGTGTGTGTGTGTGATTTCTGTGCGCCAATATACCTCTTTTTCCTGCGTAAAGGAAGGACCTAGGAAAAGGTGCACCAGAAAGCGGTGGCAAAGAAAGGAGAGAGCAACCACAGCAGATGACTCGTCCGGGGCGTGCGTGACTGTTGTATGCCTAAGTTTTGGGGGGTGGTCCGGGGAGGTAGCGGCGAGTGGGCGGGTATTGCACTGAAGAATAAGCCACTCCAAGTTCAACCTGGGGGGGAGACATGGTCGAGTCTTAGCTATTGAATGTTATTGTATCAAAATTGAATTGTCTTTGGTCCTCGATGGGACGACCAGCCAGAGGACAGACAGTGGAACGAAGCCTCATGGAGAGGCATACATTTGAACGTGACCCTGTCAAGATTAAAGGTCTCACTCCTGGGACTGTGTGAACACCACTGCTGGTGGGAGACGTCTGTGCATGCATCAAATAACATGGTGCAAGAAAAAGTTGGAGGGTATTTTTGAGCCTATGAGATGTCCATTTGGATCTCATGTGCCACGGTGGCGGGGGTTGCGGGGGTCAGTAACACGGTGTCAAGCAGCTAGTGGTGTGGTTGTACGGTGGCGGTGTAGCACAGATTGCTCATGCCTAGCCAGTCCCAGGTCTCTTAGTCGTGGGGATGCATCGGTTGAAGACAAGCTGCCAAGCGCTAATCCTCTGGTCCCACCGTCCAGTGAGGCCAAGGCAAGGAGGGTTCAAGTGTGAGCACGGTGCAGGGTAGTGCTTGCGTGTAGCATACCAGTGCAGCCTGATGTTGCGCAAACCACCATTCATGAACTACGAGCTCTTACAATGGTATGGTGAAGTATGCAAGAACACTGATGGTGTTTCAGATGACCTGCGGCCCCGTTGTCCAGCACTTGCCTGCAAGGGGATGGCTCAGTGAGGGTAGCAGTAGTAGACGGATTCACCAAGTCGCCTTTCTCTGGTGCTTTCCATTGGTGCAAAGCACCAATGTTCCATGTGCAATATCCCAATGCAACACACGGTTTTCGTGAGTGCTTGCAACTTGTGCTGTCAGTTTTCTATTGAAATCTGCTATTTTTACCATGTGGCCGGTGGTGGGTGGTTTTCAGGGTGCTCACAGGAAAACTAAATTGGGCGCTGTACACCGACGCCCCCTAAGACCACCAGCCAGTGGTAGTAGCCTGTGCCTTGTCGGGCTGTCATTTTTCCTTCTCTCTTCTCTCTCTCTCTCTCTCTCTCTCTCTCTCTCTCTCTCTCTCTCTCTCTCTCTCTCTCTCTCTCTCTCTCTCTATCTGTCTGTCTGTCTGTCTGTCTGTCTGTCTGTCTGTCTGTCTGTCGACATTTGTCGACGTGGGGCCTTGCGGAGGCGTCAACAAATGCGCCTGCCTGCTGTGGGCTCCGGCGATACCCGGCACCATGGAAGTTCCGCCGGGGGTGGGCGTCCTACTCAACGCCAAGCGGGGCATAGGACCACTCCTCAAGTCCCCCATCGAGTGCGGCAAGGCGGTCCTACAATGGTTACACAACATGCTGGTGATCCGGCAATGGGCCATGGCTGTGGGCACTCTTGTGTTGGTCAAGGCGTAGTGCGGCGCCCAGATGGCGGAAGTGGGGGTGCTAGACCTAGCAGCTGTCACAGGGGGCGCCTTAAGCGCAGTGCGCACGCAGTGCAACTATTTGGGCGCCTGGCCGTAGTAGAAACCCATACTTTGTGGTACTTTTGGCATCATTGTTGTTTGGTAGTAGATTTTGATGCATTGGGGATCTGGCATTTTTGGATGTTCACCGTGTTTCACCCATTTCTACTTTTTTGCATATATTTTTTGCCCATTTCCACCACATCTACTCTTTTTCTTGGTTGATTGATATGGTGATACACTTTGAGGGCGCCTGCTATAGGACATCATACTTCCCTCCTCATTTCTGAGGCCCATCTTCTCCATGGATCTCAGTATTGGGGATAGGGTGTTCTACACCTGCTCCAATGGCTTGCGACCTCCTGCCACGGTGGTTGGGACGGCTGAAGACGGACTCTTCCACTTGGAATACTCCCAACATGGGTTGAGAGTGGTGAATCGGCAATGCAAGATGGAGTCCATCTCCTTTGCCATCCCAAGTTCAGACTTGTCACGTGATTGCCCTCCATCTCCGCCGCCCAACACACAGTCAAGTTCCCCCCCAAAGGCCCCTGGTCCTTCACCACTGCCACAAGAACCGGGAAGGTCTCCCTCAAGGTCCCCTCCAGTGCAGTTTGGGTCGCCTAATTCTAAGGGTGTTTCCAAGGGGCGTGCCTAGGGGCTCTTCGGGGGGAACATAGTCTAAAAGTAGCGCGCGCGCAGTGCAAGGATTCCCCCACAGTGTTGTGGGGCCCAATATGCACCTCGCGCAACCGCGAAGTGGGGGCGCAGTGTAGCGGGGCATGGGGGGGGGGTCCTTGCATCACACCCCATCAGTTGCGTGCACTGAGAAGGGTGCAAGGTGGACAGCAATGAGGGCATTGGAGCACACACACGGTAGGACTGCCAATGCCGGCTCTTCAATGTGCCATGGGAGATGGACGAGCATGTGCCGTGGGACGGTCTATCATGGCGAGCGGTGCGGGTAGCATGGCTGCTACTGGGGGCGGGTGAGGCGTACCAACTACTCATGCTTGTGGTGTCGTCCGCTTGGCCCGCAGTGAGGCTGCTCCCCATGGTGCTAGTGCCCCAAGGCGTGCTGCATATGGCGGAGGGGCTCCTTTGCCCACTGGACAGGATGTGTCTGGCCATGCTCATAGCTTGCATGGCAGCAAAAGAGGCCGGCTAGCGGAGGGGCAATGTTGCGACAACGGTCTTCAGCCTAGTGCGCAGGTGGGTGCCAGATGTGCGCGAGGCAGTTGGGCACTAGGCACAGCTTCTGCCACCGGCATAAGTGATGTGGGCTGCACCTTGCCGGCGGCACCTGGGCACAGGTTGGAGCGACATGTCTCGCCGCTGTGCGAAAGGGGGCAGGTGTTGACGCTCATGCTGGACACGACACATATTGCAGTCTGGCGGGGTTGGCAGCCCTTGCGCCCCTATGAACGGGCACGCCCGAGGAGCCACACCCGCGGCGCTTGGGCCCCTGCCCGTTCCGCTACTGGGCAGAGGTGGTGCCCCTCGTGGCTAAAGGAGCAGCAGTGCGCTATGCCGTGCACAGTGGTTGCACATGCCGCACACACCACCAAACAATGTGCGAAGCACATTGTCCGTGCCAAACCCCCGTTGTCCCAGAGTCGGCGGCGGCCCCACTCCTAGCACGGGATGCAGCCCCCCCCCCCCCCCCTTGAGGCTACAGCCCCCACCCTCCCCCACTTGAGGCTGTAGCCCCCACCACCCCCATGGGTTTCTGGCCAGTGTGTGTATGGGGGAGGGTTACACAGCCACGGGCAAAAAGCGTGGTGGGCTCGGGCATGCTGTCACAAGGGGGACAGTCACGGCTTGTGTGTTCTCGCAATGTGTGTGAATCAAGCTGTTGTTTCCATCAAATTCGGCACTTTGAGCACTGCTCTTATTGGGGCTTACTGTGCTGACGGTGACCCTTGTTTGGTCTTTTTAGGATGCCTTGAAGTTCTCGCTGGTGGTAGTGTGGGAAAGCAAATGGGAGGGCAGGGTGCATAAAATAAAGAAAGCATTTTTCAGGAGAAGTTTTATTTCGCGTGGAGTGTTCCTAAGGCAAACTAGAGTGTTCCTAAGGCAAACTCTGCCTGCTTGCCAAACCCATTGCCAAGCCCCCTGATGAAGGTGCTGCCAAGTCTTGTGCCAAACCTTGGGCAAGGTAGCAGCCAAGCCATGCGAAACTTGCACGTGCCTTGCCATGCAGTAGGGGCGCAGCTCTGGGTGCGGCCGGGGGTTGCACACCGCGAGGTGTACCTCAACGAGGCGCAGCATAGCGCACTTTTGCACCTCATGGGCACCGCCTCGACTAGGCGGTGGAATGGGCAGGGGTCGCCGCATGCCGCTAGGGGACTCGTCCAACAAGAAGCCGATGGGGTGAAAGAGGCCAAAAGCTCCGGTGGTGCTCGGGCGCATGGGGTGGCCTTGGCCGTCCACCACCTTAGACGAGGAGACACTGTGGCGCTGGCTAGGGTGAGGACGGACTGCAGCAGCCCTTTTGCCTACTCCCCACTTCCATCATCATCGCAATCACCATCACCATCATCATCCACATCATCACCCCAATCCCCATTCCCCGCTACCCCCATACTCTGACTCACGCATCCGCCTGCAACCCGGGCTCTAAAAGACTTTGCACCCATAGCTTCACGATGTGCAAGACCTCCAATTAAGGACGCAGAAGCCGGGACCCTCCCTTTGGGCGTAAGCTGAGACACAACCCAACCCGACCCCCACTAACACCCTCACTGGGGGTGGTGGGGGCTGGAGCCTCAGGGTGGGGGAAGAATTCTTGGTACTGAAGATGAATGTGTGGTCCACCTCCAAGATTTGCCCACCCTCCCCAACCACCCCGAACTGCGGCCACCCATGGTGGTGTTGCGGCTTGTCCTCACACCATGTCGTTCCCCTCTGCTACTTGAGCTACTACGGTAGCTCTCATTGCTGCTGGTGCGTCCCTCCTCCTACTTCGACCTCTCCCACGTCTTCTTCAGCTTGCTCCTCTTGCTGGCAAACTTGGGGGTGGGCTTGGCAGCTTGCTTGGGGGGCGCCTTAAGCGCAGTGCGCGCGCAGTGCGGGCGCAGTGCAATTATTTGGGCGTCTAGCCGTACTGGAGACCCATACTTTGTGATGCTAGGGGGCATCATTGTTGCCCCTAGCGTAGGTTTTGATGCTTCTTCCACATTGGGGATATGGCATTTTTGGATTTTCACCCACTTTCACCCATTTCCGCCCCTTTTCACACTTTTTTGCTCATCCCCACCATGGACTCCACACTTTGTTGTGGGCCCTTGAGTTGGGGTGACGGACTCCCCGGTTTTTGCCTGACCACAGTCGGATGCCCTATGCGAGGCCGCATCACTGCTGATAAGGATGCGTGGTTGTACCACAAATGGAAACCGGAGTTTGACGTGGACTCCCTCCTACAAGCCACTTTGCCCCCCGGTCCAGTTCAGGATGAGGTGGACACATATGAGGCCTTGGCACTAGCCGGTAGGGTGAGTGAGCTTTCAAATGCCGCCACTCCGAAGCATTCTGATTTTGTATTTAGTTGACAATTGAACAAAAAAGAGGATATGTGTGTGTCTTTCCGCATTTTGCATGATGTCTTAAGTGAGGGGAAGGTAGCTTGCATTTGTCTTTAGCTAGGGCAGTTTGGGTGACCTAAATTTGGGGGCATTTGGAAGGGGTGTGCCTTGGGGTTCTTTAGGGAGAATCTACTCTAAAAGTAGTGCGCAGTGCGCGCGACGTGCGCGCGCAGTGCAAGGATTCCCCCTTGGAGGGGGGTTTGTGTTGTGGGGTGCCTTGGGAGGTACCTTGGGGAGTACCTTTGGGGGGGGGGGGTTCCAGGAGATGGACGACACCCCCTCAGCAGCAGTAGCAGCAACAATGGGGATGTGGTGGTGGTGGGGAAGAAAAGGGCCACCCAAGCCACCCAAGCCCCCGAGTCGAAGCCCAAGGCAACCCCGCCACCCCCCAGCAGAAGGGCAAGGCGAAGCCCAGGGCAACCCCCCCATCCTTTGGGCAGGGTAAGAAGGGAGGAGGGGCAGAAGAAGGTGAGGAGCGGGGGGGGGGGGCGCCTTGCCCCCCAGCATTTCCTCCTAGAGCCCCGATTGAAGGACAACTGGGTAGCAATGAACCCCCCCTTGGGGTGGAGGTGGAAATTGAGAGTGGGTCAAGGGTGTCTGTGGGTGCACCCCCCGACCCCCCGAACACCCAGGATTTCCCCACGCAAGGGAAGTAGGCTTTCTAATCCGTCAACCTTAACCCTGAGCCACAACCTGCGACCGTGACTGTGACCACCACCTACAACCAATGACCTGTAACCTATGCCTTGTGACCTGTCGGCTCTGACCTACCGCCGGACGCGGTCAGACGACAGAAAAAGTACACGCGCACGAACATACATGTCAATGGGGGTGAAGGGAATATTTCACACCGTGTTGTGCACATATTGTACAAGGGCATGAAAGGTTTGTAGGATGGGAGCCTCACCTGCATCCAAAATAAGCTCAAACAATGCTCCAATAAGTTGCTCAAACAACGCTCAATCAAGTCAGCGCTGGCCCTCTCAGACAACACTCGAAGAAGTCATTTTTTTAAAAAAAATTTCACTGAAGGTAGAAAAACACTCACATGACTTGCTGAACACCCCACCATTGCCAGCAACGACCTCTCGGGGCCTTAACCTCGCCCTAGAGTGGGCGTGGCGTACCCCAGAAAAACAGAAACAATACACTTAGGTAGTAGTTTTCAACCCAAATCACGACTGGCACCACCTGTTTTCTATCCCCAGTAGCCCATGACCATTTTTATGAGAGATTTTCTGTTCGTGTTGTTCTCATGCAGGTTGGGCTGACATGGGCTGACATGGCATTGTGCGCACACACCGTGTAGGAGGTACTCACCAAGACAACGCCTTGGTGGTGTTGTAGTTTACTATACATGCTCTCACCGAGCTTCCACGTGGACTCCCGGATTGCAGGGGGCTGGCAAATGTGTTTTTGGGTAGTCCTGTGCGTTGCCTAGCCTTTTTCCACATATGTTTACATGTTTGAGTCAACCTCAAACCAAATGTGGCGGACTACTTTTTGTCCCAGCTGTGGCGGCCAACTCTGGGGGACAGCTGTGTGCACTATCCCATGTCACATGAAAGCCGAACACGTTTTCCATCCAACCCCCTCCAGTTGTGCTCGACCTAGAGACTTTTGCCAATGTGGGTGGCTGTGCAGGGTTGTTGGCAGCGGGTAGAACAACCAAGCAGTTGTCGGCTCATTTGGCTGGCTGGTCGCATTGTGAAGTGTTTGGTTCTTTTTTTCTTTGCAGCTGGTGGGAACTTGTTGCTTGGGGGGTTGTGTTTGCACTTTTCGTTGACTGACTGGTTGAATACATGCAGCTCTTTCAGCGACTAGTGTGTTGACATGCGTGAGCTGTGTGGCAAGCACCCAGACTAAATATGAATCACGAATGAATAGATAAATAGGAACAAACAGCAAGCAACCAGGAATAAACAGGAATCATCCGTGAAATAGCAGCAAGCAACCAGGACTGAATAGCAACCATCAAGAAATGGTAGGACCAGGGGGTCGGCCCAGATTCCCCCCCCCCCCCCCGCCCGCCCCCCAAACCCCGCCCCTTGTCCTCTCTTCAAATACATGCCTGGGTGTGGGGGATCTCACATGTGGCTGGCCTTCGGTAGCCTCCGTGCCCAATCTTGTGGACGCCCTAAGTAGAATTCATGCGTTCACCTCCCCTCCCCGGGCAGGGCGTAGTGCGATATCCCGGCGTGAGGCATGGAGGAGCTCTGATAAGCCTCCCACAGGAATTGATAGATCTGTGACTCCTGCGTGGGCTTCGATTATATCTTGTTGTAGTATTTCGTATTTAGTTTTTTTTTACAAATTCGCGTGCTTTTAAAATCGGCTGTTTTCAAAAGAGCCAAAGCCCCTTATAAGCGCTGCCCCTCTTTACTCCACATTTGCGGTGCTGCCCGTCTTGACTCCACATTCCCAGTCTTCTGTGCATGTGCCACAACCGGCAGAATGGTGGACGAGTTCGTCCCTTGGATCCCAAGAGTTTTACGGGACACCTTCGCCCTTGGAGCTTTTCGTGCCCCAGAGCCCAAGGACCCTACTCCCGAGCCCTTCGTCAATGTGTCCGCGGACGAACTCACCATTTCGGACTGGGACAACCAATTGCCACGTGAGCCCTCAGAGTCGGGGCCCCTGAGCTTCGGGGATGGCGTCCTGTTCGCGATAAAGCTCCGCGGAGTCCCGTTGTTTTTGTGCGCGTCCGGCCCCGATGCGCACGGGACCGCAGTGCATCTGTCTGACCGCCCCGACGAGAGCAGCAGTCATTGGCAGGTTGTCGAGGCGGCGAAATCGGGACTGGTCGTGTTCGCGCGGCCCGGCGACCGCCATGTTATCAATGCGTGGAGGGGTAGCTCTGACGGGGCGGCTCTGCGGCTGTACAGCAACCGTCAGCACCCGAACTCACAGTTTGAGGTCGTGCCCGTGGGCACCGACGGGCGCCGGTGCAAGATCCGCGTATCCGATGCGATCCTGCACGTCGCCGCGTCCCCATCCCGTGGCGCCCCCGTCAGGCTGCAGTCGCGCCCGCTCGCCCGGCACTGCGAATGGGAGCTCGTTCCGCTGAACATGGGCCACCGGCGTCCGACGGACGAGCACCGGCCCCGTGGCGCGAATGGGGCGCGCGCGGGCTCGCCGGGGGTGCGGCTTGCGGACTCCGGAGCGGAGCCCCGGCACAAAGCAGGGGAGCACGACCGCGGGGCTGGGCACGCGAGCCCAATTCCGCGTCGAGGCGGCCAGCTGCTGCCGCAGGCGGGGCGTGACGTGGAGATGTACGGCCCCGAAGGGTACAGGCACCCTGTGTACCAGCCGTCGACCGGGCGGCAGGCACCTGCTCCCATGGCCCAACCCGCAGCCCGGCCCGTGGCCCAACGATGTGCAGCGGGTGCTGCCCGGCGGGAGCACGGCGAGGCCCCGGCCGCGCTCGCCGCCCCGCAGCCGTGGCGGGTGCCGCAGCCGCAGCCCTTCCGCCTCCCGGGCCTCGTGGAACAGGGCGTCAAGCACTGGTACGACCACGGGACACGGCAGTGGCAGTCAAAGCCGTTCCCCTTCGTGCTGGACCCCGCCCCATTCAGTGAGGGCGCGATGCGGGTGGCGTACCGCCTGGAAAGCCGGTCCGGCGAAGGGCCTCGGTGCCATGTGGCGAAGGCCTCCAAGGCCGACTGCGACCCCGCAGTGTACTACACCGACATCGAAATGCAGGTGGAGTGCCAGGCGGTGGCCGATGCGTTCAACGCGCTGGGGCCTCCGAAGCTCGTGTCGTTTGTCCCGTGCTTCTTGTTGCAGCGCTTCCGTGGGGCGCACCATCTGCGGCTGCTGGCGGTGGAGCCGTACCTCTCCGGAGAGTACACGAAGTACAACAACAATTATGGCTTTGTGTCATTCGACGACCGCAACACGCCGCAGGCCTTCTCGCATTACAGCCATCATCAGTCTCAGGTTGCGTGTCTGCGTTGCATCTTGCACTGCCAGGGTTTGTGTGTAAATACACAAAGGTACAAGGCTACCTGCCCGACAAGGATTGCTTGTCAGAAGTGTTGTTCTGTTGACCCAAATACGTCCCCTGCCCTTAAACACGGCTTGCCCGGCTGTGTGGCTAGAACCTGTCTTTGTCGCCGTCCAAGAGAGCCGCGACGGGGTGTAGTGCATTGCAAAGTTTTGTTACAATTTTGTCAATCTCCCGGTGTTTGCACAAAGGAGGGAATGGAAAAGGTGAAACCTGAGCAGTGTGGGAATGGTACAAACTGATCACTAAGGGCTAGTAGTGGGGTTGCGGGTTCCCTCTTTGCGCCCCGTCTGTTCAGTACGTTGTGCGTTGTGCGTCCAAGAACGAGCATTTGATGCGGCACGCGCGCGGCACAAATGTAGCAACTGGGTGTCAACGCGTCGGAGTGGCAAGAGCATAGTGGAAAGCATGGAATAGTAATAGTGTGGAATGGTGGTGGTGGTGGTGAGACATAGTCTGGCCGTTCCTGCGATAACCATCTCGCCGCGGGCGGCATGCGCGGCGCAAGTGCTCCCCGTAAATGCCATAACTGTAAACATATGCCGCACATTCCCATGTACGCAGGGTCGCATGCTGATTGTAGATATCCAGGGCGTTGGGGACTGCTACACAGACCCGCAGATCCACACGATCAACGGGAAAGGCTTCGGAAAGGGCAACTGCGGCCGCAAAGGCATCCGCAAGTTCTTTACCAGCCACCAGTGCAACTCCATCTGTGCCTATCTCGGTCTGCCACGCATCAACACCGGGCCCCTCAAGGACTCGGGCACTCACGTACCCGAGGACGCAGTGGCACCACAAGCTACGGCGGCCACCCTGCACGCGGGACATGCAGTACACGCTGGGGCACTGGGCGCGAGGGTCCAGCCGGGCGCAGAGCCCCCGCCGCCGATCCGGTCGCTGCTGAAGCCGGACCCGGACGCGGCTTCCAACGACGAGTTGCTGACGCTGGGCCTGACCATGGACCAGTTCAACTCTTTGGCTGCGGAGTTCCGCAAGTTCACGCGGCCGGGGGGCATCGTGGTGCGCCGCAAAGACCTGGTCCCCCTTTTGAGGGCGCTGGGGTTGTTCGACGCCGCGTCCCCTAAGCTACGGGACCTGGAGAGCCTGACGCACCGGGACGCGGTGACGTTTGCGGGGTTTCTGTGCTGGTGGTGCGGTCTGGAGTGCGGGTGATTGTGACCGGACGGGCAGCGGCACGTGTGGCATGCGGCGTCGGTCTGGTGTGTGTGAGGGGGGCGTTGGGGGAGGAAGCCTATGCGAAGGCTGGCCTTTTGCTGATCCCGTGGTCTACTACACCGGACGGAGCGAGGACGTGATGTGTGGGAAATATCAGACGTCCGCCTGTGGACTGGTCCATGGAACCGGCGGAGATTGCAACGCTTTCTCTACATCCAGAAGAGTGCGTCTCACGCGCACGGTCGGCTTCAGAAGCGCGTGTCAAACTGACACAGTCAGCTTCAATAGAGAGTGAGGACTCTCCAGAGTATGCGGAAGACACAGGACAGGAAGAGGTGGAGGAAGTTATGTGAGGCGCTGGGGCCGTGGGCCTGCGGAGGTTCCTGGGGTCGGCCTGCAGATTGCAAGGATTTGATGCCGCAGTGTTTTGCACGCTGCAAATAGGTGGTGTCACCGGCGCCATGCGATGAGCTGCTGCGTCCCGCTGGAGAATGCAAAGTCCTTTTGGATTGCAGCCCAGTGCCACTGACTTTTTTCGTCCTTGCAGGTGCTGATCTGTGCCACCACCAGGCGTCCCCGTCGTTGACAGGGACACAGCGTTTGGTTGCGTGCACGTCAGACTGCCCTTGGTTTTCTTTATGTGACGAGTGAATCTCTCGTGGTATCCGCCGTCTTCATCTGCGTTTTTGGTGTTGTTGTTCGTTCGCGGCTGACCAGTGGCGTTGGTACGCCGTTGTGATTCTCAGCCCGTGTTACGTCCTCCACTCGGTGCACTGCACAAGGGGGCTGGCGTGCGAGAGTCATGGGTTTGGCCAAGCATTATTTGGAGCAACAAGTCCAAATGTACAACAGGGCGGTAATGGCAGGAAGGATACGCAATCGGGAGTCGTGTATTTGTGATCAACGCTATGCTATGCCCCAACGCATGATACTTTGGGGTGTCTATCATCGCTTGTAGCTCACGAGACGATCAGAGCGGGCATGCAGGAACGCTGCGGAAACAGAACGTGATGTGCACGGGAAGTGCGGGACGAAGGGGTCCGGTCTGGGCCGTTTTTTTTGGCGCGGTTCTTCTGACATTCCGATGGAAGTGCCCAAATCGGAGGTTGGCAGTCGTCTGTACAAGAGCGCGTTGCAGATTGCCAATGGGGCCAGGACAGGCACTCATGCCCTGCTTGCTTTGTTGCTCCTTTTCCTCTTCCGTCTACTCCCCTGCACCGCTTGCCCCAGCGTCGCCCCTGGGTCTCGGATGGATCCTGGGTTGACATGCGGGCGTCGTGTTTTCCGCAGAGCAAAAGTCGGGCGTTCGGACCTTTCAAGGAAGCGGCTCATTTTCACACCACCAACGCAGTGCTCACGCGCTGGGAACAGTCGGTTGCCAGTGAGCAATTAGGCACCCAGTTGAAGTGAGTGCCCACACTGAGTCTTCGGGAGCCATCAGGCCTCCGCATAGCTGGTGCACCGTCAGTGGAGAACGCAGGGCTATGGCTGGGGAAGAGCGTGGCAGGGGGCAATCGGCGAGACCTGTCGACCCAGGGGCGTCCCTGGCACCAAATGATGATGCAAGCATGATTCGCACAGCAACAGTTGAAAAGCCATTGGAATGCAATGCACACTCCTGAACCTGTGTAGCTTGTCTATGTACAAATCGGTGAACTGAGAACGCCATGGGCTACAAGTGAGATGAGCGCTGGCTGGTGGATCAGGGCAGAGGGACGTAGGGTGGGGGATGTTGAGGGAAGAGGGGTTCGTGTGTGGGTCCAAAGGTGGAAGAGCAGCGAAGGATGTAGGGGCGATGCAGTGGTGGTGCAATGATATGATGGATGTTTGTCACCACGAGCTCCAGCAAGTGCGGAGCCTGAAAAGGATAATGCCATGTCATGCAACTTGGAAATGTAATCTCGTCGCTCAGTGGAACAGATTCAATGCACGCCAGCGTCATCATGGTGGAACTGCAGAAATGCACCTGCATGGAAGGGCTTCATTATCATTTTTAGATGATTATCTCTTGGAGGGACGGGGATAGGTGGCTTGCACACTTCTCCGCGTCATCTTCAGACGGCACCTCTTCTGGGGTGCTGCGGCTGCATTTATCAAGGCCAAGTCCTTACTAACCTGCCTGTTGTAGCTGACTGCCAAGTGCCAACCGCCGTCTGCCAACCTCTAACCACCGTCAACTGCTCCCATACTACTAACTAACCATCGGCTCCCTGTCACGGTACATTCGTTTCTTAGTTCTGCCGCCAGTGTCGCATGCATGTATATCGATGAATCACGGAATGTCAATCTGGCTCGTGGCAGGCGATGGTGCCTCAATCCTGACCTTTATGTTGTTTGGGGTCCTGCCCGGCGAATTCCCCGCTCCTGGACGAGAAACACATGCTTCTCTTGGATGCATGACAAGAAACATTGTACAATATAGTGATTCTTTGATATGCACCTCTGGCCGTTGAATTGTCGCGAGAGGACTGCTGCACTGCTGAATGCAGACAGTTTCCGAAAAATCCAAAAATCAGTCGTATGTATGCACATGTTCCGCACCATCTCATCAATTCTTGCTCGCGTTCAGACATACTCCATGCCTTAGGAAATTGAGATTGAGATTAGGGAACAGATTCATCAGCTTGACTTGGAGTCAGCACAGAACCTATTCTGCAAGCGTTGACTGGTACCGGCCCATTGCAGGGCATTATTTGCCCACTCTTATTGTATACTCATCAATCTCTCCTTTTGTGGACTCACGTAATTCAAGCATTGCTAATACCATGTGCAATGTGCAATGTACATTCATGCCCTGTACATAGAGTCGAAAGTGGATCAGCTCAGGATTTCTTATTGCCGAGTCACCACGGACAACCAATGTTGCACTTATGAACTGTATGTGTGAACTCAGGCAGGAGAAACCGCCACGCCACAAAAAAAAAGTGCAATGTGCACAATGCACTCTGCGCATTACAGCCTGCACAGTACCCAGTGCATACTTTGCACTCCTCACAAATCACAACGCACTCTTTGGCTTCGCGAAATGTACCGCTTCCTTTGGAGTTTGCGGTGAGTGGGTTCTTGGTCCAGAAGCACCATTTTAGAGCATTTTGGATGAATTATGAAACCCTTTCATGACATTTTCTCAATGCTCTTGGTGCCGTCGCAGTGTTACAGAAAAGTTTGCTATTGGAGTACTGAGCAGTGCCACTTTCTTTGAGCTTCTGTTGTGCAAACAAGATGCGAACACTGGTGCGCTTCAAAGGGGATGGTTGTTCAGTTCTTTCTGAAAATTTGATGTGGATCTTCCCCATGCTCTGTTGTTGCCGGTGGATTGGTATATTTCGTAAAGGTAGTCCTGCAGAGCTCATTTTTGCGTCACTCTTCTGTAAAAAGCACAGGTGACAGAATTTAAAAGTGCATAGCAGTTTTTCTGTTTTGCCATTCATATCGCTGCCCAGTGTGCCATGTGTTCCGATGTTGTTTTTGATTTGCCTCATGGATGCTTTTGTGGCCGCTGAATGTAGGCGGTTCAACATGAGTTTTCCTCAAGCCCGGTAAATGCAATGTTGGGTACCTTCGATTTCTTTCCCCGGGTTTCTGAAGTTTGCTATGTGTGCATCGATTCTGTACAAGCAAGGACATCATGGTGAGAAACTCTGAAATGAAGGTCCGAAACTTGCAGTTTCTGCAACAGGTACGCGTTGGGACTTCCACAACTGGCACCGTCTCAAGCACTAGGTGGCACCCTTGCTGGAGCCTAAGGCGTGGTTTAAACGCCGAGGCAAGCCACCCGCCTCCGGTGTCAATGACGCTTTTCTTGGCCGGCCGCCACAGCTGGAGTGCAGAAATATGAGCCAATTTTTCCAAACCGTAAAATGAGACGATTGGCATGGTTTGTCAGACATCTCCAAATTGTGCCCCTATTTTTAGTCTATAGATTTAGTGCCCCATAAGGGCCAGAACCTATAACAATGGGTGGCCCGAATGCTTTTAAGTCTGATTTGATTTACCGCAATTGAACAATTTGGAATTTAACGCAGCTGGCGCCGCAGCGGCGGCGCGCATGCAGACGCGCTCCACAGAATTTTAAATAACAAACGTTTCTGAGGTGTATTTAGGCACGAAAGTACCTTTTTCTTTTGAAATTTATTCTTCTTTTTGCATTTGCAAGCAATACAGGAGCATCTTGCGCTGACAAACCTGATCAAAGTAGACTGTAGCTTTGTACCATAGTTCCCTGGTTGTTATGCTTGCTGCAACGACTGCTCCTATGTGAATTTGGTGCAGGTTGGTCCACATGGCACACAGTACCATATTTGATCTCTATGGGTTACAAGCTTTTCTTTTACAAGCCACGGGTTCAACCACTATTGCTGCTAGTAGCCTTGTTGACGCCTCTGCTAATTTTTTTTGTAGCGTCACCGACGCACCGTCGTTTATTTCAATTGGTGCATGAAAACATTCACGGTGAGTGTCACTAGTTGAGGACTATGGAGAAAACTTTGAAGGAGCAGGCTGGAACTTTGTGTAGTGAGGAAGAAGCAGTGAAACTTATAGTGGACCTTAGAATACCCCGTTGCAAATAGAATATTTTACAGACGTTTGTCGAAAACATTGACCAGAAACTTTGAGATGGTACAAACGAACGATGGTTCGCCGTGCTACGTTCAAAGAAAATACTCAATGAAACTAGGACCGGACACAGAACAGAAATAGGACAATAGGATCACACACTGTCGACCAAATTCTGAACGGCAGTGCTGTGATCACTTGCTTGCTGAGTAGGTCGCGGAGTGATCGCGGATTTCTGAATAGGACTCACTTGACCTACCTGAAAGCAAATAATCAAGCAAGAAACAACAAATGCATGAACCGACATTTTCAACTCAAAGAGCACACAGAAATACCAGGTCTCAAACGTGCAACTCCAGAATTTTATTGAGTGCTCAGTGTGCCTGACCTTGCTTCTCCTTAGCTAAGAAGGGATCGCATTTGTAGCATAATATTTGATGAAATGAGCAATGCTTGTTGACACACATGGCATACACACAAGTGAATGCATTAACCATTGAGAACATATGTGTGATTGTTTTGCACATGTTGCCATGCGAATATTTACAAGACCTTTTGTGTGAATTAAAGTCCAAGCTGTGTTAAGCATTGTGCACTTGCTTTGCATGTGCACCCGACATTTGTATTGCATTTGTTCCTCTTTTCTAGACATTTGAGGACCGGAGTAGTATGTAGTATGTTGTGGTCTTTTGTGCCGTTGCTTCGTGTTTTGTGTTTGCCTTGCCTTTTCTTTTTGGTTGCAAATCCGGTAGATCCTCCCACTTGGTAGATGGTAGCGGTTTGGTTCCGGAATTTTTGTAACCGAGCTTAGTTCACAAAAAATATTTTCCTTCTTTTTTGATAGTTAAATTCATCTTTTTCTTCCGGAACTCACGTGGTGTGTGCTTGTAATCAAAGCCCCACCCCACGCCATTAATTGCTGCTTGCTTTTGCGCGTGAGTTGTAAGTAGCCACGGTCCAATGATGATGTCGGGCCAAGGGTCCGAGCCGCGATCGCCGGATTCCGCGGCCATTCACTCGGAACAAGCCCCTCGGGATGAGATGCCATCGCCATCTCCATTGGGGCCATCACCTTCTTCGCCGTCACCGGGCAGCGAGACGCCACCCCCGCCGCCCGTTCATGGTGTGTCGCATTCCCCCGCGCCGTCATCGCCGGGGATGCCCTTTCCGCCTTCTTTGTCATCTTCGCCTTCCGGGGTGCCATCATGGGCGCCCTCATCAAGGGGCTCGTCTTCCGTTTCCACCACGGTCTTGGTCGAACAACAAGTGGTGGTATACGAACAACTACGGGCACTAATCAATCAATTGGGTGATGGGAATCAATTACGTGATGGGATTCAAGTCGGTGGTGTTCGTTTTACGGGCTACAAGGGTGAAGCTGCTCATGATGTTATGGGTCCACCACCGAGTCCTACGTCGCCACTTGGTGTTTCAGCGGGCCATCATTTTGGGGAGAGCAATGCCATTTTTTTTGCCTTCCTCACTTTCACAGGACTCGTTTGTCTCGGAAGCTCCTTCGCCAGCGAGTTCCTTACCATCTTCGAGATTTTCGAGTTTTTCTTCGCCTTCGTCATGTCCATCTCGCTCGGGGATCCCGTCGGCGATGCTCTCTTCACGGACGCGCTGCGATCATGCTCACGATCAACATGGTATGGCGCCTTTGGCGCCGTCATCGCCGTCTTCACCAAGTCTTTTACCGTTGCCCAGTTCTCACTTGTCCCCGCCGTCATCGTTGGTGCGACCGTCGTTGAGTCCTTCGACATTGTGTCCATTGCCGTCGACACATTCGCCATCTTCCAGAATTTTGAGTTCCTCGCCGCGCTTCAAGGCGCCGACGCCGTGTCCCCTTTGTCGCGGGCACCACATCCCGGGAGTTCATTGCCATCGACTTTATCTTCGTCGCCAAGTGCTGCGGCGCCATCGCGGGCGCTGCCTTCTTCGAGCTCCTCGCTGTCCTTGGGGACGTTGCAGCCGTGCGCCTCCTTCTCTCGGGGTCCGCCGTCGTCGAGTGCATTTTCACCATCGTCCTCGCGTACCTCTTTGTCAACGCCACGTTCTTCGACAACATCGACATCATCACCTTGTGAGGCCCGCGCTGCGGGCCCATTGACGCCGTCCTCGCCTCCCCCCCTGCGGGATTCCAATTCTTTGCCATGTTCGCTGCCGCCCTCGCGCATTTCGTCTCCTTTGTCATCATCGCCGGTGCCGTGCCTGGGACAAAGAGAAAACGTTATAAAAACATGGACTCGACTCCTTTGTGATTCAAAAAGCTTTCATGCAAAAAGGACCTTTAAACTAATCAAACATATTTACCTATGGTTAGAAAACCCCAAAAGAAAACTCACACAATTTTTGAGAGGGGTGCAACAAGAGCAAAAATTTATCTAATCATCTCATGTGATTGTTGTCCCTAGTTATTTTCAATGCAAAAATTTTCCTCGGGTCATATTCCCCAAAACAACCAAACAAAGCATACACAACTACACACAAGTGAAGCAAAGCACAAAGCAAAGTGGAAATGAGGTAATGCACTCCACAGTATGGCATGAGTGCATCTTTATTCTCCATGCCATACCTGGTTGAACCTCGTCCCGGGTCACCACGGTTGGCGGATCATCCTGCCATGCGAAACTGAGAAGCATGGCAAGGTGTATCAACAAAGAAGAAGGCAAGGAGGCATAGTGCAATGCATATGGTATGTACGAATGCATGCAAGAATGCAATGAATGCATGCACGCGTTTGTTTATCACGAGGCTATCAATGCTATGCTTCAACTATACACACACCATATCCTTTATGCTACTTGCTCACATGGTACATGTGAATGCATGCATGAATGCAATGAATGCATGCGCACCACATTACTCAAACCATTCCACTCGTATGCTTAACCAATCACCAAACTCAGCACACATGACACGGAACATTGCTAATAATGCGCATTGAATGAATGTACATGAATGAGATGCGCACCGCACTGAAATACCGCTTTAAAATCTACATTCAGGCATCAGATAATTCTGTTGATAAAAAGACATTCGGAAATTGATAAATCAGGACTATAATTCCACAAACTCGCATCAACATTAAATGTCTCTTGAAGAACTGAGACGTCGGCGATGGTGACGGCGACAGGCCAGCCATCCCAACGATAACAGACCACCGTCATTATCTACAAACAAGAATTAACAGACGGCATCGCAGATGTAAGCAGAGTGCCCCAAACACTGTACCTGCAGTTTTTATAACCCCCCCCCAGACGACGCACCAAAGGTAAGGATGTCTTAGGGGGCGCTCTGGTCAGGGGCACAGGGGTGTGGAAGCCCTAAGCACTGTGCCCGGGCAATCACCACTGCAAACTAGAAAACAACATGACAGTTGGGACAAATTCATCCAAGACGGAAAATTTTCAGAGGACCAAACCGCACATGGTCAGCAGACACGGCAGGCAGGTCTGGCACGCCAGGTCACCAGGTCTGGCAGAAGTCCCTGGTGACAACACCCGGTATTCGAAGGGATCGGTGGGAGACCACCGATCCCGGGGTTCGAACCAGCTCCTTCGCGGCGCGCGCCTGGTGCGCTACCTCCGGGGCGGCTGCCTTCAGAGATACACCGGCACCCGGGTCACAGAACAAACGCGCCCGCAACCCCCTCCCCCTGTGCTAAGAGTAAGCCCGCGGTAGGGCTGCTCTGCTGGGCCATGAACCGGGGACATTGGAGCACCACTCCCGCCACGGTCACCCCAACCCCCCCACGCATCCCGCAGGGCGAAGCTCCGTGCGCATCAGGCTCGTCATGAGAATCCGGCGGGCCGGCGCCTGGACACCAAGACGACACCTCTCCCCCCCCCCGCAAGAACAGAGCGGGGCCCCCACAACCGCACGCCCGCAACGCAGACCCCGACAGCCCACCTAGTGGACGGGCAGATGAGGGAAGAGGAACGCAAGACCCAGAACGCCCCACGCAACGGACGAAGGCACCCCCCCGGGGACGCCCAGCCGCC
Organism: Eutreptiella sp. 'Long Island Sound 2002'; assembly: GCA_964036045.1. Classification (NCBI taxonomy): domain Eukaryota; phylum Euglenozoa; class Euglenophyceae; order Eutreptiales; family Eutreptiaceae; genus Eutreptiella; species Eutreptiella sp. 'Long Island Sound 2002'. The sequence continues at coordinate 51,608,056 of OZ038386.1, forward strand.
GCCCCCGCAACCCCAAGCCAAGTAGGGGGGAACCGGGACCGGACCGCCCCCCCCCAAGCACGCCAGACGGAGCACGGGACCGGGGCAGGACACGCGGAGGGGCACGGACCACGTGGAACGGCCCTACCAGCGCCCAGTGCCGGGACCACGCGAGATGCACGCGCCACACCACCCAGCGGGGAGCGGACACCGCGAGAGCGCGAGCGCACACACACGAAAAGGACACGCGGGGACCACCAGAAGGGCAACCGGACCGAGCGCGCGGAACGCACAGACCACATGGAATGGCGTACCAGCGAGCGAGGATAAGGGACACCCGGACGGGACGGCCCGCCACACGCAACGCGGGATACGCGGGGCGGGAAGGGGGAAGAAGGGGAGACACAGCACCAGGTACCGGCCCGAACCCCCCCCGAACCGGCCGCGAGCGCCGCGCGCACACAGACGGGACACTGCACCCGCCAAGGCAGTAGTGGCGCACAGCGCCACGCCCCAACCCCTAGGCTAGGCAGCCTCCGCGCCAGCCCAAGGGGGTCCCACTGGCGACAAGCCAGTAGCACGGGCCCGGCGGCGCCGGTGGCCCGGGCGACCACGCATTAGGGGGGCGACGCAGTGGGTAAGCGCCCGCGGCCACGGCTGCGAATTGATGCACTGACCGGGGAGTGGCGAAACGGGGACGCCGGGGAAGGACGGGGCACCAGGCAGGAGGTGCGTCTTGGAGGGCCCCCCACTAGGACCCGGTGGGGAGGATATCACCCGGCCCGACCAGGTGGCCCCCCGGGGCCGAAAAGCCTCTAGTACCCGCAAAATCAAACCTCAAACCTCAAACCCTGGTGACAACACCCTCTGGTTATGCGTAGCAGTAAGGAACAAGCAAGGCATCATTTGCCTGGGGGGTTGAATGACCCCCCCCCACTTCCTACGGACTGCAAACTCAACCTGTCAGGACGTCACCACAGAAATTGCACCTGGTCCCACCTGGTGTTACCTTGCAGTTACAGCCAAACAACAATCCGACAGGGCGTTACATCTGAATCTGAATTCACCTGGAGTACTGACCACACTCACACCTGAGGGTGGCGGCGTCTCAGGGACGTCACGTCCACTGAAACTGTAACTGCAGTCAAGTCCGACCCTGGTTTCCCTCAGTACTGTACACAGCATACGGGACATACCAGGAGGAGGCACATCGTTGGCAGGTCCAACACTGAAGAAGAAGAGGAACACCACTGGAGTCCGCCCCAGAGGGCAACAGATAGGGTAGGCAGAGGTCCAGCCAGATCCACAAGGTCAGCTGAAAAAAATCAGAAAATATGTCTCTGGACTAAAACACCTGAAAAGGCCGGAAAATCTGGCAAACGCAAAGTCAATGCAACTCACTATATCGGCAGAGTAAATAACCTACAAAGAGGTACACAGACAGAATATGGGCTCAGGACTTCTGTCTGTGGCAAAAGGGAGGAGGCGAACACCAAGAATGGGTGCAGACACCAAAATTCGACCCAATTGCAAAATTTTTGTTCACTACACTCAAATGCGAACGTAGTGTACATCCACCAACTAAGGACCGTCTAGGTACTGTCAAAGAAATTCACAGTTATCCTGGATGTCCAGGAGAAAGGGTTACACAGAGTACATCACAGGGTAAGTGCAGAACACAAGAGACAGAATTAAACAGAAGCAAGAAAGGAATTTATCTACCCCATATCGCGGGGGTGTCGCCTGAGGTATCCCACTCCCTCAGGAGGGCCAACTTCCTCAAGGCTGGATCATAAAAATAGTAACAGTATGGAATTCAGGGGGTGCTCAGGACAAGGTAGGAGACCGCCCCCCCCCAGGGGGAACTCCAAGGATAACCTTAACCTCTAGAAAAATTCAAGTCCATCCAAAAGCACTCAATAAACTTCAGTCGCAGCCCTGAATCCTGGCTTATCCTTCCTACCATCATCTCTACCTTCAACACCGAGTAAATTCAATCTTCGCTGTTCAGGTCAGCACAGAAAATCAGAACTAAGACAGCACCAAAGACAGTATACAGGGGCGGAATACTACACGACCGTACAGAAACAGCTTATGGATACAAGACAAGCTTATTCCCCCTTGTGGAGCTCTTCAGATTGCGGGTAAACGTGTAATGGGCACGCATGCCCAGGCTGAGAACGCGAGTCCTGTAGCTTAGGATGCGTCGCGCGTGTGCAGAAATAAAGGATTTTCCGTGCATGAAAAGTGCTGTTTTACATGCACGATACCGTGAATTAATTGTAGATTAATACTCAGAATTATTGTGTTGTATTTTGGGGTATTGAACGCTGGAGACCGGACAAAGGGTTTGTCGGTCTGAGATCTGTAAGTGCTGAAATGGGCTCTTTGGAATTGTGCTATGCATCGTTTGCCTTACAAGACTGACACCTAAGTTTTCGTTTCCTGAGTTCTTTGAGAATTGTTACTGGTGCGCGTTACGCCAGTTGGAGTATTATTTTCAGTGTGGTTCCGTAATGGAGTTCATGAGTCACCTTTCAGCCTTTTGGACTGGGACGACATTTTTCGTACTGATGAAGATATCCAAGAAGTTCGCCGCTTGCGACAGGTTTCATTGAGCGCTGGTGAATACGCCCAAAGATTTCCTCGTCCATGGCCACAAGTACTTCAAGAAAGACAAGACTGGTATGCGTTGTTACAGGCACGTGTGAGAGCAATTCGTCAGTGCCCAAATACGCCCGGGGCTGTCCTTCAAGGAATGGAACTGTGTCAGCGCCTTCACCATGGCAGAGCTCTTGACAAATTGACGAGCGCTGAGTGGGACCACCCTGCGGAGCAATGTGCCACAGTAGGCCGTGCGATGGAGAAACTCCGCAGTGGCCTTAAGGCGTATCAAGGTTCCTGTCCGCGTGCTCTGTTTGAATGGCCAAAGTATCAGCAGCAATGGAACTTGCTTGTGGACCACGCAAAAAAGGGAGACTGCGGCGGGTGTAACCAGCGAGCAGAGATTTACAAGGAGGAGGATGAACAACAAAAAGAAGAAGGAGACCAACAGGCAAACAGCAGGCGCAAGCGCGGCGACAGAAAGCACAAATAGGTAACAAGGATCATTGCACTTTTGAACGCTGTTGAGCTTGTTTGTACGTTACCCTTTGCGCTGTTAAGCTAGCTTGTACGTGCGGTCGTGGTGTATGATTCACCTGTGTTGTTTGTTGTTGTCGCTCTTGGGTGCCTTGGGTTAGTTATTGATTTTTTCAGGCACTCAAGTCATCAGTTCTCAAGTTTGATTTTTTGGAGGCCAAGCCACTCAGCACGTGCCATTCTGGTGTGTGCTTTGTGTGCTTTGCTCTTTGTTTCGTCGTTGCTTCGGCTTCGCCGGTCCTCCTGGCCTGTTCTCAGGCTAAGTCAAGTTGGTGTCGTACCTCCATGAGAGAGTGAGTTGATTTGGAAAGGCCATTGAGTTCTTTACAGGTCAGTGGGTGTTGCGTGCGTCTGTGCGCACTTGTTTGTGGGAGCGGCAGTCACCCACTGCATAACTTGGAATCAGAATAAGGCCTGCCCTCACCACGTGTCAGATTCGCTACCACAATCAATTGTGGAACCGTCGTAGCACTGGACAGCTCCGGTCCTTGGTTCCGGGAGCTTTGAAGCGACGCGTGCTGTTTCAGCGCCCTGTGAGTAGGTAGAAAGGCGCTGCACGTGTTTGCTCTTGGTCTGTTGTTGGTTTTTTTTTCGGTGCGCGACAAATGTGAGTCTTGTGAGTAGATTCGTGCTCCAATGAGCTGAATGTAAAAAATGGGTGTGACACCAGAGGGTTTTTGACCTCCGAAAGCACTGTTTTTGTGCTCAAAGGCTAGCGTTGATATGCAGCCTTGTTTCAGTTTTTTGCTTCTGGATCTGTAGGCCCAGTTTTACACTGGCCTCATTTTAAGCCTTTTGGCTCTGACGGTGTCTACTGGTGCAGTCTTTGTTTTGCTGACAAGAGGAATTTGTTTGGGATAAGTTCTTTTTTTAGCTTACAGCTTTCGGGGTCTTGAGCCACAGTGTGGCACTATTTAACTTGTTACAGCCAGTGTGGAGGCGCTGGGCCAGCCTGTGGCCGCCCTACCTCCATTGTTAAACATAGGGCACCATGTTTGGGCGCATTTGCATTTTTTTGTACATTAGCGCTTGCAGCGCAGTGTTGTTTTTGCTGCATGGTCAGCGATTTTGGGAGGGGGATGCAAGTGTACCGTGTCCTCCCAACACTGCAAGCCAGTTCTTGGCCTCTGACAGTGGAAAAGTTGCCCCCCAGCGGGTAAAAGCCGGCACCACGGCTGGGTAAGTGGGGGTGGGTCCCCATGAATCGTGCATGCTTTTGTAGGGCTGATCACCCTAATTGGCAGGCCAGAGTCTACATGTATTGTGCCTGCCACTGTAGGTCAGCATGTGGGGAAATTATATATGCGTCCATTTTTGGTTTTCCCTGACCTTGTCGATGCTAACCTACATGCTTCTGCTTCCTTCTATTTTAGGTTTCAGATCAGAGGGGATGGGATCAGAGAAAAAATCAGAAGTCACATATGTCAGGTCGGAAATTCGAGAAGCCCAACGATGCCAGGTCTGTCAGAGTTGCACCAGCGCCCCCCCCCTCCTTCGTTCTTGAACTCCTTTTCTTTATTATGCCTGTCAGTGGAGTTCTTTGGAAGGAGAACGCTCAAGTGGGTAGAGGCATCTCAGAAAGAATTAAGGCACATTAAGTGTCCATCTGAAGGCCAGGAGCTTTGTATTCTAGTTCTAAGGGTTTGTGGAACCCTGTGGGCCCAGCAGATGTGCATTTATTGCATTTCTTGTGCCCTGTGATGTGCTGCTTGGGCCTGTTTGAATTTGTTTTAGTTCTGAGATGCCTGTTTTTTGTTAAATCTTCTGAGCAGGGATTTTGTATGGTGCAGGGAAACAGACTATTTTTTTTGGCATGGGCAGTAAGTAGGCGAGCGTTTAATTTTGAATGTCATTTTTGGAAAACTGCCCCCCTGAGCTTTAGGCTAAGAAGTTTTAGTCAGAACTTTCTGATTAGAATTTAAAAGCTTTCTCAGGTATTTTTCCCAACAGTCAGCTTGGGTTTTTTAGAGGGCAGCACCCCCACTCAGTTAATCGTCACTTTTTTATACCCGAAAAAGGATAGAGGGGCCGCAGTTCAGGATTTCAGGCCCTGGGGTAGGAGAGACTACCAGTTTCCATTTTTCTGCACAGTCTCATGTTGTAAATACATCCCCGTGTGAAACCAAGGGTGCCTATCAGCCCCAGGGAGTAACCGGAGGTAACCTGTGAGTACGGCCCTGAGGTAGTTCAGAAATGGGATGTCATCCCATGAGCAGATTTTTCTGTGGGTTATATATATGCTCTGGTTTTCTGTGGGCATGCTTGCCGATGTAGGGGTATATATCAGTTTTTCAGACACTTGGCAGTGTCTTGGAAGGGGGATGTAATGGGCACGCATGCCCAGGCTGAGAACGCGAGTCCTGTAGCTTAGGACACGTCGTGCGTGTGCAGAAATAAAGGATTTTCCGTGCATGAAAAGTGCTGTTTTACATGCACGATACCGTGATTTAATTGTACATTAATACTCAGAATTGTTGTGTTGTATTTTCGGGTATTGAACGATGGAGACCGGACAAAGGGTTTGTCGGTCTGAGATCTGTAAGTGCTGAAATGGGCTCTTTGGAATTGTGCTATGCATCGTTTGCCTTACAAAAGGAATATTTTCTCCCGTCGGTCGCGATCGGATCCGTATTCACTTAACCCCTGACCTCCTGATCTCCTCTCCAGTAAAAAAAAGACGGGCCTACCAACGAACAGTAGGGCTCCAAATACCCTCATCAGGAAGAGTAAGCGGGCCGCCCCATGGGGGTAAACCTGCTGTAGGCATCTGGCACACAGCACAGAGTCAATACACGTTAATCCCAGAGACGAACGGACTACTCGAGGTAAGTCCGTTACGATACACCCTACAGCAGGCGAATCACACCGAGGGCCTCAAAGTAAAGTAACAGGACAACACCGCTCTGGTGAAGTAAGTACCTCAGCCTACGTGCAAAGAAAAACACACCCGAAGCTGTACACCGCTACTACTCATCTCCAGATAACCAAGGGTTTACTGACGGCAAACTCACGGGGGAGGTTCCATGCGGCAAACTTGCTGTCGGGTTTACTAAAGCTTACCTAACATCCAGGGGATACTCGCCAAGGCGGTTTCTATGACATTTTCCCCCTCCCGGGGATTGCTGCGTCAAAGCATGGCAGGCAAGTTCGACTCTCCTCTCCAGAATCCGCTAGCTCTCTCTCTGCCTGCAGAAGTAACACCTGCATACTGCAACAGGTAACATCGCCCAGAGGTCAACGCGACTTGGGCGGTGTGAAGGGGACGCACCAGGGAGAGGACTTGGGTCGTGCTTGCTCCAGAGGACTGGGGTCATCACCTGGGTTTAACAACACGGATCCTGCTCATCAGGTCAGAGCTGGCAGCAGGTCCGGTTCATTCTGACGTAGGGGAACTCAGTGGTGCACGCCATGGCTGTAACATGGAACCCCATAATACATTGGCAGAGCGAGTCAAGCACCATCTCAGTCATTGATGGCTTTCATGACATTGGCATGCACGAATGAGTCAGAAATGAGGGTGTCAAAAACCATCTCATTTATTGATGGTTGTCATGACCCCTTGTAAAGTGTCAGCCAACAGACGAAACAGGTCCCTTCTCCACTGCGGGTTTCCGGGTTTACCTGATAATGTTAAAGAAAGGGAGCAAAGCCAAAGTCATGTTCACTGCCATTCACTGGCACCGAAAAAATTTGAACCAACAAGAATAAATCAGGAAGACAGCTAAAGTAGGATGGCAGCCATAAGGAAACAACGGGCGTACAGGACTGAAAAACCTCAGAAATGAAAAATCATCAAGAGACACTCAAGGTGACCTCTTGGGTAATGAACAGAACAAGTAAACTTAGATGACGAATCACCAGGCCATTTAGGGACTGGGGTTACATGCAAATTGGAGAAGGGTGGTCACCCCTTCAACCCTTGCCAGGGGTTGCCTTACCCCGAGCAGGTACATGCTGGAGGCCCTGGGCCAACAGCGGACAACTTGGCCGTTCACAGAAACCCTGCAGCAGTGATCTAAGACAACCTCACATTACCTGAGCATAAGCCAGGGCTGGGCTCAGGTTCCTTGACGCGCTTGGCAAAATGAACTAACCGTCCCCGACCAGAATCAGGCAAGGACAGGGGACTGGCATCAGGAAGCAGTAGAGGTACACGACAGACCAAAACAGTCAATCACACAACAGGAACAAGGTATTACCCAGAGGTACATAGTACTGCATACCAAACCGGGTAAAACCACTGTGTGAAGTACCTGATCCAAATGAGCACGTAGGGAAGGCGCTCTGGTTACCGTAAGCTGGGGTTTACAGGGGCAACTGTGAACCAGCTCCCAGTCCTTCCTCGCCAGCCTAGGGTACATCTCGAGAGAGCCGAGCAGCCACACTAAAACCAACCAACTACAGCTCAGTCTACACCTTACAAGGTGCACAGTGAGTGATAATGAGTCACTCAACAATCTCAGCAAACGTCCTCCAGTGGGAAATCAATACAAACCCACAGTGAGCAACGCTCTAAAAACTGGGGTATCAATACGGGGTGCTTGGCGTAGGGTAACTTATTGGGTCGTACCGGTCATAAAGACAGAGTACCCGCTATCAGGGCTTAACAAGCCCAAAACCAAACATTCATAGGAACACTCAGAGTTCAGAAGTAAAACAGACCTCCGAAAGGGTGCTTCCCCCGTTCCGCTTACATCTATATCACCACAGCTCCCTTCACCAGCACAAAATTTGACACTCTCCACTTCAGTGGTCATTCAACACACAAAGCCCAAATTAGTTCTGTATCCCCCCCCCACTGGGGAGAACAAAAAACCTGGTCTGTAGGGTGTACGGGTACTCAGCGCAAAGCGAGAGGCGCGTGTAGACTCTACCCTCACCCTCAAGGACACATACGGGTAAATACACCTCGGAGGAAACTGGACAGTAATTCCAGCACATTTAGGACTCACAACAAAACCACGTTGCCTAGCCACAGCACTGTGTATTCCCTGGTTGCTCCAACTCCAGTGCTCCCTACTGATACTCCAGCGTCCAATAATCACCGTAGGTCATCCAGCGCAGTCAATACAGGCCTTACCCATGGGTACCCACAAGAAAAGGGGTTGGTACTCAGGCGCAGGGACCAAGCTTCTCTGACGGCAGAAGCTGGCGGCTTAAACAGTCCCTTGTACATACCACAGTCCTGAACCACAGCTCACTCTACAGAAACAACAGTACGAAGCCAGCCCACCTCAGTACTACACAGTCAGTGAAAAACTCAGCACCGAAGTACCGTACAGTGTAGCCTGGTACGGTACTGTACCTAAACCACTACGGCTCTTCGGTTTCGTGGGTGTCGCGCGCTAAGTGTGATCTGCACTGACGTCCACCTGACTATGGCACTGATGGTGGTTGTTGAGGCAGGTGACGCGGTCCACTCTCTCTGCAGGACTGGGACCAAGACGCCCGATGGTGGTGAGCTGGAGGCTGGCCGGTTCTAAGGACGGTGCCTTCAGGAATTTACAAACACAAATACAAACACAAAGGTTGAAGCCGACCGGCAGAGACGTGACTGTCACTGACTACCCGAAGCCTTCAGACTCAGGGTTGTGATCAGCGCCCCATTTTTGACTGGGGACTTATGCACCAATCACCCTCCTGTCCGCCGGTCCTTAGGTCGGTGCCTCTCTGAGAAACAGGCAAAAGGAGGCGCTGAGAAAGGCACAGGAAGAATAGACAGGTAGGGTTAAGAGTATGCTGGATCTCTGGATAGCGCCAGCTAGCGCAGACTGTAACTGAACGACGCAATACCAGTCTGACAAACAAAAGAAACAGTCAACGACTCGGACCAAGACAAACGTAACATCAGTGCCACAGACAGGAAAATTGCATTCACTGCAGACTATCTGACACAGAACAACGAACAATAAACAGACGACAGAGATAGACAGAGATCGGATCAACCAGACTAAGGTTAGCATATGCACTCTTGCTATTTTATCGGCGCCCAAGTGAAGCGCCCACGCAACCGTTGTGTGTAAGGGGGGAGGTCTTGCCACGGTGCAGAGAAAATGAATGCAGGTGCAAGGCAAAATTTCTTATCCCCCCCACCCCTTTTGCTTGGTGTTTTCTATCCTATGGGAAAGGAAACTCCCTTTCACAGGCAAACCGAATTTGGCCGCCTTGAAATGGGGGAACAAAGTGTCCCCAAAATGTTTCTAGCCAGAAAAAAGGCATGATTCGCCGGGTATGTTTCCCATTCGTATGTGTGTACACAACTCCTGCAGGTTCTCACACACAGACTCACAGAGAAGCGGCTGGCGGTCCAAGAGTGGACACGCCAGAAAGAAATTCATACATCTGGACATTTGGACATCTGGACGTCTGGGCTTCTGGGCATTTGAACATCTGGACATTTGGACTCTCACCAGAGCCTTACCCAGTCATTACGGCGAAATTTGCCGCTGTCATCTCATCCGCTGTCACATCCATGCTTTTTGACATCTCGTCACAATGCGGGATGGAGCCCGCCTCTCCCGGTATCAGAACTGTCTTCTTCAACCAAGGGCGACGGAGAGGGCAACGGCACACTAAACCAAAGGCAAAGGAGAGGGCAACGGCACGGCGCCCTCATATACCCCATGTTGGCGTTGGGCTCATCAAACTGAGGCATTCACAGGGAAACGCGCAGGCATCCCGTGGCATCTTTTACTCCAGACAGTGTATTATCACCACCTTGTACTTCGAATCTTTGGATTTAGAGCACTCTGGCATATCTGGATTGCACGCCAGCTAGCGCCGGTTGGGAAGCTAGGGTTCAGCTCAGGTGTCACACCTGTGAGTCTACACGTGTGTCACGCGTGTGTGAGGCACAAAAGGGAAAATTTCATTTCTAATCCCCCACCACCCTTCTCCGGCCTTGGCCTAAAAAGTGGGCCAAAATGGGCTTGGGAACCCAGGGGTTACCCTCAGGGGTGTCAGGATGACGCCACCGGTTCCCTGGGGTCATCCGCATAGTCGAGGGAGACGTCATGCTTTACCCTCAGGGACGTCCGGGTGACACCACCGGTGCCCTGGGGTAATCCACGTTGTCGAAGAAGTCGTGGGGTTGGCACACGCAGCAGTGTCCCCCACCTTTGACACCAGGCAGTCTGCCGGTCAGGTAGTCTGTGCTGCTGCGGTCAGAGAACGGGCCCGACCACTTGCAACTGTCAGGACCAAACCAAAGCCAGGATGGTGTTCTCAGGGACCTCAGCCCTGGCAGGAACAGCCTTCCGCCTGAAGGCGGCAAACATGGCCACAGGCAATGAAGCATACTGGGCCACATACGCGTTGTGCAGACCATTTCCTGCAAAAGGGGTCTGCTATCTGCGCTGCCCAACTCTCAACAGGACCCTCGCCCAACTCAATCGCCTCTACATAATACCCAAACATGGAGAACCTCGTCAGGCGTCTGTTGTTGAACTCAATTCACCTTCAACTCAGCAGACGTGTCGGGATCGTGCAGGACACAGTGGCATATTTTTTTTTGTATTACACAAAAACAGACCAAACTGGACAAAGGCCATACCTTCAGAGAGGAGGGGGGGTAGCATTGGCTGCTCGGGAAGCGCACTGGGGGCAAACGGCTCAAAGGCTCACAATGCCCCATCCGAGCTATTCCTGTCTACACGTGCTATTCTATATCGCGTCCATGCGAAGCACTCACAGGAAATCTATTGAAAACCAAATCACACTCGCTAATCTTTAAAGCACCCGAGCGAAGCGCTCATGCATGTACAGCGTGTGTAGGGGGGGGTAAACCCGCCCCTCAAGCAGGCACAGGAGTAAGGGGACTAGCAACCCACGTATTCAACTACCTGAGTACCGCATCCGAACTGCAGCGGTACAGTCAATCACTCTTAAACAAAAACAAGCCTAGTCAGACTAACAGTAGCCCTGGTAGCCGGAGGTCACATTTGCATTAGCAATCTTGATTGCCACAGGCAACGACTCAGCAATTTCATTCATGTGCATGTTCTGCGCAAAGGGGAATTCAGGTCCTGGCGGGTGCAGCCAGAGGCACCAGGCCCCGTAAGCACATCTAGTATATGTATGGCCTTCCAATCAGAACCCAACTACCCAATGTCAATCGCTCCAATTCAGTCACATGTGAAACACCCTCGTTCAACCGGAGTAAGTGGTCTGGCGCAGACTTGGTATCCTTTTCGGGCCTCAAATTTGGACCTCAGGCTTAAGGGCCATAGACTCAATCCTGGGACAGACGGTCAACCCACAGTGCTCGAGGCATCAACCGGGAATGGAGAGAGAGTGAACACTGTCAACACTTGGTGACCACAAAAGGTAATGGACATCTGACCGAATACATCCCTCGAGTCAATTGCTGGACAGGGATTTCTGGATTCCTGGTTGTCTGCATGCACAGACACCGTGGGAAACGCCGCAGCAAACTCGCCACTGGCATTTCAGCCAACAAGGCGTCCGGCACAGACGGGGCTTCTGCAACGCAAGCACCATTTGTCATGCGCGCACGCTCCGCGAACACGCACCAATAACTGCTATATACAACAAGAAATAATGGTTTGTGTATGGCGACGGCGGTGTATTCTCCTTGTCTTTACACCAATAACCAACACCCCTGCACTACACTTGCAGTGCACTGAAATTTTCTGTGAGAGTGAACAAACCCAAACCAGGGCGACTACCCAGAAGGGTAGCAAATCCCAGAGAGAAACTGAGAATGAGAGTAACGGTACCAACCGTATGTAAAAAACTAAAACTAACAAACAACTTGACATTGACTTGACAAGCACAAAGAAGAAGAAAATGAATTTGTTTGCCACTCGTGGCTCTCAATCCCCATCTCCCAACCTCCCAAAACACAAGAGAAGGAAGAAAGGTGAAACGTGAGAAAGATAACCTTTACCCGGGGTGACGATCACAAGAATCGCAAATCCCCCGAGCAAAGGAGAGAGAGGTAAGAGGGTGAATGTACAATTTGCTCTCACCTGGAAAACTCCAAATGCCCTTAGGCCACATGGCCGGAGGAGGGGCCATGCCCAGCAGCAAGGCAAGACGCATGGCTCAAGGAGGATGAATTGTAGTCGTACTTCAAGACGCCCTCGACCATGTCGCCACCCATAACCATGGACAGCTTTCCCTCGACGGCGGAGGAGGCATGAGTGCCCTTGAAGTCAAAGGACGCGAAGAGCTCCTCAATGTAGGCCAAGACGTTGATCAAGGGGGCCTCAACGGAGGTCTTCAACGCGGCCTTCATAGTGTCCTTGTAGGCCTTCCTAGTGATCCTCACAACGAAGTCGAAACTCTTCGGGAATAGGCACAAGGAAGGTGATGGCGTTCACTTGCCCTTCAACGGAGGCACCCTCAAGGCAGCGATCCTCGTGACCCCAATAGAGATGTGCACGATGTTCATGACACCCGCACGGGCACGGCGTAAGTGAGAGTGACGGCCGTCCAACTTCATCTCGTCTCCAAAGTAGGAGTAAATGGTTGTCTTGGTGCCGTACTCGATGCCGGATCTCTCCACATCGAAGACTTCGTTATCGGTGGGGGTATTGGGGAACAAGACCACACAAAGGCAAACAAAACAAGCAAGGACACAACGGAACGACAATGTACGGGATAAAATTTCCCAAAATTGTTTAACTCTCTAGGGGCAACCAAGACACAAGCATAAAAAACTCCTTGGGGCTTGGGAATCCCGGGGGCTAGTCACCAAGGTGCCCGGGTGAGTCTCCGGTACTTGGCAACTCTTGGCTATGACAAGGAAGTCGTGGGGCAAGCTTGAATCTCGGAGGCGCAGCCTTGCCTTTCTAAAGCGCCCAAGCGGAGGCGCGGTTTTGCATTTCTAAAGCGCCCAAGTGAAGGCGCGCTTTGCATTTCTAAAGCGCCCAAGTTGAGGCGCGCTTTGCATTTTTGAAGCGCCCAAGTGGGGGCGCGCTTTGCATTTCTAAAGCGCCCAAGTGGAGGCGCATCTTTGCATTTCTAAGGTGCCCAAGCGGAGGCGTGGCCTTGCATTTATTAGGCGCCCAAGCAGAGGAGCGGGCGTTTACGAAGAAATCGGAGACAATGGCAAGTAACACAAACTCACAAGGCAACAAAGAGATCCCTCGCTCAAAAGGAGAGCATTTCCGGAGTCGGCGCAGGAAAGTCCTAAAATTTGTTGGCTTGCCACAAAATTAGACAAGCCTCTGCTACAACAAAGAGAAAACGTTCTAAAAACGTGGGCTCGACTCCTTTGTGATTCAAAAAGCTTTCATGCAAAAAGGACCTTTAAACTAATCAAACGTACTTACCTATGGTTAGAAAACCCCAAAAGAAAACTCACACAATTTTTGAGAGGGGTGCAACAAGAGCAAAAATTTATCTAATCATCTCATGTGATTGTCGTCCCTAGTTATTTTCAATGCAAAAATTTTCCTAGGGTCATATTCCCCAAGACAACCAAACAAAGCATACACAACTACACACAAGTGAAGCAAAGCACAAAGCAAAGTGGAAATGAGGTAATGCACTCCACAGTATGGCATGAGTGCATCTTTATTCTCCATGCCATACCTGGTTGAACCTCGTCCCGGGACACCAAGGTTGGCGGATCATCCTGCCATGCGAAACTGAGAAGCATGGCAAGGTGTATCAACAAAGAAGAAGGCAAGGAGGCATAGTGCAATGCATATGGTATGTACGAATGCATGCAAGGATGCAATGAATGCATGCACGCGTGTGTTTATCACGAGGCTATCAATGGTATGCTTCAAATATACACACACCATATCCTTTATGCTACTTGCTCACATGGTACATGTGAATGCATGCATGAATGCAATGAATGCATGCGCACCACAATACTCAAACCATTCCACTCGTATGCTTAACCAATCACCAAACTCAGCACACATGACACGGAACATTGCTAAAAATGCGCATTGAATGAATGTACATTACTGAGACGCGCACTGCACTGAAATACCGCTTTAAAATCTACATTCAGGCATCAGATAATTCTGTTGATAAAAAAATATTCGGAAATTGATAAATCAGGGCTATAATTCCACAAACTCGCATCAAAACTAAATGTCTCTTGAAGAACTGAGACGTCGGCGATGGCGACGGCGACAGGCCAGCCATCCCAACGATAACAGACCACCGTCATTATCTACAAACAAGAATTAACAGACGGCATCGCAGATGTAAGCAGAGTGGCCCAAACACTGTACCTGCAGTTTTTATAACCCAGGGGGCGCCGGCAGCGGCTGCCTCCTCTCCATCGAGTTCTTTGTCGACGTCGCCGCCCTTGGCGTCATTGGCGGCGCGCAAACATTCGAGTCCTGCCTCTCCTTCCCCACCGACAGTGTCTCCATGGTGAACGCGGACCAACGCGGTCAGTACAATACCGCCTCAACAGTTCAACACGTGATGACTTGTGGTAACTCTAATGCGGACCATTGCGGTCAGTTCACTCATGTGTTTGTTGAGGATAGCAGCCTTTTGCAGGCTGCCCATGGTTTCAGTGACAATGCGGGCCAATGCGGCCAGTAGCACTCAGCAGTTGGTCAGCCTCCGCCTGTGTGTTATGCGAGGCTGCCGCCCAACACCCGGTCTGATTTACATGGTGTGGAGGCGATTAGTGTGGAGGCATTCCCCAGGGGCCAATCTGTTTATGAGACGTCTGCTATCCCTCGGGTCACATCTGGACTGCCGCATGGCGCTGTTTTACATGCTTGGCCAGATTCTGTAACGAAGCAGCCACACGCGTCCATGCAGCAGAGTATTGCTGTTGCTGGTGTAGAGGAAAGGGACGTTTGCGGCACCCGGCAGCCCAAGGCCTTGGGTCCTGTGACAGCGCTGCCAGGTGCCTCCAACATTTTGTCTGCATGCGTCAGAAGTGCTGTTACTGTAATACGGCCCGTGACAACGCTGCCAGGCCCCTCCGCAATTCAGGACTTGCCTGCATGCGTCGAAAGTGCTGTCCCTGTAATACAGCCCGTGACAAGTTGGCCCACAAGTTTACAATTGCCTGCACATGACGAGATTGCTGTTGCAAAGGAACGACCCAGCGCCAGTGAGACAGCGCAGCCCAGCGTCTGTCGGGACCAGTCTGGTGACCATGTGGACGCGGCCGCCCTTGAACCGTTGTCAAATTGGCCCCAGCGTCCGGAGCCTTCACCCTGTGTTACACGTGGTACTGTGGACGCGGCCGCCCTTGATCCGTTGTCAAATTGGGCCCAGCGTCCCGAGCCTTCGCCCTGTGTTACACGTGGTACTGTGGACGCGGCCGCCCCTGATTTGTTGTCAAGTTGGGCCAAGCGTCCCGTGCCGCCTGCCGCCTGTGGTCTCCTGTCAGCAAGTAGGGGTTCTATTGCACAGGTTGTAGGACACGCACCACGGCACTCACAAAACATCCCTTTTTCGTGCTCGGGTGTCGCCTCCGGCAACTTTTATGCTTTGGACCCCGAATGTAGGCAGATCATTGATACAGCAACTTCAGCGGGGGCACATGGATATTTGACTGCCCTGCCACCGAGCAGTGGTTTGCCGCTATCCAGTGCTTCCGGTGTCGATGCCATCCCATGTTGTCTGAATCTTGACGCGTTCTCGTGGGGGGCCTGGCCACGGGACGCTGCGGTGACACGCACAAGCAAGCAGGCAGGCAAAGCACTGCGCTCACAGGGGCATCAATACGCTCGTGTCATGTGACAAAGCGTTTCAGGATCCTTGCCACTCTGAAACAAGGGAACAAAAGTATGTACAGCAACACCACAGGATATGTACACATGGGTTTAAGACTGGACTGGGGTAAGGGCATCACAGGACAATAGACACTCAGTCCCAACTCATATCCCAATCCCAGGTCCGACCCTCTCAGTGGCTGGTGGGGGCGGGGGCTCAAACACAACCCATGCCCTGCTCAGTCCGGACCCTGAAACCCTGCCAATAGGGGAGGTCCCCCGCCCAGCCAGAGGCGAGTTCCTGGGAACCAAAGAACTCCAAGGCCAACCGACAATGGCTCCCTATGCTCCCTCAACGACAGGTCCCAACTCCCCTCTGAGCCAGAGATATGGCCCCGCCGATATCCCCTAGGAGTTGGTATCTGAAAATGGGCTGTTTCAGCCCAAACTGATATTAGCTCAAAAATCTCCAAAATTGACTCCTTGTCCGGACCTGCCAGAGGTAGGGACGAGACAACTGACCCTATGCCTTTTGAGTACGAACTCCCTGGAGCCCTCACCCAACCTGGTTCCCTCTGAGGTCCCGGCATCAGGGCACCACGCGTTCCTCAAGTGGGGTCATGATGCCAAAATCACCAAAATTGGCATCATTCTCACGCGTGGCTCGCCCGGCCAGGGCAAGGCCAATGGCTCACAGGATAGGAGGCAGGACCTAGGACCTTTATCTGAGTGTACAACTTCGAATTGTGTCCGGGCTCCTTATGGGCATAGAGATATGGGGCCGCCAATTGACCACACGGGGGGGGTGAAATTGGGATCACAAAAGGGGGTCATTTTGGCTGCTCAAAATGAGCCAAAATTCGGGGGTGCTCCCAATAGTATATCTCCACGCTGGCTTGGAGATCGGATCCGCCATTTCATACGCGATCCACCGGGAGTCACGCAAAGACTTCCATGCCCTTGACTACCAAAGATCTCAATGCCACTGGGCGTGGTGACAATCCCAATTGGGTCCACAAATGCTAAAATGGCAAAATCATCCACACTCACTTTGGGCTAGCACCTTGACGAAGGTTGCTCCGCCTCGCCCACGTGGTGTGCGAGCCATGGGGACCAATGTCCATATCACCCATTTCATATATGGTCCATTGGTCCATGCGTCCGGCGTGCACCAGGGTGCTGAATATGGTGCACGGCGGGCAGAAAATGTGGAAAATTGCTCGAAATGGCCGAAAATGCGCACACTCATGGTTGGGGCAAATGAGGCACATGCCCGACTTGGACCCGAGTGTGCCATAGGATTGGTATCAAGTCATATGCGTCCAACATATCTTTTGGGCGTCGCCCAACCCCTCTGGTTTTGGGAATGGCAGGGTCGCCAAGTGAGCCAATGATTTGGGATGGTCCCAAATCGCCAACATGGCGGCCATGGTATGCCAAGCCCAAGAGGAGTTATTCGCCGGGTCCAAGATATGTTGGGCACCGAAGTATGTACCCTCATAACATATTTGGGTCATGATGTCAATTCAGCGCAACGTTGAGATACACGGTCGCCACTTGACATCATGACGGGCAAAAAACAGAAATATTGGCGAAAAAACACCCAAAAGTGCCTTGAAAGGCGCACAAATATATTATAATATCTTCGGCTTGGATTGAGTAATCGACCAATCCTTCTAAACACAATGACTTGACACCAATGACCTCCGATTCCACATATGTGCTCCACTTGGGGCGCTTTGGATAGTCGCGCGCGCTGTCTCCCAGGTGGGCACATGCAAAAATGGAATATTGCAAAAAACACACCTTGCTCGCAACGCATCGCTTCGGGAGCGCTCCACAAGCGTCCCTCCACGAAGGATAGGCTTGCGAGTGTTGGTTGGGAGTATAATGAGGGGCCTCGTGCGATATGGGGTCCATTGGCGGGTTATTCTCGGAATGGTGCACCCGCCAAATGGGCACGCGATACGACACCAAATATGGCATACAACCCTACCCACGCCTTCTACACCCAACCTAGTGGCCTAGAATCAAAGTATGCCTATATTCTAATGTAACTTTGGTCCCTTAACACGCATGCAAGTGCTTTGGTCGAACATCCACCTCCTTTCGGAAACCCGAATTTTAGCATGCACGCAAAATATGTTGCCAATATATATATGGAGACCATATATGTACTATCCGGGGAAGACAAGTGATATGCCCCGGACGTAGAGGCAAGCAAAGAGGGAGAAAACGCCAACCCAACATACTTCTACACGTACTTGGACGCCAAGTACGTGAAAAAGCGCACTTCTTGGAGAACACTCAAAATGGATAACCCTTTGGGCCTATTGAGTTGGGATCCTTTGGCCTCATCCTATGACTATGGGGGGCAAAACCTCATACACAGTGCCTATGAGGCACGTTAGTTCGTCCTTGGGCGCTTGAACCCTCGTAACCCTTGTTATTCCACTTAGGGGTTCAAAGCGCCTTCGACTGCCCAGACTTTCTGTGAAAAAACTGGGACGCGATCCGTTATATCAAGGAAAAAATTGCGGATCACTCGAAGACTGTTTCAGTCTTAACTTCAAGAAGGATCATTCTACAGAATTATCTAATGCAGTCCACGGAACAGGCGACCACAGGCGGCACGACTGCGGCGATTTCACGACAATTGGAAATGGCGGTCGAAATCGGGTATTTCACCGATTTGTAACCGCAAATCGACCAAGACAGGAAAAATATGGTAATTCCACATCGACTTAATGGTTAGAAATCGGATTCCAGATTTCGCGGGTTGGAGAACAGGGATATCCCGCTGACAGCCGGCTCACAGGCCTCCGGGCCATGGGCCATAGGTTCTGGGTATCGCTTCACCCCCCTCCTTAGAGCAAACCCTGGGGGGGGCTCGATAACACCCAAGCATGGCAGCGGGTACCCAGGACCATCCCCTGAAGGGGGGGGGTGTCACATCCTCACTTCAGGCTGATTTGCAGGTCAGGCTGCCCAAATCCCACAGTTAGACAGGTACGGTGCTGTAGCTGTTAGTATCTGCAAGTATCGTATCAAGTATCAAGTCCCGGGTCCTGGCGGCGATTGTTCGGCATCCAAAGGACCCGTTAACCCATACCAGGCGCACCGGGTGCCTGCTGCGACGGTCACCACCACAGTGGCAGTGGCATACACGGCCAACATAGGCGTCACACGACGACCGAGGTGGTCCCACAGGTCGAAAGCGACCACAAAGATCTATCAGGCTACCCCAAGCTTCCCACGGCGGCAGGCTGGGGGAGAGTCCCCACGGGTCCTTCCTTGGGCGCACCATGTCCATATCCACGACGCGAGTCCAGAGTGGTACAGCCGAACGAGCTACTCCTTAAGGGATCGGGCATCAAGGCTGTCTTTTCCCTCGCCCTATTACCACGAAGGCGGTACATGGGGGAGTGCCCATGCAGTGTGGGCGGAGGCGTTGACTCCTCAAACCACCAGTTTCCCAGGCAGACTGACCGAGGTCAGGACACCGGAGGTCGCCACCCGACTGCAAGTGCGTCTGCGAGTCGGTAGGCTCACACTGGGACTGACAGTGGCGGACCGCTGGGAGTGTAGTCAGGCAACTGGGCTTCCCGCCTGGCGCCATCAGGATCTCAGCACATCACAGCCCGTAGGGCACACGGTATCACAGGCACTCAAACAGAAGAATCCGTACTTAGGTACTGGGCCAGGCTGGACCTCATGTAAGAGCATGTAAACGGCGACTCAGGGCGCCTGCGTAGTACGATTCGCATCCCTCGGGGGGGAAAAACAGTCCATATTTCGGTGATGGGCTGATAATAAGCAACATACAGATGCACATATCCTGGGGGGCAGAAAAATAAGCAATAAGCGGGGTAAGTAGGCGTGTAAACACACTCTGGATAGAGCGCCAAACCACGCCCCGGTTAGGATAAGGCATATGCAGGAGGGTGGACAGGAAAACGCCTGAGTTCAGGCCATATATAGTCTGCAGACACACGTCAACTGGTCTGGATTCCGCAAGTGCCATGGAAGCAGACCACACACCAAAAAAATCGCAATGCTGATGACAGCGGCATTCGTTGCGCAACGTCGTATGGGCTTCAAGGCCCCAAGAGCTCAGAAAATGTGAAGGTCAGTCGCCCTACCTGGTTTCCCAGAGATTCAGCAGGGGGGGAGTGACTAATAGAAGTGAAAGAGAGGGGCCATCCTCCTCTGGATTCAGCAGGGGGGGGTATATGACCACTCTGATGGCAGGTCACCGAAAGATGTAAGAGAGCAAGCAAGTGAGGGACGATCCGTCGACCACACAAGCGCTCAAACTGCATCAGGGGAGAGCTCAGGGCGATGATCAGGCGCCCCTGGCTGCAATCGCCCAGGTGAGTGCCGCCAAGTCCGAGACATGGATTCTGGTCTTGTGCTTGCGGATGTAGTCCATGAAGGGGGTATTAATCCGCGGCACGAACGAGGAGACGGGTTCCCAGGTGTCGTGGGACGGCCCATAGCCTCGCCAACGAACCTTGAACTCCAGGCCTCCGGGTGCCGAGGCGTTCGGACGCTGGGCCAGGATCTTCTCGACGGTATAGTCGTCCTGCTCAGCATAGTCGTCGTCCGAATCAGCCTCATGTGCGGCATAGTCCAGGGACACATGTTGGCCACGGAGGTCGGGTTCCCGCACGGGGAGTTGACTCTCGTGGCGCTCCAGGAACTGCCCGTGACCCACCTTGATGCGGTAGGTGTCCTCACCAATCCTGCGGACCACCTCGCCGGGTGTGAACCATGTTTTGGTGCGGTGGGTGCCCATAGGGCGGGGTCTGATCACCCACACCGGGTCTCCCACCCTGAACTTCTACGCTGTCGAGCTTGGGGCGGACGTCTGACGCTCAGCATGCTCCTTCTCGAGCTGCTGGCAGATGTCCCGCGCCGTCGCCTCTTGCCGCGCGAAGAATTCCTTGGCATCCATGGCCATACCATCACCAGACAAGGGAAGTCCCCGACCCAGGGGGTCCCTGCCGAACAGAATCTGGTGAGGGGACAAACCACCCGGAGTGGGGGTGTCATGATGGGCCTTCAGAGCAGGCCACATCTCCTCAAACCAGTTGCGCCGTGGATTGGTGATGTCAATCTTGCGCAGCTTTTCAAACAGCTGGCGTTCAGCCACTTCAGCCCGGCCGTTAGACCGGCTGAGATAGGCAACGCTCTTGGCATGACGTATTCCCATGAGGGAACACATGGCCTTGAACCAGCCACCAGTAAACTGGGGCCCTCGGTCACTGCAAATGGTGCGGGGGATGTCAAAGACGGTCAGCCAATGACGAATCATCATGACTGCCACTTTCTTGGCAAGCAACCCCTTTTTGCGTGCCGGAACGGCTACCACGTAGCCGCTGTGGCGGTCCACACAAAGGACCACACAATCAAAGGTCTCCTTGCCAGTGTGCACTTCGGGCATGGAGAAGACATCCAGAGCCACGCTCTCCATGGGCTGGTCAGGCACCGGAGTCCATTGGGCTTCCCCCTTGACGTTCCGGTTATCGGGATTGCAGGCCTGACAGACCGAGCAACCCTTTCTGACCTTCTTGATGGCGGTGTAGAGACCGATCTGGTCGATCTCGAACCGGCGCTGCATGTCAAAGGCTTGCTTCTTGACCCCTGGGTGCAGCATGTGGTGGTGCCAAGCTTCACATAGCTCGAGCACTCGGGACTCTGGTACTAGCAGCTTACCGTTCCGGTAGAGCTTGCCATCTTCCTCAGTCAGCCCCTTTGGCCACTTCTGCCCGTCATCAGGGTCGGTCACAGCCCTGTATTCGGCCTGAAAGGCCTCAGACGTGGCGTAGTCGTCGGTCCAGTCGTCCTGGAGGCAAGATTCAGGGAAGAGGTGCTTGTTGGACTCAGCTCCCGCAGGGGCGAGTACTCTGACCGCTCTGCCCATCCTCGTTCCGAGGGGGGCATCCGCAGCCATGACGACGAAGCATTTAACACCCTCCTCCTCCATCAGGAGCTCCATTTCAATGATCCTCTTGGCTTCAGCGGTCTCAGCCTCATCGCCATGGGCAGAGATATCCGTCATGCCCTTGCTGGCGGGATAGGCCCACCTACTGAGACCGTCCGCCACGGTGTTGTCCTTGCCAGGAACATACACAACCGTGAGGTCGAACTTGGCCAAGGTCTCATGCCATCTTGCCCGTCGGGAGGCGGGACCAGAGGGGTTGTCCACGTGCTCCTTGTGCCACGACTGCAGACTCTGATGGTCGATGCAGACGGTGACGGGATGGAGGGCTATGTACCCAGCCCAATTCCTGATAGCCATGACGATGGCATACGCCTCTTTTTCTCGGGGCGTCCACGTCCGTCTCTGGCCTTCCGCCAGGACTCGGCTCCAGAAGGCCACGGGCACGTGCCTCCCATCGTCAAGCACTTGTTCCAACACAGCGCCAACGGCGTAGTCGGAAGCGTCGGTGCGCAGGACGAACCCTCGGTGGGGATCCACGAGGTGCAGACCCACTGCGGATAGCAGCGCCTGCTTCATCCCCTCAAAGGCACGGTCGGACTCTACATTCCAGACCAGAGCCTTCTTGGACCCCTTCTTGGTCTCCTCTCGGTTGCCCTTGAGCATGGTTGTCATGGGGGCTGCATACTCGGCATACATCTTGATATACCCCGAGTAGTAGTTGCAGAACCCCAAGTACGCCCGTAGCTCAGAGACCGTTTTGGGCTTTTCCCAGTGCTCGATCGCAGCCACCTTGCCAGGTATGGGCTTTCGCTGCCCGTTCCCGACTACGTGGCCAGCGAGGACCACCTCGCTTACCGCAATGGTGGCCTTGTCACTGCTGCCCGTGAGTTTGTGCCAAACCAGAAGGTCCAGCACTTGAGTGACGTCCCTCTCATGTGCCTCCAGGAGCTCCTCGTAGCTCATACTGGGGTCCCCGGACGCGATGATCACGTCGTCCACGAAGGGGTCCGCACAGTCACGCACCGGCTCAAGCAGGTTCTCCAGCATCCGCTGAAAAGCCGCATTGCCGCTGGTAACGCCCATGGGCATCACCTTCCACTGGAGAGGTCCAAGTGGGGTGCTCATGGCTGTGCAGGCACGGCACTCCTCGGCGAGAGGCATCTGATGATAACCATGTTTCAGGTCAATCACCGTGAAGATCCTCCGCCGGTGTTGTTTTTGCAGCATGTCCTCAATGAGGGGCAGCGTATAGCTGTTATGCTGCGTTTGGGCGTTTAGGCCGCGGTAGTCGACCACGAGCCGCCACTCACCGGCCACCTTCTTGGGGACGACGAAGCACGGAGAGGCCCATTCGGAGTGGCACGGCTCCAGCCAGCCCTTCTCGATGAAGTCCCGGAGGATCTTCTCCATGGCCTCCTTCCTCTCGCCCCGCAGGGCGAACTCCCGGTGTCGATACACACGGGGGTCCTGCTTCAGTCGTATCTTGGCCTCGCCATACAGTCCACGCACCGGTGGGGGAAACACAGGTTTGCGGCTGAAGAAGGTATCACCATACTTCTGCTTCAGCCTGGCCCTCAATGCCTCGATCTTGGGGCAATCGTCGGACTCCGCCTTGGCTTTTTCGGGCACCTGGACCACCGAGCTTACTTGAGGGGTAGCGACCCCGCTCGGCTTCGGCTCTGGTGGTCTTCCCAGGTGGCCCAAAGGGCCATCTCTGGTCTTGCCTCGGAACAGATCGCCGTAGGTGGGTGGGTTACCACCAGGCGGCTCGTCCTGGCTGGACATGTGATCCAGCACCCTCTGTACGAAGGTATTCCCATCATAGGAACCGGTGACGATCGAGTCCACTTCCCACCAGGCTTTATCCTGGCCTTTGCCCTCACGCTGGCTTCCCCAGTCGTGAAAGGGCTGATCCATTTACCCCTGAACCAGATCCAACTCCTCTTCAGTGAGGGGGTCTTCCGATTCTCCGATGTCAACAGGGGAAAACGCGAAGCATTGCCGCCATGGCTCCGCTACGATGCGGTTGACACACACAAAATCCGTGGTGTCGGCCTGATCAAGGCCCCCATCCACATAGTGGAATTCTGTTGGCCATCTCGGGGGTGGCATGGGCTGTCCCTTAGCGTCCTGATAGACACTCTCTCCAGCCGGTAGGACGACCTTGTTTAAGGTCATGTTGGTCAATGAGACCACCCAGTGTCGGGTGCTTTCCTCTTCGGTGCATCCGATAGGAACAACCAGCACTGCCTTGGAGCGGTCCTTGCGAATCTTCGCTATCGCCCTTGGAATGTCCCATCGGGGGCAATGGATCCACATCAAACCCTGATGCGGACCCCAGTGCTTCTTCCACGCGGAGTCCTGGGCGCTCCAGTACTTCTCACAAACCCGAAGATGGGCGGAGGTTCCTGAAGGAAACGCATCCAGGGCCAGATCCGAAGCTCCCAGGTCCGCAACCACTCGGCTCGCCACTTCCGGCATTACACCGTACTCCTGGTTTGCTGGCCCAGTTGGCTCAGTGCCCAGCGCGGCCACTTCGAGCTGATTGCGTTCCGGTTGGATCCATTGGCATTCCACATGGTGCTCAGGTGACGAAAGCCACGAGAGCTGGTCGTCCTGGTACAGGGTCATTGATGCCTGGGCCGGGAGAACGCCGGAGTCCGTCTCCATCATGAAGTCGTACCCAACGATCATGTCCCAGTCCATCTCGGCCTCGTAGAAGCGACCTTGCAGGAGGATTTCCTTGCCGAGGTCTGGGCGGCTCAGCTCACGGTGGTTCACGAACTGCAGCCCAATGGCCGCTTCCTTCGTGCCTCCCACCATGTACTGGCCGTTCGCCACCTTCAGCCTGACAGGTTTCCGACTGTCGGTCAAACACTCTGGCGGAAGTGGGCCAGCCTTGACCAAGCTGACCTGAGCTCCCGTGTCGACCAACACGTTGAAAACCTTTTCCACTTCCCCGCATAAGGCACGGACCTTAAGGTGCAACTGCCGCTCACGCCCCACTCGGCGCACGGCGTGCAAGCTCAGGATCTCCGGCCGTTCCAGAAGCTCAACAAGCGACTGGTGCAGGTCGTGGACAATGGGCTCAGGCTGCCCATCTGCAGCATCCAGCTGCGGTCCGGGTGATCCTCCGATACTCTCGGATAGATCTTGAAGCACATCGAATACATGCTCAGTCGCGAAGGATGGACGGGTGCAAGGGTTCGTGCCTTCACTTGCCCTCAAGCCGCCACCGCGACTGTCGGGTGCCGGACCGGGCCTTCTGCCCGCAGCAGTCCCTTTGTGCTTACTGACTCCCGACTGGGATGGTGTGGCGCTTCCCACGACACCATCCTGCGACCGCCCTAGCTGGGGCCCTTGGCTGCAGGGGCTCCGCTAGGGGGCGTCGGTTGTGGAAGTAGGGGCACTCTCCTCAGCATCAACCTCGTTGACACCCTTCTTCCTTCCCCTGTTCCTAGGCTTCTTGTCCTTGTCCTTGTTCTTGTCGTTCTCGTTGTTCTCCTTGTTCTTGTTGTCCGACCTGGGGACCCAGTTCCTCTTGATCTCCTGGATCTCCTTAGCCAACTCGGTCCCCACCGACATCAGCTTGGAGAGCTCGTCCTTGTCCACCTCCACTTTGGCTTCCCGGATACCCGCGGGCGCACGCTTCTTCGACCCGTGCGCCTTCTTGTAGGCCTCCGTGTCGGCCTGGTGGATAGGGCATGTTCGGTGGTCATGGTTGAAGCCTCGCTTCCTCCCATAACACACGAAACAGCCCTGGGGGTGAGCTCGTATGAACTCCCCAAAGGACAGCGGAGGGTCGCCAATGCGGCGGGGGTCCCTCTTCTCCTTCTTCTTCCAACCCGGCTGCAGGGGCTTCCAGCTTCCCTGTTTGCTCCCCGCGCTCAGGTTTTTGGCCACGAAGGCACAAACGGCCACTTCGGCTGGCTCATCGTCGTCGTCATCGTCGACGAGAGCCTCATCGCCATCGGCTCCCGCTGGGTCCATGGCAGCTTCCCCGCCAGGCCCCTCGCCAACGTAGTTGACGTCACGGTCGCCGGGCCTCAACCCGCGGGTGTGGTGGAGGTTCCTGTACTCCTTGAGTACCTCCTCTCCAACCCACTCCAGGATCTCGTCGCAGCTCATCCGCGCCGGGATGGCCTGCAGACGGATGGTCTCGCCGCTCACGTCACACTCATCAAGGCGCCACATCGCAGTCTTCTCGCGATCGCCCGAGACGGTGATGAGGAGAGCGTTCCGCAGGGAATGCCGTTTGACATCCCGGGCCACGTTCTTCCTCGTCCAAGCCACCACGTTCGTATGATACTCTTTGGGGAGCATCATCTTGACCGTGTGGTTGGACTTGGCCCTCTTGGCTTCCTCCTTGCTGACCCTCTTGATCCATGCTTCCGGCAGCATGGAGAGCAGGCGAGCCTGCTCGTCACCCTCGTTCCAGTCCTGCACGTTGCGGCGGAAGAGGGTGTATTGCCCTCGGAAGTCCCGCCAGTCCCGTAGGGGGATCTCCCGTCCATCATGCTGAAGCTTGATGGACTTCCACCGCTTGGCAGCCACCTGCGGAGCGTCCACCCGCTCCTGCTCGTTGAGCCACTTCTTGGCTTCCTTGAGGGTCTTGATTTTCCCCTCCTTGGTCGCCACGAAGTATAGCTCTTGGAGCACTTCCGGCAGGCGGTACCTGAACCGTCTGAAGACATATTTCTCCGTATCTGCGGGATCCATGTCCTCAGTGACGGTCACCCCCCAAACGTCCAGCTTCTCCAAGAAGCGGTCGAGGTTGAGGGGGTTGCCATCATACATGGGGGGCTTGATGTCCTTCAAGTCTTCCCACACGGCGGCATCCGCGGCCTTAGAGACCATGAACGCCGGCCGCGAGGTCGACCGAGGTTCCCATCGGCCTCTCCCACGCACTCCCACGGCTGCCACTTCCATCTCCTCCCCGGTATCCGCGTGGCTTCGCCGTGGTTCCTCCATGTACGCTGAACCTAGATGTTCACGCCGTACTCCTTCCATGTATGCCTCCTCATCACGGCGCTGGCGGCTGCGTTCAGCGGCCTCCCGTCGTACACCACGCGGCGGGGAAATGTCGAACTCCTCCAGGTCCAGGTCCAGGTCCTCACCTCAGCCGACATCCCACTCCACGTCTCCTCTGGGGACCTCATCCCTGAGTCCACCATAACGTCCACCAGCCATTGGGATTGGCTCCGGGGCTGGTGCGGGGCGTCGGGGGCGTACTGGTGTCCGCGGTGGAGCACGGCGGTTGTGGTACTCCGCGCTGAGCCACTCATCACGCCAATCCTCACTGCCACTGCCGGGCGGCACGCGCTCGTTGCGGCGGCCCGCGCTGTGGTGAGAGGGGGCGCTGAGAGAGGGGGCACTGGCGCTGGGGCGACTCCTGGGGGCTCCGCCGGGGGCGTGGGGTCTGCCCGGACCTGGCCCGGGTCCCCAGCTGTCGTCCGACGAGCCAGACTCCAGGGGTGGGTGGTCGCTGCCGACGCTCCCACGGCCTTCCAGCGTGTCCAACCTCTGCTGCAGGCCGCTGATGACCCTGTTCAGCTGCCTGGTCTCGCCCCTGGCGATGTCCAGCTGCCTCTGGGTGGCGGTGGCGACATTGGCGCTCTTGACCATCTCGATCTTGGCGATGTCCAGCTCCTTCCGTGCGCGCGCGGCGACCATGGCGATGCGAGTCATTTCGCCCTTGCCCGTGTCTACCTCGCGCTCGAGGAACTGGACCCTACTGCAGAGGTAGACAATCCACCGCCAGGTCGAATCCGGGTCGCCGTTTCCTGGTGGGTCGTCGGGGTCCCCAGGGGGTCCTTCAGGAGGGCCTCTGCCGGGTCCGCCCGGTCCAGGGGGTCCTCCCCCGCCCGGTGGTCCGCCTCCAGGGGGTCCACTTGGTGGGCGTCCTCCAGGGGGTCCTGATGGTTCTCCGCCAGGGGGTCCCGGTGGGTCTCCGCCAGGTCGCCTCGGGGCGTCGGAGGATGGGGGCTTCTTCGTGTAGTCGAAGTCCATGTCGTCATCCTCGTCCATGTCGCCCCACCTAGGCGTCTCGGTCTCGGAAGACTCCGAGCTCCGGTAGGGAGGAGGGAGATCCTCATCCTCACCTTCCGGCTCCATGGGGACGTCGCCGCCACCTCCGCCAGCCACTCCTCGGCGATGCCGGCGGCCTCATCCATCCCCGTCACTGGCGGTGAAGAAGGGGTCACTGTCGTGGGGGTGTCCGCCCGCTGGCCTCCGTGACCTCTCGGGGGTCTTCCCCTTACCCTTCCTCCGTCGGTAGGCAGTGGGGCCACTGCTCCCACTGCTGCCCGTGTCCACCTCCTCCGGATCCAGCGCCATCTTGGAGAAGGCGTCCCCTTCGAAAAGCTTTCAAAGGGTCTGCACTCGGGATCCTCCCGGGGAAGTCTCGCGGCGGAGCCTGGCCTCTGCCTCCTCCATTGCGGCGGCGGTGGCTGCGACAGCTCGCCTTTCGGCCTCCTCCCGGGCACGAGCCGCCTCGGCTTCCCAGGTCTGCTGCAGCCGAGCCTTCTCCGCTTCCAAGGCTGCCAGCTCCGCCTCCGTCTTGGCCCTCTCCTCAGCGACCTTACGTCGCGCGGCCTCGATGGCGTCCTTCTTGGCGGCGTCCGCCTGGGCCTTAGCCGTCGCTTCAGCGTGGGCCCTTTCCTCCGCCTCCTTCTTTGCCCTCTCTTGGGCCAGCGCCTCTTCCAGCGCCTTCACCTCGGCCTCCTTGCAGGCAATGGCCTCCTGCGTCAGGCGGGCTTCCTCGTCGGCTGCCGCCACCTCACCCCTGACCTGGGCAGTCGCTGCCTCATGGGCGGCTGCGGCCGTGAGTCCGGCCGCAATGGCCGCCACGGTCGAGGCGTGGATGGCCATGCCATGCGCCCACTCCGCAGCCTCCTGCTGGGCGATGCCGACGGCGCCCTCCATGGCCGCATTCTGCTGCGTGGCCCGTTGCCGGGCAACCCGAAGGTTGCAGGGCACCCCACAGGCGCGCTCACAGGCGCGCGCCACGTCCCGTTGGTCGGGAGCGACGCTGTCGCTGGAGCTGGCCTGGTCGGCCGGCATCCTCCCGCGGTGGGCGGACTCCACGTCGCTGCTTGGGTCGACTTCCTCAGGTGCAGCTGACGGGGCTTGGCCTTGGCATGCTTGGCGACTTGGAGAAAGTCGCCAAGGGTGGTGTGGCCGGGGTGTTGACCGCCACTGGCCCGTTAGGGGCTGGGGGCTGGGGTTCTGCCCCTGGCGCTTTGGGCGGCTTTGGCGGCCAGGGATTTCTGGCACTCCCGCCACTTCCGGTCCCGCTTCCTGTCCCCGGCGGACCGCTTCTCCTTCCCCGGAGACGCGCTGCTGCTGCTGCCCTGCAGCCTGCGCTCGCTCCCCGGTTCCGGGAAGTTCTTCTCGATCATGTCCCACATGGAGACGTTGATTGTGGCGCCCGACGGGTACTCGTTGGGCTTCTCGTCCTCCTCAATCCCGTCGGGGCGCAGCCCTTCGCCGGGCCTGTCTGGCCCGGTCCAGACCCTCCAGCACCTCCGGCGGAAGCGGAAGGCAAACCCTTCCACCCGCAGCCAGTCTTCGACTGCCTGCAGGCGGTTGGGGCCCATGTCCTCGCGGAGCTCGAAGCTGCCGGGCATGCCGCCTTCGCACTGGGGGTGGCTGTGGCGGTAGTGCTGGTCCCACACCAACCCACGCAGTAGGCGCACCGCATGGGGGTGGGGCCGCGGCCACGTCTTACCCGCTTCTTGCCAGTTTACCATGGCAGCGGGGGGGGTACTTGGTCTTGAGGTCCTTGGTGGGCTCTCGTTCCGCTCAACGGACTGGTCCTGGTGGTGGTTGTTGGAGCGGTTGACGTAGCACTGGACTGGGAGTGCGGCCGGTGCTGGTCGGCCGGTGGTTGTGGAAGTGGTTGCTGTAGCTGGGAGTGCGGCCCTGCTGGTCGGCCGAGGGAACTGGTTGATGACGGAGTTCCGGTCCCCGCACTTCCTTCACGGACTCGGTGCTGTCGCTGGGCGGCGCTGCGAGCCGCTGCGCTGCGCTGCGAGCTGCGAGCTGCGAGCTGCTGCGCCGCGCTGCTCGGGCCATGGTGGCCCTGAGTGGCCCGCGCGGGATGGGTAACCCCGCGGCGGTGAAACGCTTTTGACGCGTTCCCGTGGGGGGCCTGGCCACGGGACGCTGTGGTGACACGCACAAGCAAGCAGGCAGGCAAAGCACTGCGCTCACAGGGGCATCAATACGCTCGTGTCATGTGACAAAGCGTTTGAGGATCCTTGCCGCTGTGAAACAAGGGAACAAAAGTATGTACAGCAACACATCAGGATATGTACACATGGGGTTCAGACTGGACTGGGGTAAGGGCATCACATGACAATAGACACTCAGTCCCAACTCATATCCCAATCCCAAGTCCGTCCCTCTCAGTGGCTGGTGGGGGCGGGGGCTCAAACACAACCCATGCCCTGCTCAGTCCGGACCCTGAAACGCTGCCAATAGGGGATGTGTTCCGCCCAGCCACAGGCGAGTTCTTGGGAACCAAAGAACTCCAAGGCCAACCGACGATGGTCCCGTATGCTCCCTCAACGACAGGTCCCAACTCCTCTCTGAGTCAGAGATATGGCCCCGCCATTATCCCCTAGGAGTTGGTATCTGAAAATGGGCTGTTTCAGCCCAAACTGATATTAGCTCAAAAATCTCCGAAATTGACCCCTCGTCGGGACCAGCCAGAGGTAGGGACGAGGCAACTGACCCTATGCCCTTCGACTACGAACTCCCTGGAGCCCTCACCCAACCTGGTTCCCTCTGAGGTCCCGGCATCAGGGCACCACGGGTTCGTCAAGTGCGGTCATGATGCCAAAATCACCAAAATTGGCATCATTCTCACGCGTGGCTCGCCCGGCCAGGGCAAGGCCAATGGCTCACAGGATAGGAGGCAGGACCTAGGACCTATATCTGAGTGTACAACTTCAAATTGTGTCCGGGCTCCTTATGGGCATAGAGATATGGGGCCGCCAATTGACCAGACGGGGGGGTGAAATTGGGGTCACAAAAGGGGGTCATTTTGGCTGCTCAAAATGAGCCAAAATTCGTGGGTGCTCCCAATAGTATATCTCCACGCTGGCTTGGAGATCGGATTTGCCATTCCATACGCGATCCACCGGGAGACCAGCAAAGACTTCCATGCCCTTGACTACCAAAGATCTCCATGCCACTTGGCGTGGTGACAATCCCAATTGGGTCCACAAATGCCAAAATGGCAAAATCATCCACACTCACTTTGGGCTAGCACCTTGACGAAGGTTGCTCCGCCTCGCCCACGTGGTGTGCGAGCCATGGGGACCAATGTCCACATCACCCATGTCATATATGGTCCATTGGTCCATGCGTCCGGCGTGCACGAGGGTGCTGAACATGGTGCACGGCGGGCAGAAAATGTGGAAAATTGCTCGAAATGGCCGAAAATGCGCACACTCATGGTTGGGGCAAATGAGGCACATGCCCGACTTGGACCGGAGTGTGCCATAGGATTGGTATCAAGTCATATGCGTCCAACATATCTTTTGGGCGTCGCCCAACCCCTCCGGTTTTGGGAATGGCAGGGTCGCCAAGTGAGCCAATGATTTGGGATGGTCCCAAATCGCCAACATGGCGGCCACAGTATGCCAAGCCCAAGAGGAGTTATTCGCCGGGTCCAAGATATGTTGGGCACCGAAGTATGTACCCTCATAACATACTTGAGTCATGATGTCAATTGAGCGCAACGTTGAGATACATTGTCGCCACTTGACATCATGACGGGCAAAAAACAGCAATATTGGCGAAAAAACACCCAAAAGTGCCTTGAAAGGCGCACAAATATATGATAATATCTTCGGCTTGGATTGAGTAATCGACCATTCCTTCTAAACACAATGACTTGACACCAATGACCTTCGATTCCACATATGTGCTCCACTTGGGGCGCTTTGGAAGGTTGCGCGCGCTGTCTCCCAAGTGGGCACATGCAAAAATGGAATATTGCAAAAAACACACCTTGCTCGCAACGCATCCCTTCGGGAGCGCTCCACAAGCGTCCCTCCACGAAGGATAGGCTTGCGAGTGTTGGTTGGGAGTATAATAAGAGGCCTCGTGCGATATGGGGTCCATTGGCAGGTTAGTCTCGGAATGGTGCACCCGCCAAATGGGCACGCGATACGACACCAAATATGGCATACAACCCTACCCACGCCTTCTACACCCAACCTAGTGGCCTAGAATCAAAGTATGCCTATATTCTAATGTAACTTTGGTCCCTTAACACGCATGCAAGTGCTTTGGTCGAACATCGACCTCCTTTCGGAAAGCCGAATTTTAGCATGCACGCAAAATATGTTGCCAATATATATATGGAGACCATATATGTACTATCCGGGGAAGACAAGTGATATGCCCCGGACGTAGAGGCAAGCAAAGAGGGAGAAAACGCCAACCCAACATACTTCTACACGTACTTGGACGCCAAGTACGTGAAAAAGCGCACTTCTTGGAGAACACTCAAAATGGATAACCCTTTGGGCCTATTGAGTTGGGATCCTTTGGCCTCATCCTATGACTATGGGGGGCAAAACCTCATACACAGTGCCTATGAGCGCCGTTAGTTCGTCCTTGGGCGCTTGAACGCTCGTAACCCTTGTTATTGCACTTGGGGGTTCAAAGCGCCCTCGGCTGCCCAGATTTTCTGGGAAAAATCTGGGACACGATCCGTTATATCAAGGAAAAAATTGCGGATCACTCGAAGACTGTTTCAGGCTTAACTTCAGGAAGGATCGTTCTACAGAATTATCCAATGCAGTCCACGGAACAGGCGACGACAGGCGGCGCGACTGCGGCGATTTCACGACAATTGAAAATGGCGGTAGAAATCGGGTACTTCGCCGATTTCTAACCGCAAATCGACCAAGACAGTAAAATTATGGTAATTCCACATCGACTTAATGGTTAGAAATCGGATTCCAGATTTCACGGGTAAGAGAACAGGGATATCCCGCTGACAGCCGCTGTCAACGGCCGTGACGGCTCACAGGCCTCCGGGCCATGGGCCATAGGTTCTGGGTACCGCTTCACCATCCCATGTTGTCTGAATCTTAGCCATTTGACTGGTCCGTCATTGTTGGGGGGCGTGGGCATGTCTCAGTCCGGCGTTGCGTCGCCATTCCTGTCGGGTGCCCCAGATCCGCTGGGGAAACCCCCCTGGCCTGAGATATCAGGCTGGTTCTCAGGGTTCTGTTGGTACTCCCTCCTATGCTCACCCCCCTCGGGGTACATCAGCCCTATTCTCTTCCACAGGGTCCTGTGGGACCCAGCTTCTCTTCTTGTTCCATATCGGCCCATGCAGGTGTCATTTGCGCCTCCTCTGTAGGGACTGTTTCTGTTTCCCATCCCACCGCTGGTGGACCTTTATCTGTTTTGCATAATTCTGCTTCCCTGTCTACGTCTGCAAGTATGTCTCCCTCCCCCGTAGAGGGTAAACATTCATTCCATTTTTCTGATTCTGATTTCGCTGCTATGCCATTGGTCGACTCCACCGCTGCCGCTGATATGCAATGTCCTGAAATGGCCCCCAAAACATACAATATGCAGGGGCCGCATGAGATCACACGTGACATGCATACGAGCGGGTTGCCGGTTGTGGAGGTAGATGTCCATAGTTCCCCTGGGGGTAGAACGCACCACTCTACCCCCTCATCAACACTTGAGGCGACCGTCCTGGGAACCACGGCTTCAATGACTATTCCCACTCCCCGCAAAGCAAAGTTTTTTTCAGGGCCGTATACATTTACTGTCCATTCCCCACAAGCGGTGGTAGGAATGGTGCCCCCCAACCCTCCACACCCTGAGGTTATCCAAGAAGTTCACGTGGACAGCCTGGATGACCCTTTGGCATCCCGCCAACTAAGTTCTTCGCCTCAAGTCCAAGTGGATAGCTTGGACGACCCCATGGCCCGACACCCCTCCTCAGGACACCCCCGTATACACATTGCCTCAATGGATCTTAGTGACCCCGTACCCTGCCTGGCCACACCCGGTGCTTTCTGTCGGCGTGTGCTTCCAGGCTCGCCACAGCCCGATATAGCCTCCCTGGACGGTATGAGCCCGCGTGTTTTGATAGCGAGCATGGATAGTGATGGTTCTGATGTCACCCCGGGGTGTAGGGCACCCACCATCTGGCTTCGCAGCATTTTGCATTTTCTCCAATGAGTGAGGATGGAAGGCTTTTGAGTATGAGCACTATTCCACCTGACTTTTCACCGCCGCCCCCGGCCTGTGAGGCAGAGCCCATTGTGCCTTTTATGCATTCTGGTGGTGTGCCCGCTTACCATCAGACACCTGCACAACACGCCCCTATTCCTGACACATGACATCAGCACCGGACGTACCATAGTCCGCAGCCACATGTGGCTTCTCTTGATAGCATTTCTCCACCAGTTGATCAGAGGGTGCTGTTCGCCAGTATGAACGTTGATGAGCCACACCCCGGACCACACCCATATGTGGCTTTGCTTGACGGTAGTTGTCCTACAGCTCCACAACTGCTTATCGCCAGCATGGACACTGATACTACCCTTCCGAGTCCAAAACCATATGTGGCTTCACTTGACGGTAGTTGTCCTACAGCTCCGCAAGTGCTTATCGCCAGCATGGACACTGATACCACACATCAGAGTCCACAACCATATGTGGCCTCACTTGACGGTAGTTGTCCTACAGCTCCGCAAGTGCTTATTGCCAGCATGGACACTGATACTACGCATCGGAGTCCACAGCCACATGTGGCTTCACTTGATGGTAGCTGTCCTGCTGCCCCACAGGTTCTTGTGGCCAGCATGGATGTTGATACCCCCGGGCGGGGCCCTGGACCAGGTGCGGGCCCGCAGCCTGGAGTCTACTCTCTTGATGGGACCGTAGACAATGGTCCGCGGGTTCTCATTGCGTCTATGGATGTTGATAGCCCCCAGGTGAATCCCAGAGTCTTGATTGCCAGCATGGACAGTGCGGCCACCCCCTCCACCCTCGGTATGGGTACACCGCATCCACCCCAGGATTGCCCTGGGCGTTTTGATGTTCCCCCCCCTGTAGACTTTGTTCCGTATCAGCCCGCTGTTCAGCAGGGACAGCCTGGAGATGGCCCAGTGCATAATGCACACCCGTTCGGGTACCAGCACCACGGCTCGGCTGATGCCCCGCCAGGGGACCAGGGTGCTTTTCGTGCGGACGGTCCGTGTATTAGTCCTGCACACCAAGCTCTCCGGCTTGACCGGGATGGGTATCAAGCAGGGCAACCGGGCAGTGGTCCGGGTGCCGCCCCGCTCCCACAACATGCACACCATGCCGGTCCTCCAGCAGGTGGGCGGGCTGCTGATCCGCCACATCATGCATACCGGGTTCCTCCGGCTGGTGCGCCAGTGGGCCAGGTTCAATCCCATTCTCGGATTCCACCTCAGCATGCACCCCCACGCCCACACCGGGATGTTTCAGCCCCGGATGCGGTACAATACCCCCGGGAGAGACCGCCCCCCAGGAATGCCGCACAGGTGTCTCCCCCGAAGGTTCCGGAATCCCCGGACCTGTACCACTTCCTTCGCCCTCGTGTTGGGCCACCATTGGCGCCTGAGCCCTGGATGCGCCATTTTCCTCCCGTAAACAGGGACGCTGCTGCGATGGCGATCCCCTCCCCACCCCCTGACCCTGCTCCTGTTTTGGACATGGTGGAACCTCAGGCCCCGGCCTACCAGCCCATTGCTGCTGCCACTGGGGCTGCCAACTCTGCTTTATTTCAGGACCCTGTGGGGCCTGCAGCTTCCGCTCGTCCATCTGCTTCTGCATTTTCTGGTCCTGCCTCTGGGACTGCCGCTGGTTTTGTTGTACCCCCGTTGTCCCATCCCCCCGGACCCACATCCTGCTCCGTTTCTGGGGATCGTAGGACGCTGGGGGTAGCTCCAGGTACAGCCCCAGTTGCTGCGTCAAGCTCTGCTTTCCATTTTGGGAAACCCCCTTGCTCAGGCTCTGGTATGGTCTCAGGATCCACTTCATGTGCAGCGCCACCAGCCTCTGCCACCATTCCAACTCTGGCCGGTCATGGCCTGCTGTGTGCTGCCGACTGTTCGTGCCGCGACACGTCTGAGCTTGATGAGCTCAAAGCAAAAGTTGCCGACCTTAAATTGGCTTTCCGGCCTGGATCGGCTGAAGCACTGCATCCCCCCACAGCCCCACCCCGCATTGATCCTGTGGATCCTGAGATCACTTTGGATGAGCCTGAGTTGCGGGTGCCCCCCGTAGAAGTTCCCCGACATTCCGTCGAGTTGGCTCCACCCCGCACCCCCATTGTCAGCCGCCTCACTGGCCCCACTGTACATGTCGCCGTGACACCGCCCACGTTGCCATATGGGCTGCTTACGGGCGGTATGCACGCCCCTCCCGCCTTCAGTGACACAACAGCTCCTACGGCCCATATTGGCGCAGTGCCTGTGGGCGGAAGCATGCCGGTCATGCCAGGTCTGTTCCCTGGAATGGCAGTCCACCCCGCTTTTTATCAGCGTTTTGACGGGGATGTCATGCCCACTTTTGGAGGGGAGCCTTTTCAATTTTTTGATTATTCCTTGGATTGGCCAGGGTGGTTTAGACGTTCGGGTATCCCTGAACTCCACAAGGCTGAACAGCTAGTGTGCTCGCTTCGCGGTGACCTGCAGAAAAATGTGCGCTGCAAGCAAAACGAGCACATGTTGCTAACCTTTGAAGAGATATGGGCATACCTGAAGGATGAGTCTGGTAAGTTCCCGGATAAGCTTGTCGATCAAAAGTGGCTCAACTACCCACCCCCTTCGGGGTGGACCTTCAGCACGCTACAACTTTTTTGGAATGGTTATGTAGAGAGACGGGAGGCATGGCGGACCTTGTGTGGTAACGTGTCCCACACTGAGGACCGTGACTGCCTGATGGACAAGCTGCCGGAGTGGCTCAAGGTGGAGGTCGTCGATGAGGAACCCAACAAACGTTGTAAAGAGTGTTGGATTTCCATCGCCGGGCTCCCCCCCAGGCTAGAGACACACAGGATCGCTGCTTTCGTTTCCCAAGTCATTTCGCGGGCTGAGGTTAGCTCCTCTTTTGAAGATTCTGGCCTCCACCGCGTACACATTGGGCAGGAATGGCAACGATCTCAGGTGCTCGACGCCTTTGAGGGTAAGCGCCGGACCGTGAATGGTAACCCTGTCACGGTGACGGAGTGGACTTTTAAGTTTCGGGCCGAGGATGTATTCCGCGAAATTAAGCGGCGCCTGGGCCGGAAACAGGAACTTGCAGTTGGGCGCAAGGCTGAGGGTGTCAGTCTGTCCCAGGAAACTGACAAGACGAAGGGTGGTGAGTTGGGGCTTGCTGTGAATCAGGTCCCTCGCCAGCTGCCACCGCCGTCGGGCCGAGACCCCTCTCCCTGGCCGTATGCGGATCACGGCGGGCCGTATCGCGATGGATCTTCCCTGGTGCCACGCCCACAAGGCAATAATCCGCGGGCTGGTTTTCAGTACGGCTATCACTCCAACACTACCCCTCCTGCACCCACCTCTTCCTCGTTTGCCACCCCCAATCCGTGGGCCCCTCTGGACAATAGTCCATCACGGCCGATTAGGGGTGGTATGCCCAGGAGTCAGCCCCCTGTATATGGGGAGCGGCCATATTCGCCGGCACCTGGCCGCGGCAGTGGCTATGGCTATGACCCCCAGGCAGGCTCCTTGGGGCATAGTCCCCGCCCTCAGTTTTCTGGGGACCGCCCCTCTCAGTATGGTCAAGGGTACTCTGCTGTGCGTAGATCAGAGTATACTCCTCATCAACGGCCGGGCTATTTGTCATATTGGGATCGCCCGTCATATGCCCCCGACACACAGCATTCTGCTGCGTACGGGTCTTCAGGTAAAGGTCATTTTTCGGGACAGGCCCCGATTTCAGGTAAGGGCTACCCTCCTGGTAAGGGTCAGCCTTCAGGTAAAGGACACCCTCCGGGTAAGGGGCGGCCTTCATGGCAGGACCAGCCTTCATGGAAGGGCCAGCCTTCAGGTAAAGGCCAGCCCTTCGGCAAAGGGAAGGGGAAGGGAAAAGGTAAGGGGAAAGGAAAGGGAGAGGGTAAGGGGCACCCTGTCCGAGTTGTCGACGGGGTCGCTGAGGATGGGGATGTCGCCACCATTACGGATGAGGATGCTGTGGAGGGAGTCACCACAGATCCCCCAGGCCCAGCCACAGCTGAGCTTGAAGTGGCTGATTGGTCCACACCTGAGGGATATGATACTCATGGTGTTGGATATGACGTTCCTGATATTCACGGTGAGTATGACGAGGGTTATGGGGACACTGATGCCGTCATGTGCGACATCCAGGCCCGTGACATTGATTTGGAAGGGAGCTGGGACTATGACACAGACACATGGCAGTACAGTGATCAGGACTACGGCCAGCCCCCCCCCCTGATGGAGCCCCCCAACATTGAGGGTGCCGTACGGTGCATTGAGGTGGCATCCGTCGGCAGCTTTCCCAGCCTGAGCGTCACCGTGTTTGTGATCCCGCGGGTGTACCTCACCCCCCCCACTCACCTTCACAGGTCCCCAATCATCAGCCCCTTTTAGCACCGGCCTCGGAGAATGAACATGACGCGTCTGCGCAATTATGCCGCATTTTTGACCCCATTGACGATTTGAGTGCCCCTGTTGACGCACTCACAACTCTTTTTCAACAAGTCATTGATCGTCTTTCTTTTCCAACGGGTAACACCTGACCTGTTCCGGGTCAGTTCCGCAGGGACCGACACCGGCCGCTTTTTTCTCGTACCCAACATCCTCCGAGCACGGTAGCCGGGGCTGGCACTCCGCCCCCACAGACCCCCTCCACTGCCCTCTCTAAGGCTCAGGTACATCATATGGATACGATACCCACATCTACAGCCACTGTTTCCTCTTGCACACACAGTATTAGCTCTGTGGCCACACAATTGCCGCAAGACCGCTTTATATCCTACGTCGGGGCCAAGCGGTCCCGTTTTTCTATGAAAATCCCAGTCCGTTTTTCTGATGGGGTCGAGAAGATGGCACATGTCCTCATTGATACGGGGGCTGAGGTCAACTTGATTCCACCGTGATTTCTGGGCAACCCGAGTCTTCTGGAGACTCCAGAGACCAAAATGAATCTTTTGGTTGCCAACAAGCAGCCTTTGGCTGGTGGCTCACGGGCGTGTACCCCCTCACTGAAATTCTTTCGGGAACATCTCGACCCTGCACATACGCACCTCAATGAGGAGTTTGAGCTTCCCATCTATACGTATGAGGCGGACATACAATATGATATTTTCATAGGGAACCCGTGGCTGTACGATAAAAAGATGGCACCATTTGCCCATCGGGGTCGCCTGTTCATGGGTGACCCTGATGACCCGGCAACGTTGGCCAGCTGGGTGTGGCCGTCATATAAGGCCATATCCGCGGTGTGGGATAGCCATGTCGCGAATTACTATCCCAAAGATTTGCGGGAAGTAGTTCGGGACAAGCAAGTAGTACGAGGAGCCCCATCGGTGGGTAACGAATATGGGGACTTGACCCCTTTTGACCTGAAATATTTTGATGATCCTATTCCATACGAGCGGTTTCTCAGTTATGTACGTATGGAACGGGATATTCTCCCACCGGGTCACATCAGTTTTGACTTCGTTGTCAAGCGGGAATGTTACCCAGTTTTGTGGCAGAAATTCAGGTCTGATGCCCCGAACATGGATGTGTTTGGAGCATCGGGTGACCCACAGTGTGATCGGGTGCTGAACGATCCGTACTCCGCGGA
Organism: Eutreptiella sp. 'Long Island Sound 2002'; assembly: GCA_964036045.1. Lineage (NCBI taxonomy): Eukaryota > Euglenozoa > Euglenophyceae > Eutreptiales > Eutreptiaceae > Eutreptiella > Eutreptiella sp. 'Long Island Sound 2002'. The sequence continues at coordinate 51,647,629 of OZ038386.1, forward strand.
TTGGGGGCCGTACTACAGCTACATAAATACTCGGTATGAGGATATCCATAAGGTGATAGATAAAATCATACAGGATAAGGCCAAGGGTATCCTGGTTGTGCCAGCATGGCAGTATCGCCATTGGTACGCAGCGCTAGCCAGGATCACCAAGGCCTCATATTCGATACCCCTCAGGGCCCTGAAAATGCGGAATCACCCTGATGTCCCCATGCGGCGCAGGCATTTCCCGCATCTTGCATGTCTTGTGGATGGATCCCTGATCCCGTCTGTTGATCTTGTGAGACACAGCACTGGGCCTGTATTGGCTTCAACGGGCTGGCTGCCCCTATCCCACTTGATCAACAACGTTGCGGGCTGCACGCTATTCGATAATGATAGACAGTGCGGTCAGACCGTACTTGCTGCCCTTACACAGGACACCCCCCTTGACATTGTTTGTACGCGGCTGCATGATTTGACGCGGCCTCCAGCACACACACGGGTGTCTGCAGTTCACTCATCACCTGATGATTCTATCTCAGTTTCTGACCCCCCTGATTTGTCTGATTCTGCCTCTGATTCTGCCTCCGATTCTGATACTGCATCTTTCCATTCTGTTTGTAGCGATCCAGAGATGTCTGGCTTCGCCACTGACGCCCCAGACTCTGTGTGCAGCAATCCAGAACTGATTTCTGGTTCTGCTGACACCACTGCAGTGGTTGTTACACATTCTGATTTGCAATCTTTTCTGTCCAGTGAAATTTGTCAGTGTACCGCCCGCCACCGGTGTAGTTGTCAGGTGGGCCGTGATGCCTGGTCTGCTGTCCGTCGGGTTCGCCCTGGTACTATTGGGCCGTCAACACTGCCTGTGCTGCTCCCTTTTCAACGCAATCAGCACAGCCGGGCTGCTACTCGAGCACAGCATGTTCTAGGCTCTGGCCGGTTTCCTACTTACGACCCATGGCAGGATGCTTCGCCATCCCGTGAGGATTTCTCTCCGAGTTCACGCACACAAGCCACATATGTCCAACGGGTTGTGGAGTCTGATGAGCCCAGTCAGGGCACGGAGTGTGTCAGGTACCGCTCGCGTCTTGAGGACAAATACGAACAGGACGTGCTCAGCGGCGTTGTTCCCTACCGCGAGCACGATATTGTTTGTGGCCCGTATGGGTACGCTCGGGTACAGCTGAAAGCTGGAGCCCTGCCAGAGCGCCAGCATCCATTCCCCCATATAGGTGAGCGTGGGGAAGCCCTTACCGAGATTATTGGTATTAATCTCCACAAGCGTGGCTGGCTTGAAGAGCTCAGCTCGGGCGGTGAGTGGTGTTTCCCCCCCTTTACCGTCCCTAAGCCCGTCCCCAAGGAAACTGCACTTTTGGACAAATGGAGGATGGTCATCCACTTTCGATACCTAAACTCCCAAACGCAGGACGATCAGGCGCTGCTTCCTCTTATTGAGGACATGCTTGAGCGGCATGAGCGCCACAAAATTTTTTCCGTGCAGGACCCCAACCATGGCTTTCACCAGATGCCTCTGCATCCGGATGATCGCCACTTGACGGGCATGCCCACCCCCCTGGGGATGTTGTGCTGGAGGGTCCTGCCCATGGGCGTGAAAAATGCGCCTGCACAATTCCAGCGCCTCATGGAGTGGATCCTCAACCACCGACCTGGGCCGGTTGTGGACGGTGTATGGACGGGTATACATGATCCCCTCCCTCAGGCCTCGATATACATTGATGACCTGATCATCGGGTCTGTTGATGCCAAAACCCACTATCAGGCCGTCAGACAGGTTCTTGAATTCCTTCGGGCTTGGAAACTGGTGTGCGGACTGAACAAAAACAAGTTGTTCGTCACGCAGGTTGAGTTCTGTGGGCAGGTCCTCAGTAATGGGACTCGACGCCCTGCGGCAGGTGCCATGAAGGTTTTGGAGCTCTGGGAACGTCCACAGACAGTAACCCAGCTTAGGAGTTTCCTAGGAGTGTGTAATTACTACCACATCTATATTCGTAATTACGCACACCTAGCGGGCCCTTTGCAGGAGTTACTGAAGGTAGGTAAACAGGAGGGTAAGAAGGGTAGCAGGGTCAAGGTAAATTGGCAGCACGTACACCAGCAAAGCTTCGACGATCTCAAGAAAGCAGTCCTGAATATTCGGGCATTGAATCTTTATAAACCAGATGCCCCTTTTTACCTTAGGTGTGATGCCAGTGACTGGGCGGTGGGTTGTACCTTAGAGCAGTATGACCCGAAGGCCCAAAAAAATGTTCCTGTGTCCTTCTGGTCCAAAAAACTGGCGCCAGGACAGAAAAAAATGGTCGCCTCGTGAAAAAGAGGCGTACGCGATCGTTGAAGCCCTGCGCAAGTACCAGACCTGGATCGGTAACAACCCTGTCTCGGTTGTTACCGACCACAAGAGCCTGGATGCCTGGGCCACGGAGCACCCTAACACCCCTAGTGGGCCTTTAGGGCGCCGTGGCCGTTGGCACGAAAATTTTTCGAGGTTTGCCCTCGATGTCCTGTACGTCCCCTGGAAGGACAACGAGGTGGCTGATGCCATGTCACGCTGGGCGTACCCCGCCAGCCAAGCGTGGTCTGATGTCAGCCGCCACGGATCCTTACAGGACAAACTGGACAACCAGTAAGTAAGTAAGTAAGTAAGTAAGGGCAGCCGCGTCCGCGGCCTCATCTGAAATCTCATCATAACTGCATCATGGCATGCCATGGCCCTTGAGAGGCTTTTTCTGCACCATTGTCTCCATGGCCCACGATTGGCCTTTGCAACTGCCCCAAAGCAGATAAAGGGGCTAGTTTGACTATTGGTTGCGCTTCTGTGGCCTTTTCAGGCCCTACATATGACTGGTGGCCTTGAAAGGACTTGTTTTGAATTCTTGGAGGTTTTTGCCCCAAAGCAGATAAAGGGGCTAGATCCGGTGCCGACAGAGCCTGGGCTTTGTATTGTTTGCCGGCGGCCGTGTTTGTCCCCAAAGTAAGTAAGTAAGGGCGGCCGCGTCCGCAGCCTCATCTGACATCTCCTTGTTTGTTTTACATGGTGGCCGCCTCTGGCAAGAAGGAGAGCTCTCCACCATCAGTTCCCCTGGCGACCCCTGTCTCACCCCACGGCCGAGAACTTCAACCAGGTTCCCTTGGGGCACGACCGGCGGTAGGCTCCCTTCAGTTGCTGCCCTCACGGTTTGAGCTCCTTCCGGTCACCCTTTGAAGGATCCCCCGGCCTTCCCCCCCTAGCACAGCCTTCTGGGCGCCTGCAGGCGGGTTTCCTGTGGATAGCCCTCGCCGACAGCGGAGCATTTCTCTCTGTCAACCACATTCCACCACTCCCCATCCCTCACGGGTTGGAGTACCCACTCGGCTCCCGGATGCACTTGGGTGTCGTCCATCCACAGCTGGAGGCCAGGGGTCGACCCTTTCCACGTTCCCCCTCATCTCGCTCACGCGTGAACCTACGTGTACTCAGGGCATTGACCCGGGGATCTCAAGGTCAACCCTCACCCCTGCGGACACCTCACGGCCGTCCCGGAGTTCAGGGCATTTTCCCGACTTCCCGTGGTCAGGTTCCCCATGGTTGGCCCATGGTTCACCACTCCATGGCGACTGGTTTCCCAATGCCACGGGGCTGTTGCTTGGCGCTTTCGGTCTGCCTGCCCATCCCATGTCCCATTCCCCTTTGCCTCATCCCGGCACCGGCCCGTTCCCAGCGTCCCATGGACTCCCTACCCCGTCGGGCCGTTGTGCGGCCCTAGCCACACGTCCTTCCCCGCCCCGTCCCCTTGTCCCATCATCCCGTGTTTATACCCCACCGGGTCGCCAGCAACCCCGTGGCGCGGGCCCACTGGATCCTCATCCATCCGGGGACCGTTTCGTGCACCTAGCACAGGTCGCACCCTTCCCGCCATTTTCCCCTGTGCCGCGGCCTCGGTCTAATCCCCTGGGCTGTTTCGCGGCCCCATCCCAGCCCTCATCCCGTGTTTATACCCCACCGGGCCGCCAGCAACCCTGTGGCACGGGCCTGCTGGATCCTCATCCATCCGGGGACCGTTTTGTGCGCCTAGCACGGGTCGCTCCCGTCCCGCCCCCGCCCCTCACCCCTGTGCCGCCACCCATAGCACACAGTTTGAGCCGTGCTCCACTCCGCCCCGGAGGCTCCAATCCGGGGCGTCTTTTTCTCGTTTTCTCCCCGTTGCCTCGGACGCTCCCGTCCGTGGCACCGGGTTCTCCCCCGGACGATCCTGTCCGGGGGCTAGGGCCATGCTCCATTCCGCCCCGGATGCTCCAATCCGGGGCGTCTTTTTGTCGTATTCTCTCCTTTGCCTCGGACGCTCCAGTCCGTGGCACCGGGTTCACCCCCGGACGATCCAGTCCGGGGGCTAGTGCCGTGCTTCATTCCGCCCCGGATGCTCCAATCCGGGGCGTCTTTTTATCGTTTTCTCGCCGTTGCCTCGGATGCTCCAGTCCGTGGCACCTGGTTCACCCCCGGACGATCCAGTCCGGGGGCTAGTGCCGTGCTTCATTCCGCCCCGGTTGCTCCAATCCGGGGCGTCTTTTTATCGTATTCTCTCCATTGCCTCGGATGCTCCTGTCCGTGGCACCGGGTTCTCCCCCGGACGATCCAGTCCGGGGGCTTGGGCCGTGCTCCACTCCGCCCCGGTTGCTCCAATCCGGGGCGTCTTTTTATCGTAATCTCTCCGTTGCCTCGGATGCTCCAGTCCGTGGCACCTGGTTCACCCCCGGACGATCCAGTCCGGGGGCTAGTGCCGTGCTTCATTCCGGCCCGGTTGCTCCAATCCGGGGCGTCTTTTTATCGTATTCTCTCCGTTGCCTCGGATGCTCCAGTCCGTGGCAACGGGTTCTCCCCCGGACAATCCAGTCCGGGGGCTTGGGCCGTGCTCCACTCCGCCCCGGTTGCTCCAATCCGGGGCGTCTTTTTATGGTTTTCTCTCCGTTGCCCCGGATGCTCCAATCCGGGGCGTCTTTTTGTCGTATTCTTTCCGTTGCCTCGGACGCTCCAGTCCGTGGCACCGGGTTCACCCCCGGACGATCCAGTCCGGGGGCTAGCGCCGTGCTTCATTCCGCCCCGGTTGCTCCCATCCGGGGCGTCTTTTTATCGTATTCTCTCTGTTGCCTCGGATGCTCCAGTCCGTGGCACTTGGTTCACCCCCGGACGATCCAGTCCGGGGGCTAGTGCCGTGCTTCATTCCGCCCCGGTTGCTCCATTCCGGGGCGTCATTTTTTCGTATTCTCTCCGTTGCCTCGGATGCTCCTGTCCGTGGCACTTGGTTCACTGCCGGACGATCCAGTCTGGGGGCTAGTGCCGTGCTCCACTTCGCCCCGAATGCTACAATCTGGGGCGTCTATGTGCCGTATTCTCTCCGTTGCCTCGGACGCTCCAGTCCGTGGCACCGGGTTCACCCCCGGACGATCCAGTCCGGGGGCTAGTGCCGTGCTTCATTCCGCCCCGGTTGCTCCCATCCGGGGCGTCTTTTTAACGTATTCTCTCCGTTGCCTCGGATGCTCCAGTCCGTGGCACCTGGTTCACCCCCGGACGATCCAGTCCAGGGGCTAGTGCCGTGCTTCATTACGCCCCGGTTGCTCCATTCCGGGGCGTCTATTTAAGGTATCGCAGCAGAAGAAAAAGAAAAACCAACAAAAAGACGCACAACCAGAAAAAATAAAGCGCAAAAACGATTTTTCCGACCTCAGAAACCCCCACAAAAATTTTGGCCCGCTGTTTGGCGAGGTCGCAAAATTTAGGACAAACACAGCAAAAGAAGAACAACAGAGTCGCGACGGCGACGAAGTTGGGCGTTGCATGCCCCAAAACACCTAGCAAAGTGCGTGTCCTAGGAGCTAGGGACTTGTGCGCGCTCCAACAACAAAGAAGAAGAATAGAGGCGAACACCAAGAACAAGCGAGCCGCGACGACGAAGAAAATGAACAATGCGTGCTCCAAACCACCTAGCAACGTGCGTGCCGTAGGAGCTAGGCGGCTGATGCGCGTCGAAAAAAAAAAAAAAGAGAAGGAAACACAACAAAAGGAGAAACACCAAACCACAAACAAAGAAAACACGACCACGGACCACGGGAAAACAATGGTATGACAACCAAGTATGTTACGGCCCCATGCATCCTACATATCATATCCACCGCTACACATGCGTAGAGGAGAAAACCAAGCCAAGTATGTTGCGAAGGAGGGAATCCAAGGGACAACACCGCACGCAAAAAAGAACGACGAACCACCACGCACGTCAAAAGGCATGCCCACAAACACAAACCACAACCATATATCCCCCATATTCCTCCATAGGCTCCGACCACCGCGAGATACACGACGAAAAAAAAAACAACAAAAGCGCAAAAGGTATGGGGCGGCCACGGACAATGGGGAAACAATGAAAAGGCGAACAAGTATGTTAAAAATACGAAGGAGAGCGCCAAGGGAGCACACCACGCACGCATACCCAAACGTACGCAAGGCCGCAAAGTGAAAGAAAACGAAGACAAGGTCAAAGACAGGCATGGTATGAAACCCCACCCCCGCCCCACCCACACAACGTGCACGCGCTCTTGCTATAGGCGATGCCCACGAACCACGGGGAAACAATGGTATGGCGTGCAGTTATGTTAAGAATGCGAAGGAGGGCGCCAAAGGGATGGACCACGCACACACGCACACACATAAACAAGACCGCAAGGTGCAAGAAGACGGAGACAAGAGCAAGGAGAAACATGGTATGAAACCCCACCCCGCCCCGCCCGCAAACACGCACACACTCTCACTGTAGGGGATGGCCACGTACCACGGGGAAACAATGGTATGGCGAACAAGTATGTTAAGCATGCGAGGGAAGGCGCCAAAGGGACGGACGGCACACGAAAACACAAACGTACACAAGGCTGCAAGAAGCAAGAAGACGGAGACAAGACAAAGGAGAAACATGGTATGCAACCCCACTCCCGCCCCACCCACAAACAAGCACACGCTTTCTCTATAGGGGACGACAACAAGAAGCTGCACAAGGTATGACAAGTATGTTACGAAAAGGAAAAAAAAACACAAAGGCGCCTTCGACGCCCTCTCTATAGGGGAAACGCAAGGCAAAGAGGTGTGTTATCGAAGACGCTACGGAAAAAAAAAAAGGAGGAGACACAAGGCACAACACGCAAAAACAACCAAAAGACCTGCACACGCTCCTTCTGTACAGGGGAAGAAAACACGGTGGGACAAAAAGAGAGGTACGTACTAGGCATCCTGCATGCCACGCATTTCTGCTACGCGTCTACAGGACCTCTTCTTCTGCTTTTTGAACCATGCCGACGACCGACGACGAGAACCAACCAAGGTATGACACGCCCCACCAACCACACACCGCAAGCACACACACGCACACGCACGGCAGCCACACCACGCACGACCCCCCCCACGCCACCCGCACCAACACAAAGGGCCACACAGCGCACGCACACACACCAAGACCAAGGAGAAGGGCACCCAGGGCCCTCACCACCACAACCAGAGGACCCCAGCCAGGAGTGGCGGGGAACCACGCCCACGGCCAATGGCCAGGAGAGGCAAGGGGCGGGGGCACCAAACCGAGGACCACCGGCACACCACACACACGCAGCCACACACACCAGCACAGGCGGAAGACACACCCACCACACCACCACACCACACCACCAACAACGCAGACAGAAAGGTGTATAGTGTTTTCAGCACTGTGTTTTTGCTTCTCCTGCTGCTTGTTGTTGCTGTAGGGTGTCCTGCTGCTTGTTTTGGATGATGAAAAGCTTTTGTTTGTTGAAATACAGTAAAGCCAAGTCAATCCAGGATAGCCCAAGCCAATAGTATGCAAGGAGAAGGTAATTCAGGATCAAAGCATGAAGGGCTGCAGTGTAAACAGTGAAAGCTGATTGGATATTCACAGAAACTGCAACTCAGGTCACAAATGAATGCATATTCACAAAGATAGCTGAAATGTTTTAGGAAAAGAGTTAGAAAACTGCCTCAGGATCACTCTCTCTCCATAGTGCCATCTTAGGAGATGTGCACTCTTTGTTTTGGGTCCCATATGTGCTGAGGTGGCATGGTATGTGGCGATGAGGTCACTGCCATGTCACATGGGATCTTCCTACTTAGCTAGGCTGACCAGGAATTGAACCCAGGACCTCTCAAAAAGAGGTGCCCAGCCCCCTAGGGTGCATACCACTATGATAGCTAAGAATTCATGGAAAAACATAGATAAATTCATAGGCTCTACTTTAGGTATGTCAGAGCTCAGTCAACTCAGGAAAAGATGTTTTACTTCACATTGAAAGGGGATTAAGGGGTCCACCCCATATCCTGATTGGGTGTTTGGTTCCATAGGTCAAAATGTGTTATCACCACTTTTGGTTGGACCAATACTAAGATAAAAATGCATGGATGCTCAGTGCATCTCTAATACAACTAGAGTATGCCTCAAAGCAATGGAAAAGCACTTTTTCTTACTCCCCCCTTGTGCTGTGGTGGCCACCACTGTCGCATTTTAGGAAAAAGGGAATTTTTCTTGGCCTTTCCTTGGTTTCCACATCTACTTTAAAATACCTACAGTCTCCCTCACACTGAAAAATGGGCGCTCACCATGGCTGGCGTCCTTTTGCTGCTCTGATTGTATCATTTCCTCCAGAAGACTCAGCGCTCATGGCGCTGCCGGGGCTCCTGTGGCTTGGTTGGGTTAGATTGGGAGCATGCCAAACATGTGCATATGTATCCCTCCCTCCAAGACGCAGCGTCGACACAACCCAAACGCAAGACACATTATACACACTCCCATGGGTTCTCGTAAACCTGCTGGCGACCTGTGACCTGTCTTAGGGCGAAGGGAGTCGAAAAAGAAATTAATTTGCCCCTTGGTGGGGTCTTGGTTCTGCTCAGTCTCTCCAGGCACCTGCGTTTCGGCCCGAACACGGCCTACTCAGCGAGGCTGCGCGTGGGTATCTGCAGAGGCAGGAATGGGAGATTTATGGACGAATCCACGCAAAAACGAAGCGACGACACCAAAATCCGTCGAATGACGGCCTAGAATTTTTCTGAAACGACACACCTGAGCAGAATCCAATTGTGCATCAGAAGCACATTTTTATAGAAATTATAGTCATCTCTGGATTTTTTAAATCCAGAAATTCATACGCATAAAATGGCGGCGCGCAGGAGCGGCTCCTAGCGAAGCGCCGGAAAATGGAGAAATAATGGAATTATAAACGTATGTCTCACGTAGTCTTGAAAATGACGAGACACACATTAATAAATAAACATACAAATTCCACCCACACTAATAGAAGCTTCAAAAATTCAAGAATTCGAAAACCAACAAAGAAGACTTCAATGAATCAGGTATAAACTACAGGTATGTTCGTCTCGCATGCCGCATACACATTGCTCGTCTCGTGTCTCCGTGAACGAGCCTTGTAGCAGCGCTAACAAAGATAGAACGCGATAGAGGGATTGATTAGAAAGATTGCAGATGATTAGCGGTCAGATCAGGGTGATTAGTCATACACACAAGTGCATAGCAACGTTCTTCGCGTGCGCCCCTTTTGTCCTCTCACCTTGCTTCACTTCCCAGCGGTAGGTAAGGTAGGTACGCCCAGGCGGGGCCACCCCCTGGTGGAGTCAAGATTGACGCGTAGATGGGCAGGTTTGCCCACGATCTTGTCGCATACTCGTGCATGCACACACGCATTAAAGGGTAGGCCACGCGAAGTGCGCACGGTAAACCTTGTTTAGGCTACCCAGGGGCTCCTCGGTACGTTCTTTAAGAGAACCTGAGGAGTCCCTTAACGCTTGCTTGCTTGACAAGGGTAGCTGCTCCATGCAGCGTGTTTGCGGACAGCGTATTATAGGCCACACTGAGAAGGGTATAATACCTGGAGTGTGGCTTGGTTCCTCCGCCGCAAACGCCCTTTCATTTGCCTTTGTTTTACAGGTGGGCAGGTAGGGTGAGTGGTGCAGCAGCATTTTTTCATGCCCTGCTAAACAAGGGCGCAGATCACACAAACAAGTAACTCCGCTCCGCCTGTGGCGGAGCAGGGAGTCCGACTTCATCGACATCTGCGCCTTGCACGCGAGAGCACTCCTTCCCTCCAAGCCCTAACAGGGGAAACGCGTTGTGGCGTCCTCTGTCAGGCCACAGTTGCTTAGTAGCGCTGTGTTCTCTTGCCATTTCACAGGAGGGTCGCTAGGACCCAAGAGACCTTCATCTTCGCAACGCCCAGTAGAGTGTGCGTGTAGGAGTGGTAGTCCTGAGTGGGGGCTAGAGCCAGTTGCCCAGTGCTCGCCCACCAGGATGGTGCCACTGTAGGGTGTGTAGGACCTGTAGGGGGTGTGTCACTGTCCCACCCTTTTCCTGCAATTTTAGCGGGGTTGGTGGGCTGTGGCAGTGGTTAGGTCAGTTTTTTGGCCACATAGCAAAACGGCGTTTTCATGCCTTCATAGCTTTTGGCCACCCCTCCCTGTAGTAGACGGATAGGTAGGGAAAACAATACCTGGATTAGTACGCTGGGTATTCCCCCAAGGTTTTGCGCCAGCACAGAAATTGGGCGCATAGGGGAGGGGAGACCCGGGGCGTACCCCGTGGCATCAATAAGCCAACCCTCCAGGTTCAGCAAGGGCGCAGACTTGGGTATAATTAGGACACCACTTCTGCGGCTTGCTCTCAGGACCTTAGGACTAGCACACTCACACATACGCTTTGGCCGGTAAGGGTAAGGTTCAGTCCCTAGCTTTAGTCTTGGAGGCAAGCGTCTCAGCGAGCCTCAGCAACTCACCAAGGTTGTTCTGGGACAAGTAGTCAACCAGAACTGAGTTTAGGCGTCCCTCAGGTAGAACAAATGCAGAGAAGGGCTCCCAGGTGGCCTCTCCGACTCCAAACCCTTCCCAGAGGGTGAGGAAGCGCCAACCCTGGCAAAAGCGGTGGCGTAGGACAGACCTCACCAGGTAGAAGCCCTCCTTAGCCATCTCCTCGGTGTTCATGTCGGGGAGTTCACCTTCAACTTCCATAGGGCTGGCAGCCCCTTGTAGGTCCAGAGCGGCAATTTCCTCGTCGTTCAGCTGCCACTCCTCCCCACAGAGGTCTTCAGGATCATGGTAGCGCTTCAGGTGTTGAGCAGCGCACACCAGGGTCCCCCCTAGACGGGGAGAACACCGCACGGTGATACGGTGTCCATCTACAGATAGGATCTTGTACGGCCCGAAGTATGGGTCATCGCTGGTAGAGCGTGGCCAGGCGGGTAGTCGACTGTGGTGCACCAGCACCCAGTCCCCCTCTTGGTAGGTGGCCGGTACACGGTGCTTGTTCTTCTTGTTCCACTGACGCTCCCTCACTCTCTGGAGCATAGCCTTGGCCTTGTCCACCTTCGCTTGTTGCTCTTGGACCCATTCACCCACAGAAGAATGGGTGTCCTCTGGATAGGGGGCATGTAGGAACCATGCCGGGCGCCCCATGAATAGCTCATGTGGCGAGTAGCCAGTAGCTGAACTCTCTTGGGAGTTCATCATCAAGGATATGACGGGGAGTAGTCTCACCCAGTCTCTGGTGCGTTCACGAATCTGTCGCTCACATAGGGGGTTGCTCGTGTGAGAGTAGGGAATCCCCGTAGACACCTGGACATTGAGGGATCTCAGGACCCTCTTGTACCAGCCAGTATCTGAGCGTACTCGTACGTCCTCATCGGAGTTGATCTCCTTGGGCGCCCCATAGACACAAAACCACTCCTCCAGGAGTATCTTGATAGTCTCCTCTCCGGTAATGTGCTTGGTACATGGGAACACCCTGGTAAACCTGGTCAACCCACAGGTTACCACGAGGGCGAAGTCATAGCCCCCGAACTTCGGCATCTCCGTGTAGTCCACGTATAGAACACTGTTAGCACAGTGAGGGATGGGCAGGGTCGAGTAGAGACCTCTGTCCCTGATATCCCCTGGTTTACAGGACCTGCACGGGCACTTGTCCACGATAGGCTGGAGTGTCTTCCGCAGTTGGTCGTCAGTCCACGTAGTGTGGAACCACTGCTTGAACAGCCTCAGGGTACGGTCAGCACCCACATGACCACTGGACTCATGGGTCCACTTCAGCAGCGCTGGGACTCGGTCACTAGGCACCACGATGCGGTCCTCGTGCCAGAGGTAGCTCTTGTCCCGCTTCCACTGGTCTTGGTTGACCAGGAGGGGTTCAAGGCGTTTCTCCAGGCGCCGGTAGATATCCCCAAACTCCTGTAGATACTCCGATTGTTGGAATCCATCCAGGGGGCGTATCATGGTCATGTTCAGGTCCAGATGTACGTCCATACGGCTGAACGCCTCCTTAGCCAGCGCTTCAGACCGGGCACCAATCAGGGCGTCGAAGTTGTTGCGGCTGATGTAGTCGGCACACTCGTTCTTCACTCCCTGGATATGGTGTACCGTCAGTCGTAGTTGACTGAGGTAGGTCCACCAGCGCCGTAGCTTGGCCTTCTCAGGTGGGGGACCCTTCTGGAAACTGCGGACCGGTTCTTGGTCGCATAGCCAGACCACAGGGTTACTCCCCAACAGTCGTGCTTGTGAGGATAGCACCAGCATACCCGCGAGCAATTCCTGCTCATAGGTGGAGTAGTTCCCCCTGGCCTGGTTCCACTTCCAGTTCCAGTGGCCCAGAGGTACTAGGACCCACTTGTCGTCAGGGTAGCTGTGTTTGAGGGTTCCGTCTCGGTTGAGACCTTCCGTCCCCCATTGGGAAATGGCCGAGTCGAACTCCTCCTTCTCTAGTGCTTGCCATTGGAACAACGTTCCACCACCGCCCACATTGCTGGCGTCGGTCACCAGGATAATCTCCCCTTGTGCCCTAGGCACGCCCAAACACTTAGCGTTGGCTACCTTGTCTTTGAGCTCGTCAAACGCTTGTTGCTCTTGTGGGCCTCAGCGCCAAGTAGTACTCTTCTTGATCAAGTCCGTCAGAACGGCGCTGGTATAGGTGAAGTTCTTGATGTGGCGGCGATAGAAGTTGCACGCCCCAATGAAACTGCGTACATCATGAAGTCCTTTCTTGGGGTCTTCGTGTCGTACCTTGGCATCCATCAGGGGTTTGGCCTTAGAGGCCGCTGGGGTCCACCACCCATAGCCAACGTCAAACCCCAAGTACTGCATGGTCTCCTGCATGAACTCACACTTCTCCAGCTTGAGTCGTGTGTGGTTCTCCTGGCAGACCGCAAAGAACTCACCCAAGAGGATTAGGTGATCCTCCTGGGTATTGGTCCCGAGGCATACATCGTCGATGTGAGCCTCCATCTGGGCCCCACGGGATATGAGCTCCTGCACCTTAGGTCTCCTTCGTAGGATGGACAAGATCTTGTTCATCAGCTCTTGGAACAGAGCGGGTGCGTTAGCCACGCCAAATGGCATGACCTTCCACTTGAATACCCTCCCCTGAGGGGTGATGAAGGCCAGTAGTTCCTGCGCGTTGGGCGTCAGGTCCACTTGCCAGAATCCACTTCGCTTGTCCATCTTGGTCTTGTAGCGACAGGAGGCTATCTTCTCCAGGGTAGACTCCATATTGGGAATGGACCCTGAGTGGTTCAGCGTTTTCTTGTTCAGCTCTCCATAGTCCACTACCAGCTGTTTGGCTGTAGACCCAGGTTTAGCCACCAGGAAACAGGGGCTGCAGTGTAGGGGGTAGTCCCCGTCCTTGTACTCCAGTACTAGGCCAGCGTCAATACACTCTTGTATCTGTCGCTCAATCTCGTCGGCCTGCTCTTTAGGAGCTGGATAGGGTCTCCTCCGGATCTTGTGACCCACGAACTCGGGTTTCAGCTTGAGGTCCATCTGTACCAGCTTGTCGCATGAGGCTGGAGGGGGTAGTTCTCCGAACACCTCCAGATAGGTCCTTACCAGCTTCTGTACCCGCGGGTCCAATACCTTGATCTTGTCCTCCATGTCCTCGTCGGAGTGTAAGTTGCTTGCCCCTTGAATAGACGTCGGGAGGTGGTCCTCCACCGACTCTTCGCCCACGGTAGCATCCTTCAGCCCTTGGTAGGCATATAGAAGGTCTTGCTCGACCATCTCCGGTGGACGATGGCAACATAGGCACGCTCGAGGGGTTCACATACACATTCCTCCGAGAGGTCGTCCTCCTCTGGGGTCCTCACATGGGCGCCCCACACGCTCTTCATGAGCTTGAGATCTACCTCCCCTTGCCAGGTGGTGATCTTCTGTTCCAGGTCCTCCTTCAATTGGGATAGGTCTCCCATACGTCCTTGCTTCAGTGGCCACGAGCTGCGGGTAGGCTTCGCGTAGCATAGCTTTTTCGCCACCAACTTCCTCTTGGAATCCACATACTCCCTGAGCCTGGATCGAGGGTCCAGCTCTCCATCCACGGGGTCTTCCACCCTCATGGAGAGTAGGGGTTTTAGTGGGGTGACGTACTCGGCTTTCTCCACTTCCTCCACCGCGGTCTGCACGAAGAAGGCGTCGTGCTCAGTTTCGTCGGCTGAGTGGATAGAGCTAGGTAGCTCAGATAGTCCACACTCAGAGACTCCATCAGGAACAGGTACATGACAGGGAGAGTTGGGGGCGTTGGTGTCAGTCACGACGTACTCATCTCCTCCGGGTGTAGTTTCAACAGCATCTTGAGGTCGTAGGCGATCCTCCAAGTCACCCAAGGCGAGTCCATCGCTTTCTCGCCTAGCCTGGACCAGAGTAGGGTCCAGGTCTTCCCAGGGGATGGTGGTAAGACTTCCGTCCACCAGGCTGAGCATACTCCCCCATCCGGGCTTCCCAATGGGCGTCTTGCGTCCCAGAGGCACGTAGATGGCCTCATCAGGTAATCGCACCGAGCTGATAGTCAGCTTGTCAAGGAGGGTTCGCCAGTACTCGTTGCCCCCATGGGCTCCCCAATCGGGGGAACACAGGACCATACGGGAACGTTCCAAGGCCACCTTGGTCAGCACCTTCCCCAGTTCACTGAATCTGGGGTTCCCGTAGGCCATCCGGAAAGAGGGCCAGTAAAATTTGTAGCTGCAGTTCTTCCCCTTGCTGCAGTATAGGTCCAGTACATGCTGCTTGTCGCTGGCGAACAGCTCCACACTTAGGTCTTCTCGAGAGTAACCCAACTCCTTCAGACCTTGGTCTAGGACTTCCCCCAATAGTTGATAGTCCTCAGTTTTGGAGGCCGCCATCATGTTCGAGGGCTGCTCCTTCGATAGTCTCAGGTAACTCGAGGTATGTTCCGACTGCTCCAGTGGCACAGACTCTCTGCCACTGCCGTGGTCCACGTACAGGAGGTAGGGCGCTTGCAGCGTCAGGGATCGTATCTGGGAGTGCTGCACGAAGAAGTCAGTACCCAGTACAAAGTCGAAGGCCTCAGTGTCCATCACATAGAACCGATGGGCGATAGTTCGAGAGCCCATAGGTACCTCCACTTCACAGTCCCCGCAGCTGTGCACCACATGTCCATCCCCCATGCGTATAGCGGCGGTGGTCATGGTGTTCTTCAGGCTCCCACAAGGTAAAATTTTCTTGGCCACTATAGATATTGTGGCGCCAGTATCCAGTACCCCCAGGTATTCACGTCCCCCTAGTCGGATACGTACCCAAAACACCAGGTCTTGGGTGCCACCAGAGCGTCCCCGTCAGAATTCTGCGGGACAGGTCACCTCGAACCCCTTGTTCCGCAATTTGCGGGCCATCCTCATGAAACGGCTTCTCTTCTTGGCGTTGCCGTCATCACCACCTTCATGCTCACGGTTGGCTCCTTGTTCTTGCTGGGCCTGCGTCTGTGAGCGTGTGGTAGGTCCAGACTGCCCTCCAGAGGGCTCGGAGTTCCCCCCTGGATTAGGGTTGGGGTTACCTCCGTTCTTGTCCTTGTTCTTGTTGTCGTTCTGGCGGTTAGCGCCTCCTCCTCGTCCACCTTGACCCTTGTCTTGACCACCTTGACCACGTCCTTTCGACTTGCCCTTGCCGGAGTCGTTGCCTTTGGCCTTGCCTCCACCTTTGCCTGAGCCTTTGCCAGGATCTTCCCCCTTAAGCTTCGCCGATAGGCGTTGCTTATGGTAGCACTCATCCTCGTAGTGCTTCCGCTTACCGCAGAATGCACACGTGATGGTGCAGCGGTAATGATCCGGCAGCTTCACTTTGGCGCCGGTGATCTTCTCCTGCTGCTTCCCCTGGACGACGAAGCAGTCTCGCTGCTCGCAGTCAGAGGCGTGCTGCAGGTGGCCCTGCTCGTCTCTGGCATCACACCAGAATAGCTCCTTCACGTTCTCCATTAGGCGGGCGTGGGCGTGTTTGGGGGTAGTCCCCTGCCCAGGTCGGGACCCTTGGTACCCTTTGCCTCCAGAACCTCCACCACCAGGA
Organism: Eutreptiella sp. 'Long Island Sound 2002'; assembly: GCA_964036045.1. Lineage (NCBI taxonomy): Eukaryota > Euglenozoa > Euglenophyceae > Eutreptiales > Eutreptiaceae > Eutreptiella > Eutreptiella sp. 'Long Island Sound 2002'. The sequence goes on from OZ038386.1 coordinate 51,663,995, forward strand.
CGGTAGTTGTTCAAGTGCTGGTCGCTCTCCTTCTCCAGCGCCATCTCCAGGAGCAGCACGCATAGATCCTCGTAGCGGAGGGATCTAGCCTTGCGCTCAGCCGTCAGACGGCACTCGTCCCATAGCTCTCGGGGGAGCTTGGCGCACAACCAGAACAGCAGGTCGTCGCTGCTGTAGAAACCGGGCGTCAGTCGCCCAGCCCAGTGATCCAGGTCAGCCAACAGCTCGAAGACCCTGCCAGGTTTGGGGTTGTTGGGCAGCACGGGCAGGTTCTGGATCTCGGCCCTGATGGAGAGGTCGGTCTCGTAGGTCGGGTACTGCCTCTCCAGGGCAACCAACACGTCGGCAAAGGTGGCGGAGTTTGTTACGATCTGCCTGACCTGCTTCTCCAGGTACTTGGTCTTGCAGCACTGCAGGAGCAGATCGCACTTCACTCGCCCACTCGCGTGGGTTTGGCCGGTCAGTCGTAGGAACCGGCCAAAGTTCTCAGCGAACTCGCTGAGGTCCTTGCCTGTGAACTCAGGCAGGTTCACCACTATCTTGGAGGTGGCAATAGCCTTCGCCTCCTGAGCTCGGCGTCGTTCAGGGCGTCGGGTCTTCTTCTTCTTCTTCTTCTTCTTCTTACCCTTGGGGTCTCCGGGGTCCTCAGGGTCTTCGTCATCCGATGGCGAAGAAGAATCCATCGACGGCGGCTCGTCGTCGGAGGGGTCTCCGCCTAGATCACTGGAGCCATAAGGCTCCACGTCCACCATAGCCCTTAGGGCTGTCAGCCCCAGCTGGTCCAGCTCGGCCCTCGTCGAGTTCGTCACGTGGCTGTAGGGCGGCTGGGCCGTTCTCGGGACGAATGGACTTCTCGGTACTGCTGCAGGAGTCGGCATCGGTCGGCTCCTCAGGCTCCCCAGGGTATTTGTCAACCCTGCCGCCAGGTGGTTAGCCTGTACTCGGTGGGGTGACATTCCCACCGTCGTAGGTGACGCATGGGACGGGATCATCAGGGGCTCCAGTTTCTCCCTGATCTCTTGCGTGAGGTCGCTCACGATTTGCGAAGTGGCTCCTCGGAGCACCTCGTTGATCTCCGACCGCGTCAGGGACCTGTTGGAGGATCTTCCCGATCCTCTACTCCTGCCTCCCAGAGACTCTGGTCCTCTCCTCAACCCACTCAAGGGTGCATACCCAGGTGCACACCCAGGAGCATACCCAGGAACTTCCATGTAGGTTCCAATGGCGTGGAGTGGATGGGGATGGTCAGCCGCATACCATCGCGGCGCAGAGCTGGAAGCCACCGGCTCACTGGCAGTAGTTGCCTCAAGGAGCGCAGTGGTAGGTGGGCCCATGCCATAGGCGGGGTAGTGAGGCATGCCAGTAAAGCCTGTGCCCTCTGCCATAGGCGGGTTGGTTGTGGAAGTGGATGTTGCGGCGGCTGGGAGTGTGGTGGTTATGGGAGAGGGTGATGCATGGAGGCTAGAAGCGCTTGGTGCGCCTTCGAAGGTAGGGACATCCGTCGCGTCTTGCCCTTGCTCCTCTCCTTCGTCTGCTCCGTCTCCAGCATCCTTCTCGCTCTCTCTCTTCCTTTTTGCAGGCTGCGCCACCACCTCCTCGACGGACAGGGCCCCGAAGGCCGTCTGGAGGCCGTCCAGGGAGTCCTCCGCCGTATCCACTGGCCCATGTAAGGGCTCCGCTGAAGGTACAGCGCCAGGCGCCGGCCTTGCCGGTGCCTCAGGCGCTGGCGCTGTCTTCACGTCGGCCTCCACTCTTCCTGGATCCATCTTAATCCGCCCTTCTGCTTATATTTGCCTGCTCGGAGCACTGGTTGTACGGCGCGGGGTCGCTGCCGGTGCACAGAGACAGGCTGCCTCTTGCTACCAGAAAAGTTTATAGTGTTTTCAGCACTGTGTTTTTGCTTCTCCTGCTGCTTGTTGTTGCTGTAGGGTGTCCTGCTGCTTGTTTTGGATGATGAAAAGCTTTTGTTTGTTGAAATACAGTAAAGCCAAGTCAATCCAGGATAGCCCAAGCCAAAAGTATGCGAGGAGAAGGTAATTCAGGATCAAAGCATGAAGGGCTGCAGTGTAAACAGTGAAAGCTGATTGGATATTCACAGAAACTGCAACTCAGGTCACAAATGAATGCATATTCACAAAGATAGCTGAAATGTTTTATGAAAAGAGTTAGAAAACTGCCTCAGGATCACTCTCTCTCCATAGTGCCATCTTAGGAGATGCCCACTCTTTGTTTTGGGTCCCATATGTGCTGAGGTGGCATGGTATGTGGCGATGAGGTCACTGCCATGTCACATGGGATCTTCCTACTTAGCTAGGCTGACCAGGAATTGAACCCAGGACCTCTCAAAAAGAGGTGCCCAGCCCCCTGGGGTGCATACCACTAGGATAGCTAAGAATTCATGGAAAAACATAGATAAATTCATAGGCTCTACTTTAGGTATGTCAGAGCTCAGTCAACTCAGGAAAAGATGTTTTACTTCACATTGAAAGGGGATTAAGGGGTCCACTCCATATCCTGATTGGGTGTTTGGTTCCATAGGTCAAAATGTGTTATCACCACTTTTGGTTGGACCAATACTAAGATAAAAATGCATGGATGCTCAGTGCATCTCTAATACAACTAGAGTATGCCTCAAAGCAATGGAAAAGCACTTTTTCTTACTCAGACACCACAAACACACACAACAAAGGACACCCCCAGCCGCGAAACACACCACCACAACCGGCGGGCCCCAGCCAGGAGTGGCGGGGAGCCGCACACCACCACCGGCAGCGAAGCCCAGCCAGGAGTGGCGGGGAGTACCACACAGGAACCTCCGCCAGGAGTGGCGAGGGACCAACCACACCACACACCAGCCACAACCCCACCACACACCACCGCCGCCAGCGAAACCCAGCCAGGAGTGGCGGGGAACCGCGCCCGGGGCCCTCAGCAAGGAGTGGCGACGACCGGCCACCACCACCGGCAGCGAATCCCAGCCAGGAGCGGCGGGGAGTAACACACAGGAACCTCCGCCAGGAGTGGCGAGGGACCAACCACACCACACACCAGCCACAACCCCACCAACACACCACCGCCACACGCCACACACCACACACCACACACCACACACCACACACCCCCACAGGCAGCGAAACCCAGCCAGGAGTGGCGGGCAGTAGCACACAGGAACCTCCGCCAGGAGTGGCGAGGGACCAACCACACCACACACCAGCCACAACCCCACCACACACCACCGCCGCCAGCAGACCCTAGCCAGGAGTGGCGGGGAACCGCGCCCGGGACCCTCAGCCAGGAGTGGCGAGGACCGCCCACCACCACCAGCAGCGAAACCCAGCCAGGTGTGGCGGGGAGTAGCACACAGGAAACTCCGCCAGGAGTGGCGAGGGACCAACCACACCACACACCAGCCACAACTGCTGGAACACACCACCGCCACACACCACACACCACACACCACACATCACACACCACACACCACCGCCGACAGCGAAACCCAGCCAGGAGTGGCGGGGAACCGCGCCCGGGACCCTCCGCCAGGAGTGGCGAGGACCGCCCACCACCACCGGGAGCGAAACCCAGCCAGGAGTGGCGGGGAGTAGCACACAGGAACCTCCGCCAGGAGTGGCGAGGGACCAACCACACCACACACCAGCCACAACCCCACCAACACACCACCGCCGCACACCACAAACCACACACCACACACCACACACCACGCACCACCGCCGCCAGCAGACCCCAGCCAGGAGTGGCGGGGAACCGCACAACACCACCGGCAGCGAAGCCCAGCCAGGAGTAGCGGGGAGTAGCACACAGGAACCTCCGCCAGGGGTGGCGAGGGACCAACCACACCACACACCAGCCACAACCCCACCACACACCACCGCCGCCAGCGGACCCCAGCCAGGAGTGGCGGGGAACCGCGCCCGGGGCCCTCAAGAGTGGCGAGGACCGCCCACCACCACCGGCAGCGAAACCCAGCCAGGAGTGGCGGGGAGTAGCACACAGGAACCTCCGCCAGGAGTGGCGAGGGACCAACCACACCACACACCAGCCACGACCCCACCAACACACCACCGCCGCACAACACACACTACACACCACACACCACACACCACACACCACCGCCGACAGCGAAACCCAGCCAGGAGTGGCGGGGAACCGCGCCCGGGGCCCTCCACGGGGAGTGGCAAGGACCGCCCACCACCACCGGCAGCGAAACCCAGCCAGGAGTGGCGGGGAGTAGCACACAGGAACCTCCGCCAGGAGAGGCGAGGGACCAACCACACCACACACCAGCCACAACCCCAGCAAAAGACCACCGCCGCACACCACACACCACACACCACACACCACACACCTCACACCACCGCCGCCAGCGGACCCCAGCCAGGAGTGGCGGGGAACCGCACAACACCACCGGCAGCGAAGCCCAGCCAGGAGTAGCGGGGAGTAGCACACAGGAACCTCCGCCAGGGGTGGCGAGGGACCAACCACACCACACACCAGCCACAACCCCACCACACACCACCGCCGCCAGCGGACCCCAGCCAGGAGTGGCGGGGAACCGCGCCCGGGGCCCTCAAGAGTGGCGAGGACCGCCCACCACCACCGGCAGCGAAACCCAGCCAGGAGTGGCGGGGAGTAGCACACAGGAACCTCCGCCAGGAGTGGCGAGGGACCAACCACACCACACACCAGCCACGACCCCACCAACACACCACCGCCGCACACCACACACTACACACCACACACCACACACCACACACCACCGCCGACAGCGAAACCCAGCCAGGAGTGGCGGGGAACCGCGCCCGGGGCCCTCCACGGGGAGTGGCAAGGACCGCCCACCACCACCGGCAGCGAAACCCAGCCAGGAGTGGCGGGGAGTAGCACACAGAAACCTCCGCCAGGAGAGGCGAGGGACCAACCACACCACACACCAGCCACAACCCCACCAACAGACCACCGCCGCACACCACACACCACACACCACACACCACACACCTCACACCACCGCCGCCAGCGAACCCCAGCCAGGAGTGGCGGGGAACCGCACCCGGGACCCTCAGCCAGGAGTGGCGAGGAGCGCCCACCACCGCCGACAGCGAAACCCAGCCAGGAGTGGTGGGGAACCGCACCCGGGACCCTCGGCCGGGAGTGGCGAGGGACGCCCACCACCACCGGCAGCGAAACCCAGCTAGGAGTGGCGGGGAGTAGCACACAGGAACCTCCGCCAGGAGTGGCGAGGGACCAACCACACCACACACCAGCCACAACCCCACCAACACACCACTGCCGCACACCACACACCACAAACCACACACCACACACCACACACCACCGCGGCCAGCGGACGCCAGCCAACGAGGGACCAGCCACGGCACACACCGACCACACCCACACCCACACCAGCAGCAAGCCCCAGCCTGCCCCAACCACACACCCACACACGCACACACACACACCAACACGCACGGAAGGCACACCCAAACCCACGCCGCCACGAACGCAGGACACACACACCAACACAGACACCAAGCGCGCACGCACCGCGCCGCCAACACACACACCGACGGCGAACCACATCCAGGGGAGTTGGGGACACACACACAAGCAACACGGCCAGGAAAAGCGAAAAACGCCCCCCACCACCACCACCCCACCCGGGAGAGACGGGAAACCCACCATCGCAAACCACACAGCGAAATGGGGGGCGGAACAAAAAGGGCCCACGGAAGACGCAGGCGAGGGACCCAACCTCAGGGGTTTGGGGGCCCCCCCGGTGACCGTATGGGCCCCACCTGAGCACACGCAATAAGGTGGGATACACCCGGGACAGTTGGTCAGCGGCCCGCGGTGGCACCGGCCTGGGGGGGTGACCAATGGGCCTGACCAAGAGCACTCCCCACGGCACGTACTGCGGTTTGGGCCCAGCGAGGGGCTGCGGGTAGGGCACACCGTCCATCGAGGCAGGCAAGAGACACGCCTAACCCGCAAGGACTCCCCTGCGACCCACAGTGTAGCCGACCCCGGTGTGGGGAACGGCTGGAGTACCTGGCTACGGAGCAGGTCCATTTGTACCGAGCGGGTACAAATGGACGGCCTGTACAACAGAGTTACACCCTGACGGGGAGTGCAAGCATCGGCCCCCCCAAGGGGAAACACCAGGGGAAGGGACCCGAGCCGACGACAAGGACCCCCCCCCACCCACCACAGCCGGCAAGGCCCGGGCACGGCACCAGGGGAACACCGCCCCAAGCGACGCGGAAAAGGGACAGAGGGAGGAGGGCACGCAAAAGGGGCGGCGGGGGGGCACACCACCAACAGACCCCAGCCAGGAGGGGCGGGGAACCACACAGCCGAGACGGGAGAGGGGCCACGACACACAGCCCCACCACCCACACAGAGCCGCCAAACGAAGCCCAGAAAGGCGAGGACAGGCATCCAAACGCACCACCAACACACCGCACACACGCCCGCGCATGCACACAACACACACCACCACAACCGCCTCCGACACGAGCTCCACAAACGCACACCACACACCAAAGCGCAAGCACCGCCCGCACCACAAACACAACACACGCAAACCCAAAGAACAAGAACCCAGCAACCCCCCGCCAGGGGAGCTGCAGGGCTGCCAGAAACACCGCTAGGACACAAAGGTGGACCCACCAAGCCCTCAGCCAGGAGAAGCGAGCGGCCACACCCAGCAACACCCAACCGACAACGCCCAACCCCGGGACCAGGCACTACGACACCCACACCAGCACCGCCACCAACACCCCAACCGGACGCCACAACACCCTCACCAGCGGAAACACCCGGAACCAACGGAGACACCGTCGGCAACACCAGCGACCCCAGCACCCAGCACAACACCTAGGACACCCTCACCAACAACAAACCAACACATAAAGCCACCCAACGCTGACCAACGACCGCACCCGGCCGGTCCGGTCCCCCACCGACCCGCACCCAGAACCACCGCCACCAGCATCCACACCATTGGAAACACCAACACCACCAACAATCAAGCCAGCACAACACCCTCACCAACACCAACACCGCCGGCACCATCGCCTACGAAACCTACGCACACCAACACCGGTTCCAGCACCTACATCACCCAAGCCAACGGCATCAAACACACCATTGCCGGCATCACCCCACGATCAGCGTTGCCACCGGCAACCTCCGCCAGCGGAGGGAACCAAAGCCACCACAGCCGGTGAGCCAACAAACCACCAAGCCCCGGCCAGGGGAGGCGAGGGCACACACCCAGAACCATCAACAACAACACCCTCGCCACCAAAACAACCACAGGGCGCCAACCACCACGCAGTCACCAGCGGCACCCACACCACCGGCGCCACCAACACCACCCTCACCCACGACACCACCCAGGGCATCGCCTGCACCACCTACACCAACAGCATCACCAGCAGCCCACACCACCTACTGCACACCCTCCCAGACAGAGCCACAGATACCAGCCACCGCCCGCCCCCGAACACAGGCCACTGACCACCCACACACAGACCCACACCAACCACCAGCGGCATCAGCAACATCAGAGACGTCGTAAACCATAGCGACGCCCACAACGACCTCGCCACCGGCATCACCGACACCGCCACCGACAGTGCGACCTCAGCAACAACAACCCAGCGCGTCAACGGCAGCCGCCACGGCGACACCACCCGGTGCAACACCATCGACATCAACGACACCAAGGGGGCCAACACGCGGGCCAACGACGCCCAAGGGAACCTCCGCCAGGAGTGGCGAGGTCCCACCCCCACCGTCAGAACACCACCATCCACCAGGGCATCACCTGCAGCGCCCTCGCCTTCGACATCACCCACAGCTCCGCCGGCGGCGCCCTCGCCAACACCGTCACCAGCACCGCCGACAGCGGCAACACAGCGCCACCGCCAACCACCCACAGCACCAACCTCCCCAACACCGGAAACAACCGGCACCACCCCACCAGGACAACAAACCGACCAACCACCAGCCACGAGTGGCACGCCCGGAACCGCCGACCACCCAAACCCAGGCCGCGCCCAGCACCAACACCAACAACACCCACGCCAACAGACCACCACGAGACACGCCAACCACCAAGTATCACCTATGGCACCCTCACCATCGACAACACCAACGCCGCCAACACCCACGGCACTATCCACACCACCACCAACCCCACCAAGGACGGGCCAAGATGCCGTCACCTACAACATCCCTACCACCACCACCACGACCCCGCCACCAAGTAACTCTTAGAACACCCCCACCATCGGCGTCACCGAGGACGCCAGCACGGCTGGCGAACGAACGCCGGCGAGCCCTCAGCCAGGGGTGGCGAGCGCCCACACCCAGCAACACCCAACCAACCACGCCCAAACCCAGGACCAGGAACTGCGACACCCACACCTGCACCGCCACCAACACCCAAACCGAACGCCACAACACCCTCACCAGCGGAAACACCCGGAACCAACGGAGACGCCGTCGGCAACACCAGCAACCCCGGCACCCAGCACGACGCCTGAGACACCCTCGCCAGCAACGAACCAACACAAGAAACCACCCAACGACCATGTTACACCCAAGGCGTTACAACCGCACCCAGAACCACCACCAGCAGCATCCACACCAACGGAAATGCCAACACCACCAACAATCAAGCCAACACAACACCATCACCATCACCATCACCGGCGGCACCGCCGTCCTCACCATCGCCCAGGATACCTACACAGCGACAAACACCGGATACAACGCCTAGATCACCCAAGCCAACAGCATCAAACACACCATCGCCAGCATCACCCCACCATCACCGTCGCCACCGGCAACCTCTGCCACCAGAGGAAACCAAAGCCACCACAGACGGTGAACCAGCAAACCACCAACCCCCGGCCAGAGGAGGCGAAGACGCACACCCAGAACCATCAACAACAACATCCCCGCCACCAAACCAACCACAGGGCGCCAACCACCACGCAGTCACCAGCGGCACCCACACCACCGGCGGCACCACCCTCACCAACAGCATCACCAGCAGCCCACGCCACCTACTGCACACCCGCCCGGACAGAGCCACAGGAACCAGCCAACGCCCAACCCCGAACACAGGCCACTGACGACCCACACACAGACCCACACCAACCACCAGCAGCATCAACAACATCAGAGACGCCGTAAACCATAGCAACGCCCGCAACGACCTCACCACCGGCATCACCGGGGGCACCACCGACAGTGCGACCTCACCAACAGCAACCCGGAGCGTCAACGACAGCCACCACGGCGACACCACTCGGTACGACACCATGGGCAACAAGGACACCAAGGGGGCCGGGGCCAACACACGAGCCAGCGACGCCCAAGGGAACCTCCGCCAGGAATGGCGAGGTCCCGCCTCCGCCGTCAGAACACCACCAGGGCATCACCTACAACACCCTACAACACCAACACTCACAGCTCCCCTGGCGGCGCCCTCACCAACACCAACACCAGCACCACCGACAGCGGCAGCACGGCGACACCGCAGCATCCGCAGCACCCGCAGCATCGACACCCTCGACCACAGCCGAAGCAACACCTGCCACTACAGACCCAAGGACAGCCGAAGGAAATATCCCAACACCAGAGACAACCGGCACCACCAGGACCACAAGCCAGCCAAGCACCAGCCACGAGTGGCACGCCCGGAACCGCCGACCACCCAAACGCAGGCGGCCACCAGCACCAACACCAACACCACCCACGCCATCAGACCACCACGAAACACGCCAACTCATCTACGCTAACGCCCATACCACCCTCGCCAACAACACCGCCAGCGGCACAAACATCCACTCCGGCACCCACACCACCCTCACCACCAACATCACCACAACCCCCCAAGGGTCAGGGCTCGCGGGGAACGGAACGGCAGAGCGAGCACGCCACCACCCGCACGCTTCGCCCACCCTATTGTACACCGCTCCACAACACGCCCCCCCGCTTCCCCCGACAGGACGTGCGCTGCAGCCCACTGCTGGGACGACAACTACGACGTCCTCCCGGCCATCAGACACCTACTGGCAGCCACGGCCCCGCGCCCACAAGCCCACCAGCAACCCACGGAACCGCAGGAGCCCGACCGCCCCATGCCACCGCGCTCCATATCCCCCGCGTCCAGCGCAGACCAGAACGCGGAACACCAGCGAGAGGAGCCCGACCCCGACCGCGCCGCCACGCCCCCACCCCCCCCCCCCCCCCAAAGGACATCTACGCCACACTGGCCAGCACCCTAGCCCCCATGGACGCCGAGCAGTACTACCAGTCCATCCAACGAGACCTCCCTGAGGACCACGTGACCCTCCAGGGGTGGAAGCAGGAGAAAAGGAACGACAACGAGTGGGGCACAGAGGAAGACAGGGATGCAGGGATCTGACACACCTGGAAAGGCACCACGGACGCCTTCCTGGAAGCAGCAGCCGAAACCTACCCCCGCCCGCCCGGGGACACTAGACACGGCCTCCACGCCCTCCTAGCGTACCACAGCTGGAAACACCGCCACACCATCACCCTCCATCCCCTCGACCACAATCCACACCGATGGACACCTGAAGACGACGCCACCGCCGCCATCACCGTGCAGCAAAGCCCCGAGAACCCGGAAGAATACCACATCACCTGGAACAATCCGGCACCCCAACCCCCCGCCTCCCCCACCCTCCCAGATTTCTTAGCCACCATCAGCGCAGAACTCCAGGAGGCGAAAGCCCCACAACAACTGGACGAAGAGATGCCCCAGGCACCATCACCACCAACCACACAAGACAAACCCCGCACAGAGCCCCTCACCGGCCCCATCACCACAATGGAGCTCCCCCCACAACACCGCACCACCCCGGACCGAAACGGGTTTCGAGACCTGCCACGGGAATGGGCGGTCCACAACGGCACACTCCGATGGGACGAAATCACACCGGGGCTCCAGGCCATCCGCCTCCACTCCATCACCGAGCCCACCACCACCTGGGCACTACCGACGGGCCGCCACCACCTCCTCCTCACCGTCCAAGGCGATGCCACGATCACACCCACGGAGGGAGACCCCGTAACAGCAGCCCCCGCCCACGCCGTCCACATACCCCCGCAAGCATCGTCGGCACCTATGACGGTACATCCAGGCCCCACCCCATGGCAAGCCATCGTCATCACCTACCCCGCCCCCAACGACCACACACACACCTGGCAGCAACGGTGGGAGGACATCCGGGGGGACCTCCTCCAAGAACACCTAGGGCTCATGCACACCCACCACACCCTACACCCGATACGAGGAGTAGGCCAAGCACCACACGGCATACACGCCCCGGGAGTATGGGCGTACGCCACACCCATAAACCCACAAGCAGCGGAGGACATCAAGACCGTCCTATCCATCCAGCAAGCCCAGACCCAAACCCCGCACCGCAACACCCAACGAGGCTACACCATTTGGTGGGCATACCAAGACCACGACACCCTCAACCCCCAAACCGGGGGCCCCCCCTCTAGACACCAACACAACCGCCCTCCTCCAAGCCGCAGCAGGGGCAGCCGCACAGGTAGGGGCCCTGGAAACCTGGGGCCCACAATACCTGGTCAAAATTAAAGGGGCGCCCCACGCGAAGGCCCAAGACAAGCCCCGGACACCGAAGCCGCTCCACCCCCCACTCAAGCTGGACCCGACAGAACACACCCCCCAGGACGAATGGGCGACCCACTACATCATCCCCCACACCACCACCCGCAAGAACGACGCCGCCAAGATCACCGTCACCCGCCACCTCCCCCACACCACACAGGTGTATGAGCTGACGGCCCCCAACGTCCTCGTCACCCGTCGCCGACATGATGAGCGATACACCATACAGGCGGAAGGGGCCGCCGCAACCACCCTGTACACATGGGCAACACGGGGGGACCTCCAACACCCCACCCTCCACCACGCCCCCTCCTGGCCCACCCCCTTCCACACAGCAGACCGCCCCAACAAGAAGCCCAAACACACAGGTATGCACACCCCCGCCCAGGAGGCCCAGCACCGACACGATGCGAGGCGCAAGGCCCGCACCCTCCACGACGACCACACCATCCCCCGCATCAGCGCCCCCCCCGCCAGAGTGTCAGATGCCACCCACAACCGCACGATCACAGGCATCACCACGGACTGCCTGAACGCAGCGGCGTCGCGGGCAGAAGCCGTGTGGATCAGCGAAGGGCGCTCCCACACACAGGCGGTGGCGCGCCTCCACAACATCCAACCCCACAAACTCCGGCGCGCCGTTGGATCCTTCGCCGTACACGTCACCCCGTACGGCATCAACCATCCCCGGTGTGAGCACCATGACCCGCCCTGCTCCACCCCATGCACCTCGCCCCTGCGCCAACCGCTGCCGGCCCCCACCATCACGGGCAACATGTACCTGGGCACCGTACCGGGAGACCCGGGCAGATACATCCTGCCCAAAAGGTCCAGGGAACACGCCATCCCCCTCCACGGTGTAGAATCCCTCGCCCTGGGACCGCTTGCACCAAAACACCAACACCAGCACATCCCGGGGGACAAACGGACACAGGCGCCAGACGGGGGGAAAAAGGCCCACCAGCGCGCCCTAGCCCACATCACCGTCCACCCCGCAGCCCACCTACAAAAGGACTTCGGCACGGAGCGCCACATTGTCCTGGAGGGGCAAGCCCACCACATCATCACCGCCGCCCTGTACACCCTCGCCGCCCACGAACGCCACTGGGACCCCACAACCATCCCAGCAATGCCCCCACCACCCCAGGGCCCCAAAGATCCCGTCACCGCCTTCCACATCGATCAACTTCTAAGCCGCAGGGCCACCCCACACCTCCACCCCTTCAGGATAGCACTAGCCATCGCATCGTGGGACACCCTGGACACGCCCCCCCAACAACCCGCCATTCACATCCTCAAAGCGGACGCCCAATGGTGGGTCCTCCACTGGGCACACGGAGTCCTCATGGCGGCCCAGGCCTATACCGCGGAAAGAGACCCGGAAGACCCCCCACGGGGCCGGCAGCGACTCCTCCAGGCCACCACCCTCACAGGCCGCGAAGGCGCCCCCTGGGAAGCCATCCACACAGCACTCTACTGGGCTCAAGGCTCCCCGAACGGCCCAGACACACCGGAACCCACGGAGGCCTGGGTCATGCAGGCCAAGGCCATGAGGAACCACCACCTTCACCACCCCTTCGACGACAGCCCGGCCGCACTGCCATGGCCATCAGATCCCCCGGAGACCGTGCGCAAGCTCGCCGACATCATGCGCAGCCACGCGAAAGCGAAAATGCAAACACCGGCGGAACCCCCACTGAGGGATCCGGGCAAGCAAGCAACGCACCCCTTCTTCAAACCCCACGCCCCCCCGGCCCCGCTACCTCCAGTCCCGCCCAAGCGAGCGAGACGACAAAGGGGCGCACCCGCCCCCAACCAAGCCGGAAAAGCAGCAACCTCCCGACCCCCCGCATCCCACCCGACTTACCCGGCGAACCCAGACCAAGCATCCTGATAATCCTCCCTCCCACCACTACCACCGCCCCACCCGGACCAAGCATCTCTGTCATCCTCCCTCCCATCACTACCACCGCCCCACCCGGACCAGGCATCCTCGTCATCCTTCCTCCCGCCACCAGCACCGCCCCCGCCCAAGGCCTACCCAGGATTTCAAAAGGGCGCGAAGGTCCAGCAGCCCTTCCGCAACGACCACACAGGTGACTGGATCTGGTGTGAAGGCACGATCCAGTACCGCCTCAAGGAACCGGGGGACAACGGGGGGCCACAGATCCGGGTGATCTGGCACCGCCAAAAGGAGCTAGACCAAGGCAGCAGCGCCCCGGACAAGCCAGAAGGCTACACCCTGGAGCTCAACAGCGCCCACCCGATCCGACTCCGCACCGAAGAGAACAAGGCCCACAGAGGCACCAAATACACTGGGGAGCTCCCCCCGGAGTGGAGCCAAGGCCTCCCCCCGCCGCACCTACCCAAGCGCCCACCAACCGGCAAACAGTCCCCGAGCCCCAGTCCCCCTCCCTGACGGGGCAAGGGCCGAGGGCACAAGGCTCCACAGCCCCGGCCCGCCCCCACCGAGGCCACCGTCAACCTCCTCGACCTCAACCACCCGGCCGTCACATACTCCAAGGACGCCACAACCGCCCTCCAGGAGCTCCCGATGGCACAGGTGCCGGGGTGGGTTCCCCACCTCCTCACCTTCCAGGAACAAGGCCTACAACGCGACGACCCCCCAGAAACCACCCCCATATATACCCCGGACCAGAAAGCGTACAAATGCTACTGGCACAAGGGGACCCCCCTATACGCCCAAACCGGCATCCACGTCCATCTCGTCCACCACCTCAGCGTCCCAGGGAGGCTAGGTGTCTATGAGGTTGTCGGGGACGGATGGCAACTCAACGTCATCAACACCCACGTCCCCTTCGGCGAAGCCACGGAACCCTTCCTCCAAGCCCTGGCCGAGGCGTACCGCCAGATGGCCATCCTCGCCCCCACAGTCATCATCGGCGACATGAACGCCGCCCCCACCCCGGCGGACCGAGGGGGACAGGCCACACCCCAGGACCAAGCAGTCCGTGACACCATCGAAATGCTTGGGCTCGTGGACCTGACGGCCAACCTCGAAGGCCAACCATCCCACTTCCCCCACCAAACAGATGCCGCCCCATCCCGCATCGACGTATGCTATGGCGACCCCACCACCATCATCCGGGCAGAGGCCCGATATGGACCCCTCCCGCTGGGACCCACAGGTTATAGCCCCCTGCACATCCGCCTCACCATCCTCAACCTTTCCCCCAGCCCCCCAGAGGATGCGGACCAAGGCCTACCAGCCCCCCTGAAGATGCCCCCACTGCATGACAAGCATGCCTGGTCCCAATATCACAGGGCCATAGACCGCGCCCGGCGCATCCAACCAGACCCCACGGACCTACTCACGGCCATGCGCACGGCCGCCGTCGCCTGCGGCTTCCGGCAACACCCCCACACAGACGACGACCAACCACCCACGGCCCTAGGGGACATGCTCCATGACCTCTGGCATGCAAAGCAAAAACTGGCGACCCTCCTCCACACCGACACCCCCCAAACCCGCCGCCAGATACACCACTGCAGGACACAGATAGCCCACATCAGGGCAGACCTGCAGCGGTGGCACATCCACAGGCAACAGCGCATCGCCCAGGAACACGAACGGTATGCGCAACATGAACTCCCCTACAAGGCCATCCGCCACCTCAACGATGCCATGACCGACGCCGGCCACCGCACCATCACCACGGTCCGGCAGGAGGACGGCTCCCTCACCAACGACCCAGTCACAGTGCTCCAAGCCACCCAAGACAGCTTCCTCCGGCAACACATCCCCACCCAAGACACACTGGACCCAGACACCCAGGCCAAAATCGACCGCCTCCCTCGGGTCTTCAACCACGCCCAGAGGAGGCAACTGGAAAAACGCCCCTTCACCATCCACGAAGTCCGGAAGGCCATCCACAGTCTCCGGCAACACGAAACCCCAGGCTACGACGGCCTCCCTGCGGAGGCATACTACCACCTCCCCGCCCACCTCCTCCGCATCCTCGCCCACCGCCTCTGGGACATCGTCACGGTGCAGACCCCCCTGCCACCAGACTGGGCAAACGTTGTCCGCCTCCTCTACAAAAAAGGAGACTGGACGAACCCGGACAACTGGCGCCACATAGTCTGTGCGGTCACGGAGGTCAAAATCGTCTGGACCATCCTCCTACGCCGCATCGGCCCCCACCTGGACCCCCACATACCAGCAAGCCTCTGGGGGGCCATCCCAGGCCGGTCCCCACACGAGGCCATCTTCCTCCAGGACACCATCGCAGACATGGACCCGGTGGACCTCATCATCGCCTCCCTCGACGTCAAAGGAGCCTTCCCGAACACCCCCTGGCTCCTTCTAGAAGCGGTGTGGAAACGCCTGGGCCTCCCCTTCTACAACTTCGCCTCCGGCTACATCCGCACCCGCAAATACACGGTCCGCACAGGAGTAGGCCTCACCCCCTTCCTGGAGCCAGGCAGCGGGGTCCCCCAAGGGGGAGCAGAGGGCCCCTTCCTGTACCTTCTAGTGACGCTCCCCCTGGCCCTCGCAATCGAGCAGGATTACCCGGCCTACGCACCCTACCCCCTCCTCTCCCCCCTGGTGGGCTTCGCGGACGACACCAACCTCACGGTCGCGCACACCCCACACGAACCCCATGCCCCGGACCCCGGGCCAACGGTCACCCAACAGGCCAATGACTTACTGGCACGTGACCATCTCCTACCTCTCCCACAACAACCTCATTGTCCACCCCACAAAGTCAGTGGCCATGATAAAGGGGTTTGCCACACCCCCCACCCTAGGGCCACAAGGGCCCCCCATGCAAGTCGTGACAACCACCACCCACCTGGGGGTAATCCAGGCCGCCAACCCTGAGGACGCCACCCTCCCTCCCAAGTTGCAATCACACCTCTCCCATCTCCCCAGATATGCGTCCCCGACCACCAAGGGCCTCTCCCTGTCCCACCAGAGCCTTGCGTACTACCTCACCGGGGTCTTGAACGCCTCCATAGCCTTCCAAGCACTCCACCTAACACACCCCACCACCGCCCTGCAGCCGGCCACACGCGCCGTGACCAAGGCATGGGCAGCACACGGGGGCTGGCCCACCTCCATACCCACCTGCGCCATCCGAGCGGCATGGCCCCACTATGGGGACGCCAAAGGGGACGAGGTGAAAGCGGCCTACACCAGACACACCGCCCTCCTCCTCCACCGCATGACCCACAACCACTCACCGGAGGTCCGCGAGGTCACCGCAATCCGCCTCCAAGCCGCACAACGGGCCCGCAACACATGCCCACGCTGGGTACTCCACCAGACGGGCATGCCCACCAACATGAACACGCGCCTGTGGAACCACCTGCAGCTTCTCCTCCCATCCCCACACCACGCCATACTCACCAACCACACGTGCCCAGAGGAAGGGCCTCTAGCGGTCCTCTGCGGGGACCTCCACCATCACCCCAAGGGCACCATCCGCACCATAGACCTTGTCAGGGCCTCCTTCACCGTAGTATATGTCACCCTCCCCCAAATGCGGGTCCTGCACCACAGCGCGGCACACCACACCCCCTTTCTACAGCTTCCCGAATGGCCTCAATACCGCCTCTTCCACCAGTACCTCACGCAGACGGCACGAGCAGCGGGACACACTCTGCCGGAAAGCAAAGACATGCACACAGCCTACCGAGAATTCACAAAGCAACACCCCCGACCCATCCCAGCAACACCGCCCTACGCACCCACCGGCTCGAAACACGAACCCGTCCCCCCGGTGACAGGCCCAGTCCCACCACTAACCCTACTACTGTCCCTGAATGAAGCCAAACCCACGCAGACCACCGTCATCCACCACGGGGCTAAATGGCGCATACCGAAACACCACATGACCGCCTGAGACCTACCACGGGTCCCCCTTGACTCCCAGAGCATGCCACGCACATGTTGGGCCTGTGACCCCGAGGCACCAACCACACCATGGCCCGTACTACACCTCATAGCACGCCACCACACCCACCCCACAACCCACCTACCACCACAGGCCTACGCATGGGTAGCCCCATGGTTCCACCGCACCGACACTAACCCCACGGTGGCATGGAACCCCGACCACGCGCCCAAATGGCTCTTCACCACTACACCCACATGGCCCCGCCCCGACCCGGCAGGGGTCGCCATCCGTTACAGCATGTACGAGCCAGGCAGAACGGGCAAGCACGAGCACCTCTACTTTCCGCTCCACCACTCCTGCCACACACCGGAGCACCGAACACAAACCCTCACATGCCACGACCTAAGCCCAGACACAGCCTACATGCTCCACTACATCTACTCCTACCTCACACAAGGACAGCCGGAGCAGGGACTCATAGCCCTGTCCCCCCAAGCGAAACACATCATCTCCAAAGGAATAGGGGTGTACGCCACCCCCATCCTGCAGCCCACAACCCCAGTAGCCCACCTCGCCACGGGCCTCGCCATATACGCCTACCTGCCCATGAACCCATGCCGCCTCCCACAACCATCACCGGCGGACCGGCTCTTCTTCACCGACGCCTCAGGCGAATCCGCCCTCAGGCCCATCACCGGGGGGGCCACCCTGCAGCTAACCCACACCGGGGGACACTACCACATGGACCA
Source organism: Eutreptiella sp. 'Long Island Sound 2002' (assembly GCA_964036045.1). Taxonomy (NCBI): domain Eukaryota; phylum Euglenozoa; class Euglenophyceae; order Eutreptiales; family Eutreptiaceae; genus Eutreptiella; species Eutreptiella sp. 'Long Island Sound 2002'. Next base: position 51,682,306 of record OZ038386.1, read on the forward strand.
CCACACGGGCCACACCACCTATGGGGCCTCCTCCCACGGGGAGCTAGGGGCCATGGCCGACGCCATCACCGAGATCGCGGCCCAACTACCCGCCCACCCCCCGCACATCGTCCGGGTCTGGTTCGTGGTAGACGCCACTGTCGACACACACCTGCTCCTCCGCATAGCAAGGCAACCACTTCACAAAGCCACCGCGACGAGCCTCGGCACCTCGGCACTGCTGCTCTGGAAAGCCCTTCGCAGCCTTCCCCCCTACGTCCAACTCCACATCGTGAAACAAGAGTCCCACAGACACCAGTACAGAAATGGTAAGGTCGACAACCAGGCAGTACACCAGCGCACAAGGCACCTACCAGCCCTCCAGATCCCTGACCTCGGCCGCAACCACACACACCTCCAACACATACCCCCCGTACCCGAGCCCCATCAGACCCCAGTCTGGGTACCAGAGGAAGCCCCCTATTCCTCCCACGACAGAGCATACCGCTACTCCAACCCCATCCAACATCTCGCCCGCGTGCTCAGCGACGCAGACAGCCGGGCGCACATCCAGAAGCTCCAGGACAGACTGCAAATCCCCCTCTACCACTCAGCGCTGCGCCCAGCAAACGTCCCAGCCCACCTCCAAAAACGACGCATCGAGCTCCTCAGGGAGCAACTACCATTCCTCACCAGGGTCGCCAGATGGCTCGCCCGCAAACACATCCACGTCCCCGAAGAACACACCCGTTGCCCGTGCGACCACAACACCCCGGAGGACTGGGAACACTTCAAGAAATGCCCCCTCCATACAGGCAGGGACACGCTAGTGGGCTGGTCCCCGGCGGAAACCCTACGACAACACGAAGGATGGCCAACACACAGCCACGCACACCAGGCCACCGAACACCTCTTCCGGGATCCCCTGGTCAACGAAGCCACCATGAGAGGGGCGGTGACACAGGCCCTGCACCGACACCTCACCAAACACACGGAAAGCCCCATGGAGGCAGCAGCACACCTCCAGCTAGAGGCAGTCCGCAGAGCAGCGGCCCAAATGGTACACCGCAAACACCTCCTGTTAACACACGCGGAGCAACTCACCGACCCCACCGCCAGGGAACACATGCAGCGTCTCATCCATTACCATGCCGTGCATGACCCAGACGTCCACTAACCCGCTCCGTGCCCCGCACGCGCCCCCCATTTCCATCCGCAGGCCTCCAAGACACCACCACAGCGCCCCGAGGCCCATCTCTCACCCAAGAAGCCACCCGGCACCGCCCAGCCCGGCCGAGCCCAACCAGGGCCAACCATACATCGACGTAGACGCGCAAGACCCCGGCAGCCCATCGAGCCCACCCCCCCCCCGGACCCGGGGCACCCCCCCCTCACACCGGCCACCATCCGCGACCCCGACCTCCTCCGAGCAACCCTCCAAGACAGGGCCCCGACCACCCCCCTGGGCTGGTACCGCCTACAAGACGACCGGACCAAGCTCACCGTCAAAGCCCTCCGGGACCTGACCACCCCAGGCAGCAGCCTCTACGAGGCCATCGTAGACCTCGTACTCTGGCGAGCCCGCAAACACACCCAGGGCCAGCACGTCTGGATCCCCCCCATCGAGTGGGGCCAGGCCGTGACACACGACACCGACATCAACGTCACGCGTCAAGGGACCGTACGCCTACGACGGGCCCCAGCGGAGACGGACCACCCAGCGGACACGAACCGCCCGGAGCAGTGGGAACAGGCCACCGCACCAACCCGCGACACCGCCCTCCGCGACGCCGGCCTGCGCACCCCAGACGACGACCTCCCCCCCCCACCCACAGACAGTGACCACCCCCCGCCGGAGGTCTGGGTTACAGTCCTCGAGCGCGGGCATTACTACGTGATAGCCGCTACGACTACGTCCCCCGGCCCGCATTGGCTCATCAAAGGAACAGACAGCATGTTCGCCCCAGGGACCGCCCCACCAGGGGCAGTAGGGGACCCCACCAGCCAGCACAGGGTCCTCAGGGGCGTCCTCCAGCCCGCGCCCTGGCCCAAATCACCTCAGGGAAGGCGGGCTACCACCTGGGACTGGGCATGCTCTGCCTGACCCACTGGATCCAGCGCCGCTGGCCACCCACGGGGACCGTGCCCTGGGTTTGGGCCATCCCCACCGCCCACACACAAGTCGAGGCGGAACCGGACACACGACCAAACCCCCCCCCCCAGGCAGCAGCAATCCCTCACCTGCGGCTACCACGCCATCCACAGGATCCTCAGCCGCGCGGGTCTTACCCCAAAGCTAGCATACCCCCTTCCCACCACTGACCAAGAGGTCCACCAGATACGCAAGCTCGTCTGCGAAATCCTTGCCGCGGCAGCAGAAGACGGCAAGCTTCTCCTGCAAACCGCCCGGCCTACAACTGGCCACGCAAGCGGGCCGCGGCGAGCGGACACATACACCGACACGACACACCCCACCGCACAATCCCCGCCCATGCCCCTCCCCTCTCGCTGCTCAGCCGGAGACCCACACACGCCCACCATCGCGCGCACCGCCGGGCCCCGCGACACAGGCCTCCCCCCACCCGCCCGAACACCAGCACACGCCCGCCACACACCCACCCGCCGGACACCCCTCACCACCCCCCACACTCGACAACCCACACACACCCGCCGAGAGGAGCCCCGCCCCCCGCGGCGCGCCCACCCCACCCAGTGGCCCGCCCACGCCCCCCGCACACACCCCAGAAGACCCAGGCCCACCCCCCCCAGCCCCTGAATGCAGCCCACGCGAACTGTTCCCCCCCGCGGACGCCAACCCACACAACCTCGCACATTGCAGGACCCGGGCCCAGCCAAGCCCAGAAGGAGAAGGCCACAGCCCCGCGCCTCCCTCCCCCGCCGCTGCCGACCAGATCGGCCCGCCGGGCCGCCAGGTCACGACCTGGCCCCCCCAGCCGCCCGCCCCCAATCTACAGCCCGAGGACATGCCCTCCATCCTCCCCGCCGTGGCCGCAGCAGAAGCTGCCGCCCGCAAGCCCGCCCGCATCATAGCCCAACCCGCGTCCACCAACTCCTCCTCATCCTCAGCCTCGTCCACCTCCTCCACCTCATCCTCCGACCCCCCCCTCCCCGCCGCCCTCATCCTCAAGGCGACAGCAAAAGCCAAAGCCGCGGCCGCACGCACCGACCCCCCGACCCCCACACAGGCGACTCGGGCACCCCGGCAACACACCGGGAAGACCCCCGAACCGACAGCGGCGCCCTCACACCTCCGGACAGAGGTCCTCCTCAACCTGGAACCAGACCCCAACACCAAACCCGACCCCAAACCCAAGCCGGCGCCCACGCGAGCACACACAACACCACCAACGCAACGACACAAACCCAACCGACACCACCCCCACCCGGACCCTCACCCAAGCCAGGACCCCCCACCCACCACAACCCACGCCCCCCTCCCACCGGCACCCACCACCACCGCAGAGGCGGCCACCCAACACCACCCCGTCCAAGCCCTCGTCCGCATCCCCGTCACCAAGCGCCCCGTCATCCATCCCCCGCAAACCACCACCAACGCCGGCCGAACCAACCCAGGGACGTGGGACCCCTCGACCACCGTCACCGTCAAACCCGGCCCCCAACCCGCCCCCCTTGCCCACCACATGGTGCAGCCCCAGGGACTGCCCACGATGCCCAACCCCCCACCCCCAGAAGAGGGACCGGAAAACCCACAAGGGGTCCATGGGCCATACTCGCAACACCAACCCCACCACTACCCACACCACCACCACCAGCGGCCCAAGCAACACCACTACCAACACCACCCCCACCACTACCACTGCCCACCGCCCTACCCCACCGGGCCACGACCCCCCGTGCACGAACAGCACCAGCGAGTGGGATGGCAGCCACCGAGCGCTCCACCCGCATACCCCACCTACCGCCAGGGGCCACCCCCCCCGTACCAGCCACCCCCTCCGTACCAGGAACCGTATCCGTATCCCCCCGGCCACCACGTCCACGCCGAAGGGGCCCCCCGGGCCCAACCCCGCCAAGGACAGTCACTCGACCCATATCACCAGCCGCTGCCGCCACCACACCCCTACGTGGCGGATCCATGGACGACGGGGGACCTCCTCCCCCCCCCCCCCCCCAGTACCAGGCGGCACCACGCGAAGCCCCCCAGGACCCGCCGACGCCTCCTGACTGGCCTGACTCGGGCGATGAGGCCCGGTCCCGCAAACGGCGGCGCTCCCGCTCCCCCCCCCGCACGACACACGCGCCCACGGCGCCCAAACTCCCCACACTACCACCGCGCCTCAACCACCCACTCGCGCCGCTCCCGCTCCCCCAGGTGCCACCACGACCCCCCAAGACCCCGCTCCTGCCGCTCCCGCTCGCCCGGGCACCACCACGAGCGCCACCGCCGCCCCATGTCCACCTCCCCCTCCCCCCTCCGGCCATACAAGACCCCCACCCCCAGCCCCCGCCACCACCGCTCCCGCTCCCCCCGACGCCACCAGGCACGCCACCGCCGCCCCACGTCCACCTCCCCCTCCCCCCACAGGCCCCGCCGGGCTCCCCGTTCCCCCCGCCGCCCATACCCATCCACCACCCCCAGCCCCCGCCACCACCACTCCCGCTCCCCCGGACGCCACCAACCGCGCCACCGCCGCCCCATGTCCACCTCCCCCTCCCGTTCCCCCCTCCGCCCGTACCCGTCCTCCACCCCCAGCCCCCGCCAGCGCCGCTCCCGCTCCCCCAGGCACCGCCACCCCCGCCACCACCGCAGGTCCACGTCCTCCCCCCGCCGCTCCAGGACCCGGGCACGGACCCCTCCCCCCCCCAGGCCCCCGCCCACCTCGCCTGGTGGTCTGCCCCCGCTTTGCAGGAGCTCCGCCGCTGGGTGAAGTGGGCCGGGGGAGCGGGAAGGCACGATGGGGTGCACATGGTGCATACCTTCGAGGAGGTGCGCACCCGCACCCCCGCCAACCCCAACTAGGCCGCCCCGGAGGGCAGCATGCCACAAGCGGCATGGGAGGCCCTCCTCCGCGATGCGGTCCAGGGCCTCCGCCCCCCCTACACCCCCCAAGCCCTCCGCCAGTGGCTCCAGGCCACCCACCCCCAGGCCTGGGCCGCCGGCGCCCCCTCCCCACCCCGCCCCTCCCGCCACCACCACACCAGGAAGGGGGAGGACAAGGGCAAGGGAAGGGCAGGAGACACCAAGGGGCACTCAGGCAAGAAGGCACGGAGGGGCCCCAAGTGAGGGCAGGCACTCACAGGGACAGGACGCCGGAAGAGACACCACATGGGGGCAGGAAACCACCCAAGAACCAGGAAGGGGCGGGAGCGGGGACCAAGGCACGGAGGAAATGGGCACCACGGCAAACGCCACGACCCACACCCAGGAAGGGCATGCCACGACGGGGGGACCAGCACCGCCCCACCCCCACCAAACGCCCCACGACTCCCGGGGGCGCACCCCCGAACACACACCGCCGAAGCAAGCATCGGACGCCGTACGGATCACACCTGCGCACACCCACCAGCCACCGGAAACCACACGAGGAAAGGAGCGCACACCTACACGGGGAGAACGGGCCACACCCACAGAGAAAGCCGCAGGGAACGCCGCCGCACGGCGCACCACCACGCCCTAACCGCCAGGCGACGACCCCGGCCGCCACAAGGGCCACCTCACAGGCACCGGAAGAGGACGAAGGCACGGCCACAGCGACCAGGACTGGGGACCGAAACCCCCAGAGGAGACGGGACCAAGGCACAGGCCCCCAGGGAGAACAACCCCACGGACCGTCACGCGGTCGACCTACCCGACCCACCAGCCCGAGCGGCACGCCCAAGCCCCCACAGCACGGACCCAGCGAGACACCCACACCTAACCGCACCCCCCAGCCACCAGCCAGCCACACTCCGGCCCGCACTCCGCACCACGACACAGGCCAGGCTGACCTCCACTGACCCACCGCGGCACAACGCGAGAACAAGGCACACCGCACCACAGCGCGCCACGGTGCAACGCGCCACAGCACGACGCGACGCGACGCGGCACAGAGCGGCACACAACGACACAACTGACCCTAACCTGAGGGACTAACCGAAGCAAGCGACCGCACACCCTGGAAGGCGCCGCACCAGCACACCACGCACCAGCACCGCAGGCCACACACGGGGCCACAGCGCGCCTGGCAACAACGGTGGCGGACCACCCAGAAGATTAAAACCGGCACCGCAGAGGGGAAAGGACACGAACAACCCAAGCCCCCTAACCCAGAGCCACAAGCAGCCGCCTGGCGCAGCCGCCCAGCCGGCAGAGCCAGGACCTAACCCGGCAAGAAGGGGCGCCGAGCCCACCGTGTACATAGCCCACCCGACCCATGGGGCCGGAACACGGCCGAAGAGAACGCAACTGACAACAGCAGCCCGGAAGACAACACTGAATGCGGGCCAGTGCGTGCGCCAGCCCAGGGAAGGCAGAGGGAGGAACAGGCAAACCTCCCCCCGCCAAAAAAAAAACAAAACAAAACAACAGAGGGGGGAGGGGGGGGGGGCGCGAAAACAGCCCACAGCCACCAAACCGCCCGCCAACACCACCAGAGGCGGCCAAACCCCCCCAAGAAGGCACCGAAGACAGGACCCCCAAAGAGGCACAGGGGGACCACCCAGCCAAAACCGGCAACACCAAGCCAGGAACAGCGGCCCATCGGGAAAAGGGACACCCAAATAAGCGGACAAAAAAAAATAAAAGAAAAAAAAAAAGAGGCAGCAACCCAGCCCGAAAGAAAGGGGATGGGGGGACAGGGACCACAAGGCCCGGGACAGGGACACCCAAAAAAAAGCGCAAAAAACACACCCCGACAACCCAGTAAAGAAGAGCTGGGCACAGCCGAGACCCGGGCCGGGCACACACGCCCACACCGCACGCCAGAACCGGAAACGGCGGGGGGCAAGCGGGGCACCCACGCAACCACACACGTCCCATAAGCAGGCCGAAACCGAACCCCAACCACGAACACCACAGGCAGCCGACACTAGAGGGACAACACCACAAACCGTGCCCAAACACGCCCACCCAAGACCCCAGCCAGGACTGGCGGGGTTAACAAAACCCACACCCAACCGCGAACCGGACCCAAACACAAACGCCGCACAACAGTAGGAAATCCAGTGCCCACAGCCCGGGCACTGAGGCAGCCCGTGCCATGCAGGTGACCCGGCCAAACGAGATCCGGAGACCGGGGGTAGGGCTGCATCCTAAGGCCTGCGCTGCTTTGGGACTCCAGGCGGAGCGTGCGACACCCAAGCGCCTCGGAACCCTAGTACCAAGAACATGCATGCATGCCTTGGGAACGGGATACGCCAGGAAGTCCAGTGAACCCCTAGGGTTCCGCCCAAAGGAGGGGACGTGTGCAAGCACGGGGGCACACCCTCCCGGCGAGACAAGCACGCCACGCCGGCGGCAAACAGCCCTCCCGGTGTTGCCCGGGGCCGCTTTGTTGGGGGCCAACAGTCAGGTCTAGCGGGATGTAAGCCGCCTCCCCTCTTCACGCGCGGAGCCTCTTCCTGTTCGTCACAGGGGCGACGCCAGGGGGAACCATGGGGCGCCTCTCCACGACCAAGTGCACCTACCTACCTACCTCGGATGCTCCTGTCCGTGGCACTTGGTTCACCCCCGGACGATCCAGTCCGGGGGCTAGTGCCGTGCTCCACTTCGCCCCGAATGCTCCAATCTGGGGCGTCTATGTGCCGTATTCTCTCCGTTGCCTCGGACGCTCCAGTCCGTGGCACCGGGTTCACCCCCGGACGATCCAGTCCGGGGGCTAGTGCCGTGCTTCATTCCGCCCCGGTTGCTCCCATCCGGGGCGTCTTTTTAACGTATTCTCTCCGTTGCCTCGGATGCTCCAGTCCGTGGCACCTGGGTCAGCCCCGGACGATCCAGTCCAGGGGCTAGTGCCGTGCTTCATTCCGCCCCGGTTGCTCCATTCCGGGGCGTCTATTTAAGGTATTTTCTCCGTTGCCTCGGATACTCCAGTCCGTGGCACCTGGTTCTCCCCCGGACGATCCAGTCCGGGGGCTTGGGCCATGCTCCACTCCGCCCGGGTTGCTCCAATCCGGGGCGTCTTTTTGTCATATTCTCTCCGTTGCCTCGGGCGCTCCAGTCCGTGGCACCGGGTTCACCCCCGGACGATCCAGTCCGGGGGCTAGTGCCGTGCTTCATTCCGCCCCGGTTGCTCCAATCCGGGGCGTCTATTTATCGTATTCTCTCCGTTACCTCGGATGCTCCAGTCCGTGGCACCGGGTTCTCCCCCGGACGATCCAGTCCGGGGGCTTGGGCCGCGCTCCACTCCGCCCCGGATGCTCCAATCCGGGGCATCTTTTAGTCGTATTCTCTCCCTTGCCTCGGACGCTCCAGTCCGTGGCACCGGGTTCACCCCCGGACGATCCAGTCCAGGGGCCCGGGCCGAGGTCCACTCCGCCCCGGATGCTGCAATCCAGGGCGTCATGTTTCTTTCTCATTTTGCTGTCTTCGGCGTTCGCGTGTGTGGTGCTTTGGTGCTTTTTTCGCTGCTCCTCCCCCGCTCCCCCCGCTCCGCTGTCCTTGGCACCTTGTCCCGTGCCGCGGTTCGTCCCGTGTTGTGCGCGCTTCCCGGGTTTGCGGCACCCGATGGCCGTTGTGGCTTGGCACCTGTCCTCGTGCCGTGGTTGTGGCCGGCGGCGTGCCTCTCTGGCGTGCCTCGTGGCCCCGCGTTGGTGCGCCGCTCCTCGTCCGGTCCGGTCGCTCTCGGTGCTCCGGTCGGCTTTCCCGTCGCCGTGGTGCCTTCCCCCACCCCGGGGGCTGTCGCCCCCGGCTTTACTGGGTGGCTGCGCGGGGCACGTGGAGGCCGGCCGAGAACCGGGCTCTTTGTGCCTGCCGCTGGCCCCTGCCGAGGCAAGGGCGCTGGGCGCGCTCCGCGTCGTACCCGTTCGGGGCCCCCCGATGGGGTTGTCCCTGGCGGGTCCCTCCGGCTTCCGTCTTGGGCTGCGTGCGCTGCGGTGGTTTGGCGTGTGTGGACCCGGTCACTGACGCGTCCGGTTTCCCGTACCGTCCGTCTTGCGATGGGGGACTCGGCCGGTGCACCGGGGCAGTTTCGTGTGGACGCCGACAACGCCCCTTTCGGGTCGGAGGACGCCACGCCCGGGTCCCCCGCGTGTGTGCGTGTGCGTGCCCTGCTTGGCCAGGTGGAGCGGGCCGGCCTCCCGGGCGCGTTGTGGTGCACCTCACCTTTGCTTTGGCCATTCTTGGCTCGCTCTTTGCTTGTTCGGCCCCCTCCGTGCTGGGGTTGCCCTGTTTGTGGTTGTTGTTTGTTTTTTTTTTTGTTTTCCTTTTCCCCTTCCCCCCCCTCGTTGCGCCATCGTTGTGTCCTGCTTTGCGTGTTTTCCGGCCCCGGGTGCCTTGGGCCTTGGCGGCTTCCCCCCCCCCCCTTTTTTTTTGGCCCCCTTGTTGACCCTGGCGTTTCCTGCTTTCCGGTTTCCTCGGGCCTCTGCGCCCCCCCCCCCCCTCTTTTTTTTTGTTTCTTGTTTTTCCTTTTTCCGTTTTTTTTTCGCCGGTTGGGGCTGGTTTGTGTGTCTTGGGCCGTCGGGTGTGCCCGCGTGTGCCTCGGTGGTGCTGTCCCTGACGTTGCTCTGTGTGCGCTGGCTGGTGTTGGGTGGTGTTCGCCGTTGGGCCTGGCTGTCCTCTGCTGTCTCCTGCTGGGTCTTGGTGTCGTGCTTCGGTGGTGCTGTCCTTGTCTGGCCGCGTGGCTCACCGCCCTGTCGTTCGGCGTGTTGTGTCTTGGTGTTCCGCTGCCCTGTGCTGTGTTCTGTTGCGCTGTGCTGTCGTGTGGTGGTGTGATGTCGTGCTCTGCCGTTTGTTTGCATCGCTGCCTGCGCCTGTTGTTTGTTTCTTGCCGCTACGCGTCTGCTGTGTGTGTTCTGGGGTGTCGTGCTGTGTGTTTCCTGTCCTCTTCGCCCTGTGCGGTGCTGTGGTGCGCTGTGCTGGTGCCCTTTCGTTGTGCTGTGTGCGTCGTCTGTGCTTTTTCTGGTGGGTGGTGTTGTTGGTTCCTGGTGTTGCTGCCTTTTGTTGGGGGTCTGCTGGTGGCTCTGGTTGCCCGACGTTGTCGTTTGGTGGTGTGTGTCGGCTTTGGTGCCCGTGTCTGGTCTTGCCGTCGCTGGGCGTCTTCCCTGTGGTGTCTTGCTCCCCTGTGCTGTGTCCTGTGGCGCTGTGCTGCCTTGTGGTGCTGTGCTGTGGTGCCCTGTCCCCCTTTTTTTTTTCTCCTTGCTGGTGGCGCTGGTTTCCTGTTGTTCCCCGTTGGTTCTGGGCTCCGGGCCGGTTCCGGGTCGTTTCTTTTTCTGTGTTCTGCCCGTGCGGTGCTGTGCTGGTGTGCCTGCGTCGTTGCTCTCTGTTCGGTGCTCTCTTGCCCTCGCGGGGCTGGCTGGTGTTTTCGTTGTTGCCTGTTGTGTTTGTGTGTTTGCTGTTGGGCCTGGCTGTCCTCTGTTGTCTCCTGGTGGGTCCTGGTGGCTCCTGGTGTCGTGTCTCGGTGGCGTGCTGTGGCGTGTCCCTGGGTGCTGTGCTGCGCCGTGTTGCTGCGCGTTGTGCCGCCTGGTGTTGCATTGTTGTGCGCTGTGTTGTTTTGTTTTGCTCCGTGTTGTCCTGTCCGGCCGCCTTGTTGGGTTTGTTTCTTGCGTGGGTGTGGTTGTACCTACTTGAAAAACCGCTGCAAAATTTCGTAAAATATTTTTCCTTCTGTTCTTTTTTTGGCTTCTGAAAATAAAAAAAAATTATATACACGACCCAACACACTCGCGTGCAGCAAGACCATGTACGCTGCAGTGTCTTTTGTGCTACCCGTCGTTCTTGATGTTCTCGGCCTTGTTCTTGTGCGTGGCGTCGTGGAGCGTGTTGGCATCCATTGCTAAGGGTTGACCGCGTTCCCCCAGGGCCACCGGCTGAGCTGCAGGGCAAGGGGAGTGATGGGCATGAGGGTGGGGAGGAAGGTGCATGGAGAAGAAGAAGAAAAAGGCGGCAGGGCGCGACGTCAGGGGTCGTGGCGAGTTGTGAAAAATTTTCGAGTTTTACGCGCTGCTCGCGGCGCGTTTCTCTTTGCGCTTATCGCGAGTTAGACAACGGGAGGGACAGCGTTAGGGTCCTACGTGCGTAACGGTGCTTACGGCGTTAACTCTTCACCTATTTCACGTCGAAAAAGTTTTCGTCGCGTTTTTACGCGTTTCGCAGCGCGCTTCTTGGCCTATGCGTTTCTTGTGCTAATTAGCTTTATTTTCAGCTCTTCAGAAAATATTTTCGTCATGTTTTACCTATCCTTTTATATTTCAAAATGGACAACCAGGTTATTCTTGCGCAGGATAGGGCAGATGATTCTAGGTGCATGTACCAGGTAAAGGGTTTTCCCTGTCTTCAGGACTATGTTCTGTCCCTCCCTCGCCCTGCCCCTGCACCGCTTCAGTGTGAGCAGTGCTGTCCAGAATCCCTGGACCCATTTCTGTCGGTGCAGTGCAATGCCTGCTTTATTTCTGAGGTTGCCACTAGGGGTCAGAAAAAACAGCGTTCCGCTGCTGTGACCCTGACCGCTGCTGTTCTTGCTACTGCTGTTGTGTCCTGCTCTGTTGCAGCGTCTGCGTCTGCCCCTGATGGCCCACCAGCTATCCCACATGCAACGGGATGGGCTGACGGCCCTTCTTCCTGTTCCACTGCAGCAGGCTCAGATGGGGCGCACGCTCCGTCTCCTCGGTCGTCTGTCACGGGCGCCGACGGTCTGCAAGTCCGCCCACCCCAGTGCCCATCAGGACAGTCAGGACATGCAGGACAGTTTGCGCAGCCAGATATTGCCGTTTCTTCCTCGGCTACAGCACCCTGTGTGGCTCGGCCTCACATTGCTCTGTCACCGCCAGCCGACTTAGCGCCGTCACCCCCTGTTCATATTCGAGACACGCTTAACGTTCCCCTGCCCCCAGATTTTTCTGCAAATATTCTGTGGGAGCCCTGGGATGTATATTATCAGCAAAACAAGACCTTTCGAGGTATTTACCATGCACTAGCCCATCATACCCCATTGCGGTCTGCCTTTCCTGAATATCGGTTGCGTGATGGTAAACTCTTTTATAAGAGTTACTGTTGTGTGCCAGAAGCCCTGCAGATTCAGGTCATCCAGGCGTGGCACATTGACAGGGTACACACGGGGGCTGCAGCGTTGCAAGCAGACCTCAAGCGTTGGTTTTGGATTGACGGGCTGGCCGACAAATGTAAGCGTGTTTCGCGCCATTGCCCTGTCTGCCAGGCTGCTCACGCCCCCAACCAGGTCAAAGAGGGCATGCTGTTGCCACACGCCGTTCCTGATAGGCTGATGTCCAGTGTTTCTTTGGACACGTTCCACATCGGCAAGGCCAAGGATGACGATGGCAGGGTGTATGACGGTGTTGTTGTGTGCGTGGATTGTGTGAGAGGTGTCGCGATCGTGGAGCCCATTCTGTTTGAGGGCCTCAAAGGGGAGAAAATAGGAAACGTTCTTGTCCGCCAGTGGTTGTCTGTTTTCGACGTTCCCGTCGAAATTACCACTGACCACGATCCCAAGTTTACTTCGGCGTGGTTCGACACCCTGTGTTCGGGGTTGGGTGTGAGTGTGGCATATAGCCAGGTGTATAGGTCACAGACAAACGGTAGGGCTGAGGTGGCAGGCCACCAACTTTTTCAGATTCTTCGGCGTATTCACCTCGAGGAGGCCCCTCATGGTATCAGTTGGGTTCAGTGTATTTGGGCCGTCCTCCGGGCATACCACCAGACCAAGGGGCACCTTGGGCTCAGCCGGCAGGAAATTCTGTTCGGCCGCGAGAAGTTGGGGCCTGCACCCTGCGCCCCGCCCCGTAGGGAAGCGGTTTGCGCCACGCAGTGGCTGCAGAAGATGAGGGACATGGATGGATTAGCTCGTAGTTTGCAGGAACAGGAACTCCAGCAATACAAACAGCGGTACAATCAGCATAGACGGGAGAGTACTGCATACTTTGCGGGGGATTTGGTCTGGGTTCAGGCACAGCGCCCGCACGGCACTGACAAGCTGGCCCCTTATTGGGTTGGCCCGTGTGAGGTTGTTAGTCGCAAGGGTAGGGACACATACTTAGTCAATACTGACGCCTCGAAGCCGGTGGAAAAGCATTCTCCGAGTTGAAACTGTATAAGGAGCCATTGGTAGGTGAGCCTGTTCCCCTTTTCTGGACTAGGCCCCTAACACGCGCCAAGACGCAACCAGTGGCTGAAATGACGTATGCGGTGAGTAAGATACTTGACCACCGGCCGGTAAAGCGTCATAGCGTGGACAAAATGGAGTTCCTGGTCCGCTGGGAAGGGTACTCCGCGGACCACAATTCGTGGGAGCCGGCCGAGAACTTCTTCCCCGGTTACAAATTGCCCTGGGTGCCTTACTGCTTGGATAAGCAGATAGCCCTGGACATCACCCAGCTGCTACCGGTACGTTCTCTCCCCAGGTCCCGTTCTGTACGAACGGTACGCGCTGTACCTTCATTGTCCGCAGTGACAGACCAGCCTGAATTTCCTGGTCTGGAGTTTTGAGGTCACTTTTTTTTTCAGGCTGGACCCCCCCCCCCTAGAGTGAGCGCACCATTGTACCCGATGTTGGGTCTGCAGGCACATCCCTGCATGGCTACTGTAAGTCCAGTTCGAGGCGTTGCGATCCTTCGATGCCTCCTGTATGGTACGGGTGCCACTCGTTGACTGATAGCCTCCGATTCTGTCACTGTTTTCTCCTCCCTGCCTGGCTGTCACAAGCCCCTGCATTTCACGTCCTCCCCTACCAGTGTGATTGATTTAATTCGGGTCGACGGGGTCTGACGCCTGCTTACGGTATGGACCCCGGCCCAGGGTATTGGTTATCAGGTTTGCCGCTCCTTTCTATTTTTTCACCCACTGTTGGCAGGTGGGCCCTTCCTCTAGGGAAGGGGATGCCAGTCCATGGACAGTCTTACATTGTTGTACCTCCTAACTTTGTACATAGCAGTGTCAGCTCAGTTTCAGGTTCACTGCATGGGTCATCAGTGACCTTGCCCACTCCGTATAGTACGTAGCTGAATTCCCCCATGAGATTTGGTCCCCGCCCTGGCCACACTGGTGCTGAGCTGTATCTGACTCCTTCCCTCCGGCACCAGACGCTTGTTATGTTTACAGGCAGAGTGCGCTGCGCAATTCCCTGGTCCCCGGCCCAAATGTTGCAGTGCGTCCTCTGCGAGTAAAATGCGGTTCTGTAAGATACGTGAGCCCCCTGCGCCCTAGCGCAAGTGGTACCGCACATAGTGCGTGTGTAATAGTTCAGTGAGTCTCAATCCCCTATGCCTGTGTTCTGGTACTTTTCGGTTTGGAATTCTCAATTTTTCTGTTATGAGTGATAAAACAATCACAGGCGTGGTCTTTGCGCCCCCCCTATCGAGGAATTACCTATCTGCATTGTGGCGTTGTGCTCATTTTCTTTTCCTGTCACCTTGGTGCAGTGACTTTGTCTCTGTCTCCTCTCTCTTGCTGTCAGCATATTTGTTTTGACTGACTGTAGGGCACGCCCCCCCCCCCCCCCCCTCACAGCCTTATTGCTGCTCTGCCTGTCTTGTTGTATCTTCTGCAGTGTGGTGATGTGTATTTGTTGCCTCCTGCAATTCCATGTGAAGGTCTGCATCGGAAATTCTGCAGCCTGTCACCGGCACTCCAGCATTCCAGTGTATATACTTGCTGGTGTCACTGTTTCACAATTTCAGGTTCACTGCCGTAGGTTACATGTCCGGCCTGTGGTATGCCTGTCCGTTGTCAGTGTATGAACAGGCTTACGATGTCTGCACCCACCGACCAGCCATTTGGGTACAGGCCACTGTACATTGCGAGCCTATGAGCTAAATAAGCAGTTTGGCAGGTGATTACCTCTGTCTTCATCATCATGCTCTGGGACGTGTACAGTTCACGGTCCAGTGTGCAGTTCACAGTCCAGATGACAGTCGCATCACTGTGCTGTGTGTCATGATGTGTCAGTGTTTTTCATATTGTCTTCTGTGGCTCTGCCAGTCATCTGTACACACAGTGCGCCCTTTTTGCTGGCACGGTCCATGTTCCTCCTCCTTCTTCTTGGTGCCTTTGATGGCCCTGTGTCGATTGCATACGATGGCATGCGATGCATCTATTATTCATGTGTGGTTACAGGAACTGCACCTGAATGCGCCAGGGGTTTCTATTTTTTCACTACTCTGGGTGCTGTTTCTTGTGTTCCGTCCTGTGTCCTCTCCGGGTTCTACAGTGAGGAACATTTGGTCCCCTGAACCAAATTTTCACCCCCTGGAGGGGGGTGTACCGGACACAGAACAGAAATAGGACAATAGGATCACACACTGTCGACCAAATTCTGAACGGCAGTGCTGTGATCACTTGCTTGCTGAGTAGGTCGCGGAGTGATCGCGGATTTCTGCATAGGACTCACTTGACCTACCTGAGAGCAAATAATCAAGCAAGAAACAACAAATGCATGAACCGACATTTTCAACTCAAAGAGCACACAGAAATACCAGGTCTCAAACGTGCAACTCCAGAATTTTATTCAGTGCTCAGTGTGCCTGACCTTGCTTCTCCTTAGCTAAGAAGGGATCGCATTTGTAGCATAATATTTGATGAGTTGAGCAATGCTTGTTGACACACATGGCATACACACAAGTGAATGCACTAACCATTGAGAACATATGTGTGATTGTTTTGCACATGTTGCCATGCGAATATTTGCAAGACCTTTTGTGTGAATTAAAGTCCAAGTTGTGTTAAGCATTGTGCACTTGCTTTGCATGTGCACCCGACATTTGTATTGCATTTGTTCCCCTTTTCTAGACATTTGAGGACCAGAGTAGTATGTAGTGTGTTGTGGTCTTTTGTGCCGTTGCTTCGTGTTTTGTGTTTGCCTTGCCTTTTCTTTTTGGTTGCAAATCCGGTAGATCCTCCCACTTGGCAGAAACACTGTTGGAAGAATGGAGTTGGACAGCGCCGAAATTTGTGACCAAGAAGGCGCCATTGGTCTGTCATGGCCTATGGATGTGGAAGATGCAAAGCGCCGTTTCGAAGAATATAATAATACACTAAAAATTAAGATTGTGGAGCCAAGGTTTCGAGAGACGCCTCTGATGAGGTCTTTGGTGGGTCCAATTGCTTCTTAAAGTGGAGGACGCTGAACCTTGCGAGGTGCAAGACCACTTGTAAGTTTTCCGTGGCTCCAGGGCCTTGTATATTTGAATATAGACCCCAGCATAGCCTGGCCACATGTTAAACTTACTAAATTGGCATCAAATTTAGCATTTGACACAACATCGAAAATAAAATTTGTTGGGTGTGCCTTGTGCGAGTGCTCTGTGCATGCCACTGACAGCACCTATGGAAAAGTGGAATAAAACGTGGGCAACAGCACTTTTTTATGCGTTTGACAGGGAAAAAAAATTTTTGGAAAGTATTTTTGTGGTGCAATTTAAGAAAAAAATGAAAGTTAAAAAGTTTTGGATGGCATTGAATTTAACATATCCATGGTTACCACAGACACCCAAGGAGGTTGCGGGACACTTCAGGCGATTCCGCCTCGTCAACTCACGTTTACGAACGTGTTTGAGGTTACCACTGGCCAAATTGGCCAGGTTTTCTTTGTGTTCCATCCACTCCCCTACATGGCTCTTGTAGTCCTCATGAAAGGCAGTTTGAAAAACCAAGCAAGACACCCCCCTTGGAACAGCACGTGGGGGGTGAAACCTGTAGAGGAACTCCTTTGGGAGTTCATGGTCAGCACTGCCGAAGGTAACATACGCACCCAATCTTTGGCGCATTGCTGTTTTATTACAACCCTCAGGTTCTGCTCTACCACATGGCTCTGTCTATCGCACAAAGGGTTCGAACTCTGGGTGTAGGGTACATTTGTGGTTACGTGGACGTTCAGCAACACCTGCTTGTACCACGCGGTATCGCTCCGGATGCGTATTTCCTTCATGCGAGTGCAACTCTTGAGGTGATCCATGGGGTTCGAAGCATTGGTCAACCAAAATTGGTACAATCGTTCCTCCCATAATCTTTTTGCTACAAGGGAACACACGGAGGAAACAAGTAGCACCTCAGGTGGCGAACACAATAGCAAAGCACAATGCAAGGGTCAACTCATCAGACACATGGCCAACCGAGGCTATACAGTGAAGAAAACACAAAATGTATACGGCTGCGGATGCGCTGATTGATTACACAAAGCATATCGCAAAAACAGAGAAAAAACTAATCTGGGACACGTATGGACAAGTCATGGGGGTCGCGCGCGTGATCATGCTGGACTCACTGTTGCCCCCGCCTTTCGTTAACACGCCTTGTCTCCAAAAAAGGGAGGTGCTTTACAAAAGGTATAGGGATAAAATCCTCAATGCAGAGCACAAAAACAAACAAATAAATAAACCAAGAAAAAATTGACAATCTGAAAAATCTCGAAAAAAAACCCAGAAAAAAGCAAGACAGAAAATTCCACCCACCCACCCCACATGAAACTCCTCAGGTTGTGTTGCTCGAGCAGTAAGGAAACAACATGCCATGCATGTAGAACTTCATGGCGGTTCACAGTGATGCCATGTTTCAGGAGTGCTGAATGTACTGAACTGAGAGACTTAGGTGGGAGAGGACTGGGAAGAGGTGGCGCACCAATGCAAAGAACAAATGGGATTGCTACCACAACGTCTCGCCTTTTGAAGTGTGTGACATGATTCTATTGGTTTTTAATGCATACATGTATGTACATTTGGTGTCATATTTTCCGCTTTTTTCACATTAACCAAAAAAGTGGGGCAAAATGGCATTGGGATTGACTTGGGATTGACCCAAAAGTGGGGCAAAACGGCATTGGGATTAACTGGGGATTAACACAAAAAGTAGGCCAAAAGGGCATTGGTATTAATTTTGGATTAACCCAAAAAGTGGGCCACAATGACATTTGGACTGACTTTGGATTAACACAAAAAGTGGGTGTTAGTTTCCCGCATTTCCCATGGTAGGGCAGCCAACCGGGATGCATACACCTATGTGTGTATTGATTTGCTCAAAGATTATCTTGTGTTTGATTTGCAAGGAAACCACCTGTTCCGGGCCGCATCCTGGGTCCTAGCCCGAATCCATGGAATCTCGATGGGAGGGAAAGTTTAAGCACAGTTGGCTTCCCTGTACCTTATGGTCAGAGAAATGATTGCGCTTGATGTGTTGTTCTTCGGTTCCCGGGTGGTTTGGACCCGCTACCGGGACAATATCTATTTTTTTTTGGGGCCCCTGGGTCGGTCTACCCTCACTTGCGCACATGGCAAGATACCCTCAGTGCTGTATATGCCATCCCTGTGACTTTTGAACAGGCCGGTTCGACTGTCCATTTATTGGAGGTTCGTGTTCACATGCTGACCGGAGGCCTTAGCGTTACACTGCGACCGAAAGCCCTATGATATTCTGAGTGGCCAGATTACCAACATTTTGCTTTGGCCTGCCTTTTCTACCAATACCAGTTTTGTTCTGCAATCGATGATCTCTGTCGTGATGGGTAAATGCATTTTTGGGAAAATCTCCAAAACCGATGTTGCCAATAACATTTACTATCCGCAGGTGAATTGGGTTTCAAAAATTACCCGTCCTGCACATATTGCACGCGGTTGTCCAAGCATGATAGTCGGCACGAAGTCCCCCCCCCCCGTACCCCCCCCGCCGTTACCCCCACCCCTGTAACCCCTCCCCGTAACCTCCCCGTACCTCCCCGTACCTCCCCGTACCCTCCGCCATGCCCCCCCCCGTACCTACCCCCGGTACCCCCCCCCAAACCCCCCCCATACCTCTCCCCCGTACCCACCCCTGTACCCCCCCGTACCTCTCCCCCGGACCACCCCCGTACCCGCCTCCCCGTACCCCTTCCCGTACCCCTCCCCGTACCTCATCCCCGTACCCCCGCCCGCGCTTTCCCCGTATCTGCCCTCCGTATCCCCCCCGTAACCGCACCTGGCGTCGCTTCGCTCGACGCGGAGGCCGGCCCCCGCACCTCCGCTTAGATTATAAAACTCCTGCGGTGGCTACAGACCGCCTTTTGTGTGCACCGTGTTGTGTGTTCACCGCCCGTTGTGTTTACCACCTTGTGTGTGTACCGCCTTGCTTGTGGCCCCTTAAATAACAAGACTCCTGCGATGGCTACAGACCGCCTTCTGTGCGCACCGCCTTGTGTGTGTACCTCGTTCTGTGTGTACCGCCTTGTCTATGGCCCCTTAAATAACAAGACTCCTGCGGTAGCTACAAGCCTTCTTTTGTTTGTACCGCCTTCTGTGTGTACCGCCTTGCCGGTAACCACTTAAATAGCAAAACTTCTGCGGTGGCTACAGACCGCCTTTTATGTACACCGCCTTGTGTGTGTACCGCCTTCTGTGTGTACCGCCTTGCTTGCAGCCCCTTCAATGGCAAGACTCATGTGCTGGCTACAGGCCGACTTTTGTGTGCACTGCCTCGTGTGTGTGTACCCCCTTCTGTGTGTACCCCCTTGCTTGTGGCTTTTTAAAAATCAAGACTCATGCGGTGGCTACAGACCGCCTTTTGTGTGCACCGCCTTGTGTGTGTACCGCTTTCTGTGTGTACCGCCTTGCTTGTGGCCCCTTACATAACAAGACTTCTGCGGTATCTACAGACCGCCTTTTGTGTGCATCGCCTTGTGTGTGTACCGCTTTCTGTGTGTACCGCCTTGCTTGTGGCCCCTTAAATAACAATACTTCTGCGGTGGCTACAGACCGCCTGTTGTGTGCACCGCCTTGTGTATGCACCTCCCTCTGTGTGCACCGCCTTGTGTGTGAACCGCCAAACCCCCCCGTACCCTCCCCGTACATCGCCTGCGTACCGCCCCCCCGTACCCTTCCCCGTAACCTCCCCCCGTACCCCCCCCCCCGTACCTCCCCCCCATACCCCGCTGCAACCCCCTTCCGTACCCCCTCCGTACCTCCCTTCCGTACCCCCTCCCGTCCCTCCCCCCCTACCCCCCCCCTACCTGCCCCCCCCTTACCTCCAGGGTGGGGGGGGGGGGGGGGCGACTTCGCGCGGTATTGAAGAATGTGGAGTTGTCCCCGACATGCTAGCGTATTTGCCTATTAAATTAGCATGCCAGTCCTGGACACCAACGGGCAACTTCTGCCTCACCCTGGCCCAAACCTTTAAAAGGTTGGTCTAGGGGTTTCAATATTTGGCCTAGAGGTCTAAGTGGTTCGCCGAGGGGTTTAATTGGTTGGCCAAAATTATTAAATGGTTGGCTCACGGGTTTCAATTGTTGGCCCACTGGTTCGGATGGTGTGCCTAAAGGTTTGGATGGTTGGCCCATAAATCTAATTTGTTGGCTCAATAGTTCCAATACTTGGCCCACGGTTGCATTTCTGATGAGTTGACACTTGCGTGCTATTGCAACTATGTAGCCCTACGGGTGTAAACGGTTGGCCCACGGGCTCCAATGGTTGACCGAAATGATGAAATGTTTGGCTTAAGGATCCAAATATGTGGCCAATGGATTTAAATCCTTGGCCCAGGAGTTTTAATAATTGGCCAGGGAGTTTAAATGGTTGGCCCATGGTTTGGAAATTTGGCCCAAGGGTGTGAATGGTTGGTCCACGGGGTTTGGATGGTTGGCCAAAAGAATTGACAGGTTGGCCTAGCGGTTCAAAATATGTGGCCATGGGGTTGAAATGGTTGGACCATGGGTTCCAATGGTTGGCCGATAGAATTGATTCGTTGGCGCAAAGGTTCCGAGGGTTGGCCCAGAGGTTTGGATGGTTGGTCCACAGCTTTAAACATTCGGCGCATGGGTTCAGGTGGCTAGCCCACGGCTTCCAATGCTTGACGAAAAAAATTAAATGGTTGCCCCAGGGGTTCAAATATACGGGGAGCTCCCCCCCGGATAGCTGGAAGCCACAGAGCAAAAAGGGTCCGAATATTTTGCCAACAGGTTTAGATGGTTGACCATGGGTATTAAATGGTTGGCCCAATGGTCCAAATATTTGGCGAAGGGGTTTAAATTGTTGGCCCGGAGGTTTCAATAATTGGCCCAGGGGTTTAAATGGTTGGCCCAATGGTTCGGATGGTTGACCAAAAAGATTAAATGGTGGGCCCAGGCGTTCCAATGGTCTGCCCCGGGGTTCGGATGGTTGCCCCAGGTGTGTAAACAGTTTGGCCCAGGGATTTAAATGGTTGGCCCAGGGGTTTTAATGGTTGGCCCAGAGGTTTGGATGGTTGACAAAAGGATTAAATGGTTGGCCCAGTGGTCCAAATATTTGGCCAGGGGGTTTAAATGGTTGGCCCAGGGTTTAGATGGTTGGCCCAGGGGTTTAGATAGTTGACCAAGGGAATTAAAATGGTTAGCCCAGGGGGTTAAATGGATGGCCCAGGGGTTCAAATATTTGGCCAAGGGGTTTGATTGGTTGGCCCAGGGGTTCCAATGGTTGGCCCAGGGGTTCGGCTGGTTGGCCCATGGATTTAATGCGTTGGCCCAGGGGTTCCAATGGTTGACCCAGTGCTGTAAATGGTTGGCCAGGGGGCTAGGTGGTTGGCTCAGGGCTTAAAATGGTCTGCGCAGGGGCTTTAATTGGTTGGCCCAGTGGTTTACATGGCAAATGTCCCACCTCACCGACCACAAATGTGTTTGCCCACTGTCTGAAGACAAACAGCGTGGACAATTTTGTTATGAAAAACCAAAAACAGTGCGTACACTCAGACATAGCAACCAGCACATTTCCTGAGCCTTTGTGGCAAACCATCCTGGGCCACCCTGCGAGACCTCCCCCACCGGTAATAAACCCCACCCAATACCCACCAACCCACCAACCCAAGACGTAGGCAGAGCACGGGACCACGACAGCACTCGAGACACACTCGGAACAATTGCACGATCACCCAAAGTGGTAAAGGGGCATAACACAGCAACATCAGTTCAATTTCCTGCACCATCAGCAGGGCCACATGCACGGCCTGAAGATGGAGCCTGGGGATGCGCTGCTGGTAGCCTCCTTCCAAGCGACTCCCTCCGCCCATTGCGTCGACTGTGTTCTTCACAGATAGGGGAAGCTACACCTGACACCCAGACTTGCTGCAGGTTCGCCACATCACACAAAATCACAGGCGAAAGGCAAACCTGAGCACAGCCACCACCGCTTCTTCCCTGGGCATCAACGTGAGCAATGTTGCCAACGAACGTTGGCCGCCAGTCGTTGATCCAGTGCCGTGAGTGCACTACCAGCCGCCACTGGTTGGGTCAGGCTGCCATGCAGAAACACGCAACAATTACTAGGGAATCCCGCCTTCCATGTTCCAAACCCAATGCTGAATACACTGCAGTGTTTAGTCCGCTGATGGCAGTTGGGATGTTCCAAGGAATGCGGGGTAACCCATATGTGAAGGGGGGGGGGGGGGGGTGACTGGAGGTGGATTAGAGGTGGACTGAGGTGGGCTGGAGGTGGACTGGGCTAGAGGTGGCGTTGGATACGTGGTCCCGCTCATGGGCATTGCGACACCCATTTTGTTTGCGTCACGTTTTGGAGGCGCGTCTGACCTTTGCGTGCCATGCCCACCCACTGCAGCCGCAGTACACCGGCGAAAGCCACAGCCAAGCGCACAATGGTAAAGCATGTTCGCGTGGCCAGGCAGGCGCACCACCACCGCACGGACACACGGTACGAAACAAGCAAAATGTCACTGCAGCACAAATAACTGCCTGAATGCCAAAGCCTTCGTGTTTTGCCATGAATCCGGTGTGACTTAACTATTGTCGACTTCGTGGAACACAACATCCTACACTTTTGGCTACGGCTTTTGGGGCCCACATATTTCATGAGCCATCACGGGGCCCAGGTGGTCTCAATCATTTCGAAGGTTCAGGGGAAGGGGCGGGCGTGGCATCCGGTATATGTGGGGCCCAGGACCGTGCAAAAAGACGGATCTGTTCTGCGTCACCCAACAATGACGCATACACAGTCGGCCAACAGCCCCGTCACCGACAGTAGTTGCAGGTGAACCGCCAGCAATTAGCAGACGAAGTTGGTCGTGACCGACACAATCTTTCGCCAGTACACGGAGACGGTTGGCTTTCAGCCGCTTTCGGTTGGCAGCCAATCGCTGGCTGTTGTCCAATGACGGGCGGCTCAGAGGCCCTTACACGCTGGGGTCCGGACTGGCACAACCGATGGCTCAAGGCAAATCATCATTTTTGCGTCCGGTTCACCCTCTTGTTCCACTGCTCCAGCGCCCAACGCCTGCGTGCCCGGCAATAGTACGGGCTGCACCGGAAGCACCGTAAAAAGGGATGGCGCAGGTTCTTCGCGATCAGGTCGTGGATCTTGGCCTCATTGGTCAGGCTGACATTGCTGTTCTGATTCATAGCCTGAATATCGGTGCCCTGGCCCAAGCGAAATGTGAAGGGGAAGACCGTCGATGTGTACGATCGCAGCGCCGTGTACAGCAGCTCATCAGCGATGACCCTGGGGCCCAGGTGCAGCGTGCGGCCATCACTGCGCTGGACCTGCTGCAGCAGCTTCTGCATGCCGCTACGGCTGATGATATAGGCCTGTGTCCCCCAGTGCCGCACGGTCCAATCGTACAAGAGGTCATCCAGGTCCAATGACCTTCGGACGAGGAGCTCGTTATTGGTAAGCAGCTGCAGAATCTGCAGAGAGTGCACGACGGAAGGGCGCCAGGACGGCGCTGGGAGGGGTGGTAGGCAGCGAGGGGGGTAGTGTAGAAGAAGGCCAGAGGGCACCGAGCGAATGGCGGAAGCGGGTGCAGCGGCAGTGCAATCACCTCCCAGTCCTCTGGCGCGTTCGACACCAGCTCGGAGAGCATGCACCGCGCGCGGCGCCAGCTTGCAGTGAGTCCGTTCCGCTCCTCGATGCCTGTGCGAGACAGCTCTAGGTCATCCTCCAGCACCACCGCTACCTCATCGCCGTTGCGGAACGCGTGCTGAAGCGCGAAGACATGCGACAGCGTGCACGCGACCTCCACGAAGGTGACGGTGGTGTTCCGAAGCTCACGAAACCGATCCCACGAGTCGAATGTACGTACCACTGCGGCGTCAACGCTGAGAGTCCGCTCGTTCAGCATCCGCTGTACGTCGTCGGCGGTAACGGCGGGGATGCGCACCTGCTGCTCGGAGGCCAGCATGGCCTGCATGGTCGCTCTGCGGTCTGTGCGGCTGTCCAGGTTGATCCAGTAGATGGGGTACCCCCCGTTGCTAACTCCCCATATCGCGCTGAGAAGCATGAGCGCGAGCCACATCGAACGGCGCATCAAGGCAACACTCAGCCCTATTCCGGTGGAGGTATGGCCGTCATGTCACGGTGTATCCACCGAGGAGGCTCAAAAGCAAGGATCACAGCAATCAAAGGATCCTTGTGATGTGGCGACATGTGCCTGTGGTTTGCCAGGAACGTTCGTGGGGTTACCCACCAACCACCATCAAAACATGGGCTATCTATTGAGTGGGTTGGTGACGCTCGTGCCCTGCCCCCTCCGCCACCTTAGCCTTTGACCTTGCCCATGAAATGGGTCCATGGCTGCTTGAAGGCATTGTGGCACACCACCTTCCTCCCACTCCGCTTCATGGAGCCACCTTGCTTGACCAAAGAATGTGCTACCTCTTTGACCCCCTAGTTGGCAAAAGAAACAATCAGGCAAATGCATCCAAGACGAGACACAAATTGTCATGAAAATTTGACCCCGGGATACCGGCAATTCAGTGCGCACTGATGGTTGGGTTAGCGGGTCAGAGATAGTTGCGCACATTACAGGAGGGGGGGGGGATTCTTCGTGCCAAGTCAAATTCACGGTGGTAAATTTCGCTGTGGGAAATTTCGCGGAGCCCCGTGGATTTTGTGTGGTAAATTTCACTGCGGTAAATTTCGCGGGCACTCCCAGAAATGTTGATGTGTGTATAGCTTAGACACAGGTGCCACTCACAATGCAGGGATGAGGGTCAAGTTGGTCTCAGGTCCTGACATGTGTTGGAACTTTGACAGTGGAATTCGACTTACACCCCTGGCAAGGGCAACCGTAACTCCCTGCAAAGGAGCTCCTGGGCCTTGCTCTTTTGTCTTTTTGGGCATTAATTGTTTGCAGTGGCCCGCCTCTTTTCTGTTCACATGCATAATATGCATGTGAACAGAAAAGAGGTATAAAAGATAATGCATAGTACTGAACATCAAAATATATATCCAAAAAGTTGGCAAGCTGGGACTTTGTACTGAAAAACACAGATAATCCTTTGCCATACGCAGAAAACAATCTATTGCAGAAGATTGTGGCGCTACTTCTTTGAGAATTGCTTCTTGCGTGCTGCTGCAAAATCTGCTGGAATTGCCATTTGCTTTTTGGGGCCTCCGCATACTGCTGGTACCCAAGTGAAGTCAGAAATTGCACAAGATCTTGACCTGGTTTGCAGACCGCGGGTGTGAATTTCGTTCTGCTTCTTTTTGGGGGCTGCTTCCACAGAGGTATCACTAGAGCTATCAGTGGAATTGTCATTGTCACTGCTGGAATCGCTGCTACTGCTACTATCAGTAGGCATCGCAGCTCGTGAAGGTTCACTCCTGCCAGAAGCAACAGGAACAGAGGCAGGGGCAGGAGGGACAGAGGAACATGCTGCACTGGAGGAAGATGCAGAGATGTTTGTTTTTTCTTTCCTTGCCTTCAACGCAGCCTGCACATCTGGCTGCCGTGCCCTCTTGCGTTTTGGTGGTGGTTTCCATTTGTTGTGTTCCCGATGTTGCTCTGCTTTGATCAGACGCTCTGCAACATCAATTGTCGGAGGAGCAACCTGTTCAACAACGATGCTAGGGGGACAGTGATCGGGGGGAGGAGGAAGAAAAATTGGAGCATTGTCCTGGGGCACATGAATGTCATCCACCCACTCAACTTCTGGTGCCAGTGTCAGCACAGCGCGCCAGGACTCTTTCGTCCACTCTTCACACTATGAATGACCAATCCATTGTGACACCCACAACAACAACAAGGGTTTCATTGTGCCCTCAGACATATCCAAAGAAGCAAACTGTGGCAATCTGCTATCCACAATCAACATACAGTGGCGCAACAAGCGCCACTTTGCCTTTGGCCTGCAATGCGCACGCAGTGTGACATTCATTAGTTGATCCCCAGAATTAAGAACATGTGATCGGTTGGGCCTCCCCAAAATGAAGTACAAATTGGTGCCTGTAAATTGATATACGAACTCCTCAATGAATTTGAGCCGGCTTCGGTCAATATGGCTAGGGGCATTATCCATCACCAATACAATCGTGTGTCTAGTGGCAGGCCTTCCGATCTCAGAATTTCAGTGCACTTCTCAATAATGTGCTTGCACAACGCCTCAAATGTGGCACGTGTTTGTGTCTTGCAACGGGCATGATCTTGAACAATCACCTTACTAATGTGCGGGCACAAAGCGCCACTGATTTTGGCGTGGCAGCGAGCACTCTTACCCTTCCATAGGATTTGAAACAGGATAACTTGCCCAGCCATATTGGTAACGGGTGTTCGTGTCACGGCATGCTTCTCCTTGCCATGGGCGATGAACACGTTTTGTATATTTGCACACTCATAAGTACCTTTCTGTTGAGGAAAATATTGAAGGGGCGTCTCGTCTAGTGCCAGGCACACCTTGGGAGGAATAGACCGAAGACCTGCAGGCATGTGCAGGCCATGCGCCTCCGGGTTGTTGAAGACATCCAAAACCAATCGGCGCCATTGGTTGTCCTCAGAAATATCGGCAATTGTTGATGGCCGCCGATATGTGTCGTTTTCTCTCCATGGAAAACCCTTCCTACGCTTCCAATCTCTCGGCCAGGCTTCCGTAAAACATGGCATTTCCTCGACGGGGAGGTGGGAACGTGTTTTTTCCATCAACTTGGCCACAAGAACGGTAACTGCTTCACGGTCCACAGATCCACCTTCTGCCCGAATTGCATTAAAATACTCTGTCAATGCCTTGTCCTCCTCAGCACTCAACTTTCCAGGCCTACGCCTGGGTGCAATGAAGCCTTGGGCAGCAAATTTTTTCCCCCAATCTCGCAATGTAGATTCAGGCGAACATGTGGACCTGTACTGCAGGGTGCATTTGCCAAATCCTGCAGAACGGTATAGTTCAGCAGCTGCCCCTCTCTGGTCGGTATCCCAATCGGATCACGGTTTATGTTTGTACGCGCCACGTTTCGCAATGGACTTTTTCTTGAGGGGAACCTCCATCAGATGATTCACTAGATGTTGCACTTCACTCTGAGGTGCACTTTTACGGACCAAAAACCGTTGCATGAGGCAAGGGCCGAATGAAATGTTAGTGTACGCAATCCACAGGGGATTGAAGGCTTAAACAGATGGCACATGCAAGACACCTGTCACTGTCACTGTGTGTGTATCACCCCCGCCACAGTACACAGTGTGTACTGTGTGTACTCGTAGTGTATGAGAAATTCGCGGAGAACCCTGAATTTCGCGTGGGAAATTTCGCGGTCAATTTGAAACGCCAAATTTCCCACGCCAAATTAAAGTGCCACGAAACCCCCCCCCCCATATAACTCACTGGGAAACCCATGGGATCAGAATGAACCCACAAGTCACTTGCTGATTCGATTTTGGTGTTGAGCCTAGTAACAGGGGCATAGCCACTAGCACGAGGACGGGCTTGAACGCAATCAAAAACAGCTTGAAGTATTGGCGGGGACAAAGGCAAAGAAACTTTGAGCAGCTCCCATTGTTGCCGCAAGGAGGTGCGCGGAAAATTTGGAATGTACAACCGGGAGCTACATGCTTCTATGAAAAGAGCGGGCCAAGGGTGCCAGACCATCAGCAACCACATCATTCGGCTAGGCCAAGAACCCCCTCAAGACGGGTGAGGGAGTGGTTGGCAAAGTGTTGGCAGGTGGGTCAACCGCCGCTATCTCAATAGGTGAGGCAACCACCGCAAAAGAATTCTTAGGACGAGGGACGAAACTCTCCCTTCTGCGGGGTCAACAACCGGTGATGCAATGGCAAGTGTGGGAGTCTGGGTCGGCGGTGGCATGGATAGAGTAGAGTCGACGTGGGTCTTGAGTAGTTGTGGGACGTCCAATGCAAGAGGGCTTGGAGCCACCATGCACTGAGTCAGTGTGTCAATGGGGTGGATTACACTGTTCTAGCTCATGCGGTAGCAAAATGAAAAGCTTTGAGGGAGCAGCTGCAGCAAGTGGAGGACATCTTACCAATGGTCTCAACTTAGCCAAGGAGCAAGAGGTGCAGCCGCAGAAAACGAGGTGTTAGAACGGGGGGCACAAGATACTCAAACTGCCAAGATTGTCGATCATCAGCAAGCAATGGTTGCCAATCTTCCTGTCATTGATCCGAGAATTTCGACGGCTACAAAGCTCCTCTAGTTGCAATCTTTACGGCTCCTGGCATGCATAGGAGACGTGTCCGATGTTCTAGTTCCAGCCTTGGCCAAGCATCGGCCTTACCCCCTATTGACTCCACCTACAATGCATTGTATCCCTTGGTTCCAATCTCACGTGATGTCACTCGTTTTGGACCCCGAAGTACTGGTCCCGTCGGATATTTGAGTGGTGCCTTGCCAAGTTTGCAATAAGGACGAGGTTGCCGCTAACAAATTTTGGAGCTAGTGTATTCACCTTGGGCACCGATTGCACTATTGTGGTGGTGCTAGTTGCTGGGTCTTGGGATTTGTTGGCATTGTGCACTCCACATGACCGGTTGTGTTCCCCTGCTTTTACGTCACTTTGGTGCATTGGACGGAGGTTGGGATAGAACCGATGACACCACGTCACATTGAGAAATCAAGTCGGCGTTGGGGGACTCATGCGCACAGAGAGCCTCCAATAGCATAGCTGTGGTACGCTAAGGTGTGTTCCTAGTGGACAGGATTCACATTTTGCAACAGCTGCTTCAAGGGACCAGGCAGCTGCTCTATCCCAAAGATGATGACCTGGACTAGGCAACGATGAAATTGTACTGTGGATCTGCACGGCCCACCAAAGCGTGCACATGTAAAGCCAATACATTAATTCCTACGCCACATGGAGAACATCAAGAGGGCATATTGGGAAGTCAAGAATAGCCCTCCATTGCCCCATGGCATCTCACTTGTGCCACGGTGCACGTAAATGCAGGGGCAGTCATTGCGAAATGTTGGTGAGCACCACGTGGGATTCTACATATTCCAAAACTCCAAATATTGATCAACGGCCGTGAACTCTGTATACTTGGGCCTATGAGTTGCCATAGATGCAGCAAACAAAGTGGTGACACAATCTCCTGAATATGCGCATCAACGATTTGTGGAAACACGAGCAATGGCAAAGATTGTGCTTTCGAGACCGCTATTGTTGTCAATTTCCATCTTTAAGCCATCAGAGTGTGGTGTTGACTTCCGGTCCATGATACATGAGTGTTGTGATACTGTAGTGATGCATAATTGTGCTCCTATGGCACGTATTTCCGTCCTCCGTGTACGAACTCGCCATCATCCATCCGAAAGTCTTTTCCCCGGGGGGCTGGGGGAACTGTAGTACCAGACCCTTGTGGCATGCCCGCATATACAGAACTTCTGAGACCCTTAGAAAATAAGTAAAATTGTAGATGTTTCCACTCCTTTTGATTTGTTGAAGTGCAGGCCCTTTTTGGGGTAATTAAAACAAAATTGATGTTGGATTCATTCAAGTTGTTAAAAAAATTTGTCCTCAAGAAGATCGATATGAAAAACTCTCCTTTGTGGGCACTCCTTACCCAAGACCTATGCCATGCACAAGAAGCAGGACCACACATATTTTTTTACGATGATAGTCTCGCTATAGGCATAGAAACCAATACCTCATTCGTATATTTGACAATGGGGAGGATCCCGAAAATGAATCCCCATGAAAAAAGCTGAAGCTCAACCCCAAATTATGAGGGGGCAGTTGTGCACAGCACACACAAGTGTGCAATTTGCAAGGTTTGCACAGTTTCAGAGTAATTACAAGATTCCTGCGTATACAAGGAATGCTAAACCACCACAATGATAGAAAAAACCCCCATCTTTCAACTTCCCGTCTCCCCTGGTCGACCAACCCACTCAATTGCAACTTAGCACCACCCTACAAGATAATGAAAGGCACCCACATGCGTTGGGAACATTCTGAAGCCTCCTTGCATGCACAGAAGTAACAAAAATAACCATCATCGGTGTTGGGCTCCAATTGACAAAGGAACTGCTCCCAAGGTAGGTAGGTCCCCTGACCGTGTACCTGTGGGTGATCTCCGCTGTGCTAGTGGGGATGAAATCCCCGCAGCCGAAGCGGAGGGCAACGGCGACGGCCATTTCCTCTTTGTGGGTGCGATGCCAACATTGATGCCATAATCCGCTGCCACGATGGCGGGGGAGCGCACCACTTGGTCTCGGAGAATGCAATGAGGCGGGGCTCATGGGAGGTTTTGAGGGATGTCACAATGGTGGAGACCACCAAATAAGATACCCTTATGACCACGGTCCCAAAACAGGGTACCCTTTACCATTGGCACACACAACGGCACACACAGCTGTAGTGAAAATTGGGGGTGAAACACACATGCGACTCATATAACTGCAACACAAGGGTATTAGTTAGGGCTATTATGCATCACTATCCGAAAGGGACATGTTTATGTATAAACTTGTGCGCATGGTGCACAGTATGTCCTTCAAAAAGCATAACATGAGCAATTAGCAAAGATAAGATATGAGGAAAGAGGTGATGATGACCATGACAACCCCACACGCTGCTTGATACACACACAAGTGCTCCTTTGCATGTGAACACATGTATTCATCTTGATCAAACCATATGTGTCATACCACCCGAATTGATATGTCAACATCCACATATACGGTATGAGCACACACACTAGCATTTGAGAACACAAACAAATTATTGAAATCAGAAATTGCATACAATGTGGACACAGTGTGTGATAATGATGTATGATGCAAATATGTTGTGCATGACTTGTCAATGGTATGCACATCATATTCCTAACGCAATGTGCGTTGATCTTCTGCAAGTGCGCACACACAGGATGACATATTACATTTTAAGCGATGTGAATGCAATGGCCAATGCAATTCATTCAATCACATACATCGTGAATGACAACTCATGAAATATGCAACGAATAGGCCCCACAAGAGGCCCCACAAGAGGCCCCCCAACGAGACCCTCAATACGCCATATACATCGTGAATGACAACGCATGAAATATGCAATGAACAGGCCCCCCCAATGAGACCCTCAATAGGCCACATTACAAGGCCACCCAATAGTGCCCCCTTAATGCCCCCCTAAGAGGTCCCCTAATAGGCCCCCCACCATAGTTTTTCTGAAAAAGGGGTGGGTGGGTGGGTGGGGGCGGTCCGGGCACGGGGGGGGGGGGGGGTAGAAAAAAAATTCCTAGTACCCGCATACGGCTTTTTTTTTTCGGGGGGTACCCCCGGAGGGCGGGGGGCACGAAAAAAAATTCGCGTGAAAATTTTTTTCGGACCCCAAAACCTGAAATTTCCTTAAGTCTACCCCACATGTTTGGGTTTGGAAGGTGCAAGGAGGGTATTTTTCAAGGTAACCATGGATATTTCAGCCGATATGGGTGGTATTTGTGTTTAAGGGCACAACGACCCCCGGTGTGTTCCGCCTGCAGTGCAGCGCCCCACCCTGGCCTCTTATCGGCAGGAAAGGGTCGCCAAATAAAGCAATACACCCTATCCGGGGCGGAAAACCGAACCAGCAGCATTGAACGATAATGGTGAATGATGTCCATTCTGGCCGTTCTGCAGGTTGCCCAAGCCTACAGTGAACCCCACAATGCCATGTCCCCATTGCCTTCTCGCATGCTGGTTAATGACCGCTGCGCCACAATGGCTTGCCAACAAAGAATTAACAAAAAGGGGGGGGGGGGTGCCATTGGCGCCATGAAAAAATTTTTACTTGTATCTCAGTAGTAGTTCGTGTGCCAATGTCATACAATGTGCCAAAGTGAAGGTGACATGCAAGTTCAAGTAGGAACACAGTAACAAAATTCCTCTTGGAGAAAAGTTTTCCTACATGGGGTGCTAGCTTGTTTTTCGGGGGGTACCCCCGGAGGGGGGGGGGGTACGGGAAAAAAATTGCGCAAATTTTTTTCCACCCCCTTGGGTCCGGGGGGAATGGGGGCTGTGGGCAGGACCCCCCGCCCCCTCAGGAGACCCCCGCCCCCTGAGGAGACCCTGAGTTTTTGTGAGTGGTTTTCCCTTCACATAGACCGGGTGGCAATAAAACTTATTGAAACTCCCTTGTGCTAGAGATCCAACAAATGCCATACTCTTTTGCAGAATGGGGGTTCCAAGGCTTTTTCCAAACACTGCAAAGGCAAAAAGACTGCAGCTTTATTCATTGCATGCGATGGCGTCTCCCAAAAGGGATGTGAATGTGCCGCAAAGCAATGTATGCTATCCAGGGCGGGGTTTTTGGAAGTGGCCCCCAAACACAATGTTATACGGCAAGTGCCAGCCATAGGAGCTCAAGGGATGAAAGAAATTTCAAACCCTGTCTAAAACATTTTGGGACGTTTGGCGGGCGGGTATTTTTCGCATTTTTGGCCATTTTGGCCGATTTTGGAGGGCAGGATTTGTATCATTTTTGGCCATTTCCGCCGTGTTCGGAGGGCCAATTTTTCATTACTTTTTCGCCATTTTTGGCGGTTTCAGAGGGCGGTACTATTATTTTTAACCATTTTGCCTGTGTTCGAAGGGCAGTATCTGTATTATGTTTTTGCCATTTCGGCCGTTTTCCGAGGGCAATATTTAATTTTTTTGACCATTTTTTGCCGTTTTCGGCGGGCAGTATCCTTAATATTTTTGGCCATTTGGGCCGTTTTCAGAGCGCGGGTATATTTACCAATTTGGGCCGTTTTGCATATTTTTAGAGGGCGGTATTTTCATTATTTTCGGCCATTTTGGCTGTTTTTGGAGGGCATTTTATCATTTTTGGCCATTCTGGCCATATATGGGGTCTGTATTTCGATTGTTTTAAGCCATTTTGGCCTTTATCGGAAAGCGGTATTTTTATCTTTCTGGGCCATTTTGGCCGAAAAAGTGACGCGCAAAAATGTGTTCGCCGGGGCCGGCGGCCACTTCTAGCGCGATGTATGCTCTGTGTGGGTATCAATGGGCAGCAACAGCACATTTGATGGACATGCAAAGCAAAAGAGAGCGCATCCGTGGAAATCCATAGGCGCCTTTCGCTGTGACAGATAGGGCGAAAATGTGACGGGGACCTCAAGATTGTTTTCACCAAGCACATGTGAAGATCTGTCACTTTGACCCGTCGCTATCAGATCCCGGAGGACTCAGCAAAGCCCAACAGCGGCAGCCTTGTGGGTGGCGCCAAGCTGAAGTTGTGTACCCTTAGTGTAGCTTGGGGGGGGGGGGGGGTGACTTGGGGGAAAGGTACAACCATATTTGACTGCTGGGGCCTCAGTCTGTCACCACTTCCAGCGTGTCCGGGCGCAAAAAGGGCCGACCTCCAACCCTAGAGGGGCCAAGACCACACATTTGTTTGAGGACACTGAAGTCGTCGCACCACATACCACATGTTGAGTCGCAAGTGTGCGTCGCCGGAAGGTGCCAAGACCTATACAGGGGCCGGCACCAACTGGCATGGGACCGGAGCCAGTGCAGTAGATGGTGGAGAACCCGTTGCTGGGTGGTTGGCACGATGGTTGGAAGACACATACAATTTTGGTAAGTGTGCGGCTTATCCCACGGGTGCAGCTGAGGACTCGCGGGACCACCGGAAAAAGAGTGCGGGCGATGCATGACTTAGGATAGTCGCTCAGTAGCGACAAATGCATCTAAGTGGCGAAGCTCAACAGCAATCTTGCCCAGGAGTTCCAAAATGGAAGGATATTGAGGATTGACCCGACAATGATATTCCTCAAGTGGCGGTGTGATGCAAAACACGGGCTATGTAAGGGAGCACAGTACTTCAAACACCAGGATAGATCAAGCCCACTAGGCTGTGCATGAACGGTGACCACTGCATGGCCAACATGGATGATGAATCCCATAGCATCCGCGTGTAGACATGCAGCGCCGCGTGCACACCGGCTGAGTCTGGTGATGCAGGGACATATGACCGGAAGGTTCTAGGCCTCCGATAGGGCCGCACAGACGTGTGTCATTTCATCCTGGCACGTAGGGCCGATGGCGGTGGTTAGGACATTGTCCCTGAATTGAATGGAGACCGTATTGCCGCGGGGGGTGTCCCAAAGAGGGAGGCGGTGCCCTGAAAATCACAAGGTGCCCACGCGATGCAGGATCCGGACGGGACAGTGGAGTTGCCATACACATGTAGCCTTGACACCTAGCATAGATTGTCATTAACCTCCGGACAAGTGCAACACTCCCCGCCCACAATTTTTCTCCACACCAAGCCCATGCACACAAAGCACCACATATCGAAAAAAAAAATTGCAGGAAAAATGCAACACTTAGAGCCTTCATCCAAATGACCCAATAAAGAATAACTTAACATCGGATAGAAAATTAATCACAAACCGGAAAAAATGGCATCACTCCCTTATTGAAAGCAATTGCATCTCGAACACAATCAACCACATCCTTCACCCTCACAAGGCATCTTGCATTTCTCTGTATGATATCAATGGAAACCTCACCTCAAATGCCCTGCTTTCAGGTTCAAAATTGATTTTATGCAAAATACCTAATTACTTCTAATTATTTCCCAGAAAATATCCAATTCATCTGATTATGTTTCATCAAAATAATTAGCTATTTCCATTATTGCTTCTGAGATAACCAATCATTGACCAAAAAATTCCAATTTTCCTAAAACGGACATGAGTGTAAGCATGAAGACTACAAAAACTATTGATTGTCAAATGTGCAGGCCTCTAAAGATGCCATGTGCCAGTCTATGGTCAAATCCTCCATCTCCCTAGGTGCCCCTCTCTCTTTTGACATAAACAACACCTTCATCGACTAGTCACGGCTACTTCTCCCGAATATCTGTCTACCATCATGTACCCATCAATTTTTCGACCGCTTGCTCTCTCTCTCTCTCTCTATCTCTTGCTCTCTCCCTCTCTCTCTCCCCCCCTCCCCCCCCCCTCTCTCTGAAGCAACACCATATACCGCCCCTGCCTTCGTCGAAGCTTCACTTTTTTTTTCTCTCCCATATTCTTGACAACCTCCAAATCTTCATTGACAACCTATGCTCTCTCTTCATCACTCCACAACTACCCTTTCAATGGCGCAAAGTCAACATATGTCTTTTGCGTCATAAAAGCAACCCAGACAAACCCACCAATTATAGGCCCATAGCTCTACTCAACACGCCATACAAAGTACCCATCTCTTATGGTGCCACCACACTGACCTACTACGCCCGCACATACAAACTCACCAACAACAGCCAAAATGGTGGTTTACCCTGCCAACCAACCACAGGACACATTAACTCTAGGATTGCTAATTGCAAAATACTTACAAATTCTACCTACATTGTGTACCTTGACCTCAACATAAACTTTAATTTCACAACGCCCTATGGCGCATACATTACTCATACTCTCCAATTACAACTTCTACCAATCTATTATCACATTCATAAACAACCTCTATGCAACCATGGTATATGTGCTACATAGCTATAAACACGTTGCATACTTGTAACGAAGCAACATCGGGACCCTCGTATGGCACAACTTGTCAAACCACGCTCATTGTGATGAATACATATGATTGCTACTCAAAAAGTCTTCGTTTCCCACAATCCTCTACTATCTCTGCGTTTATCTCCGCCCGCGTTCAAGCCGGCTTCAAACAAGCATTAAAAATGCCTAACTGCAAACTTGCGTCAAACCACCCTTAATAAGCTGTTGCCTGATCTCCACGTGCAAGCAAATTTGCACAAGATACCTCTGAAGACAAACTTGCATGTGGCACCATCGAAATGTTAAAAGAAATTGAATGTTGACGAAGACTTAAATGGAGTATTGTCTTGTCAGATTAAGAAAAGAACTAGCATGTGGATGACCACTTGCACCAACCGTGGTTGATTTGCAACAATAACAACCCTATGCTAGCGATGCCCGGAAATGTTTATATTAGTTTTAGTCGACCAGCTCCACTCCAATTCAAAGTGGCACATTTCAGTTTATGCCGAGCAATTCTGACTGCAATAAAACCACAGGGGTGGGTTCGCAGCAACGGGCCATTCGCCAACTCCTTCCCGCTTCGGTGCCACTTTCAGGGTGGGGGGGGGGGGGGGGCTGGGTCTGGTGGGGAGGGTGGGTCTGGTGGGGAGGCTGGGTTTGGTGGGGGGTTGGGGGGCCAGCTAGAGGGGGGGGGGGGTCCGGACCCCTAAATATATGGCTTGAAATGGCCTTCTCATCGCCCCGATAACTTGGAGTTGCAGATGTAGGGGCAAAAAAATGTTGCAAAAAAAGGGGGGCGGGGGGATGGTAGGTGGTACTTTTGTTTAAGAGGGTTTAATGGGGACAAAATCGGAATTGGCTACCTCACCCCTGCCTTCTCGGGGGCCCATAAGTGGGCGGGAATGCTACGCAAGCCCCGTGTTCTCGGGGTCCCCAACAAAGGGGACAAAATCAGAATTGGCTGCATGTCACCTGCCTTTGCATAGTAGACTCTTGGTGAGCGATGGGGGGAAAATTGCAAAAAACCCCTTCAAGGCCCTTGTAATTGAGTAGAGGACTTTAGCTACCACTGGGAATTGAACCTAGGGCCATCTGTTTGTCGGTACGGTGTCCCACCAACTAGGGCAGCGGCCATCTCTAAGGACCTCTGCTTAGAGGTGGGATAGTTCTGTTGGTCGGACTGAAAATATACCTATTTTTGACTATTATTGATTTCTCCTGAAAATTCCGAGTATATTGAGTAAAGACACATAGGGTGAAAACACAATTTTTTACCCTTTGCCACATCAAGCAAAATTTGCTTTCGGCGCCTTTGGCGCCGATGGTCCGGCACTTTGGTGCCAATTTTTAGGAGGGGGGGGGGAGGGGGGGGGTCAGCGTAAAGGACCCGGGCCCGGCGACCCCCCCGTGAATAAAACATCATCAAGAACATACCTATCCATGGAAACAATCAGCGGGGATTGAGAAAACCAACCCATCAAAACGTTTCTCCCCCACTACATAGCATAATTACTTTAATTTGTTGCAAAAAATTGATCCTCCACTAAATATTAAGGTGCTAGCACTACGCGCCGGTACATAGACGTACATGTAGAAAAATGGAGCGACAACATAATAACTATTGAATGCCAGCAAATATGGAATGCCGGCAAAAATTGCCATGAAGCAGAAAAAAAGAATGTGCAAAAGTGAGTATGGTCAAATACACTTCGCTAAATGATTCAAATAATTGTGATGTTTTGCAATGGAGGTCTCATTGGGGGAATCCTTGCACTGCGCGCTACTTTTCGACTATGTTCCCCCCAAAGAGCCCCCATTGGAAACCCCCTTTGAGTTAGGTGACTCAAACTGCCTCACAAATCCACACAATGTTGCCAAGGCTGTTAATGGCAACCGTAACTTTATATACGCAAATAGGACATCACAAAGGATGCCTCCTATGGAAGCAATGGGCATGCTATCCGAGTAATGCGTCACAAAATAAGGAAAGTGTGCGACGTGGTTCCACTCCGACAATCTTTCCGCCCATCGAATTTCAGCGACAACACCATTCAAGTAAGAATGAACACGATGCACACTTGCCCACCAAGCCTCCTTAGAGCACCCTGTTGCTCCACTGAGGAGATGAGCACACCTATGAGGAGGGGTGTGCTTAAGGAAGAAAAAGAAGCGGAACAAATGTTCGCGTGGAAGTATCTCATCATGCCCATACTTACGCTCCCTCCTAGAAAAGAGTGGATGTGGTGGAGATGAGCAAAAAAGTGTGAAAAAGGGTGGAAATGGGTGAAAATGGGTGAAAATCCAAAAATGCCATATCCCCAATGTGGAAAAAGCATCAAAACCTACGGCAAAGGGCAACAATGATGCCCCTAGTATCTCAAAGCATGGGTCTCCAGTACGGCCAGACACCCAAATAAATGCGCGCGTGCAGTGCGCTTAGGGTCCCCATTGTTCAATATTCAACCCATCACAAACTATACGACCAAATCAAACATTTCAACACAATGTTGATCACCACCTACAACATTGGATTCCGCAAGTTGTTAGGCCTATAATGTTCACCTTCATAGCATTCATCGGCATTAAATATTCAAATCTTGCACTAGAGCTGCACGTCGGTATGGGGCAATGAGGTCTGCAGATCCTGTGACAATGTGTTTGTAAATACCATTCATGTGGCACATTGCATGTTGATAATCCCAAGAATACCAGCTATGGATGATAACGTGCAAACCCCCCTTCCTCTTGTGATACAAAGCCACTATGCGCACATAGCCAGCACATGCAACTGCGACCGCATTCATCGGTACAATACGAACTCGAACACGCACCTGAATTCTAAAACACCAGCACCCCTGATGATCAGATTACTTCCACCTCCATATCACTCTTAATGTTGACTCGGCTACCAGTCG
The DNA here is from genome assembly GCA_964036045.1 of Eutreptiella sp. 'Long Island Sound 2002'. NCBI lineage: Eukaryota > Euglenozoa > Euglenophyceae > Eutreptiales > Eutreptiaceae > Eutreptiella > Eutreptiella sp. 'Long Island Sound 2002'. The sequence continues at coordinate 51,720,991 of OZ038386.1, forward strand.
TTATTATTCTTCAAACCAAACACTAGCTCAGCTTAAGCAGCGCAAGGGCGCCAGGTGCTAGAGCCTTGTGTTGCAAACAATACAAAATTAAAGACTCCATTCAGTTAGGCAAATACTCGGATACTCAGGGGTATCCCAGTATTTGGCAAGTAAATTTCAAATGAAGCGGCGTGGGCAAATAATTTGCCACATTATGCAATGGCTGAGTGCCTGCGGCTCAAGCAGACTGCGGCCTCAGCGGCAACTCCTTTACAGATTTTTGCAGGCCGACTTTTTCAAAAACTTCAGTGACAAATTTTACTAGAAACTTCAGGATAGTTGAGTTTAATCTACATCAACAATCCTGAAGTTTGCAGCAAAATCTGTCCCAGAAATGTTGAGACCATCAGCCTGCAAAAGTCCCCAACGGACTTGCTGCTGAGGCTGCAATCTGCACAAGGCGCAGGCGCTCCACCATTGCACCTCTCTGAGTAATTTTTTGAAGTTATTTGTCTGTATTCGGATAATTATGGACAAACATTTGCTCGTCAGTGAATAAGTACGTAAAATCCAAATGGAGCCCTTGTACACAACACCGCAATGCGTAGTTCTATACTCTGCACCCTCTCCCCACTCTTCTCCTGGTTGCTCCAAATGCAGATGCCCAGAAGTGCCCAACTTTACTGGGTCGGAGTTCTTGGGCTCCTAGGGCTCCACATCCATGCGACCCAAAGGCAAAATTGGTGCTGCCATTGCAAGTGGAGCATCACATCGCAATGGACAGACACTACGTCACTGAATGAATGAGAACAATCCAGAGTGGCTCAATATTTTCCAGAGAAAATGCTCAACAAGCGGCTGAAGGTCAACAACCCAAACAGCTGAAACCTCTGCAATGAAAGGTTATGATGCGAGATGAAAAAACATCGACAGAAATAGCTATCCACTGAACCATTCCTCTTGCAACAACAACAACACCAACAACAACAAAAACAATAGCAAACAACAACATTTGAAACCAGTTTGTGCTATGCACAGGGCTAAGGTGCCACATATCTCACCCCATACTTTGACTCGTTAAAACTGTGCCAGTGACTTAATCATTTATCTGTGTGTCTGCCTGCGGCCTCTGATGCCTTCCTCTGCAAATATCTGGCCTGTTGTTATGGTTGGCCCATTGTGCCCCCTCCCATGAAATCTAAAGTGGAAATGAATTTGGTTCTCATAGGTGTTCCATGAAGGCTGGCTTGTTACCATATAACACAACCAGCATCCAGTGCCATATGTTCTGTGCGCCCTGCTGGTGTTGATCAGGGTCATTTGTGTCTATAGATGGGGAAAAGTGCTGCTGCTCTGGGTGAAAGTAGAACAATGAACCCACTGACAGCCAGCCATTATGTCTGCGTTGTCGTGATGGTGCAAAAAAAAAAAAAAACAGGGAGGGGCTGGTATGTGGGATGAGCTGGACATTTGAAATGTTGGAAGAATGTATGAAGCACATATGCGATGAAGTGTCCCCTGCATGTCCATGGTTCCTGTGCTTGTTCCAAGACAGCCCATCTGCACCCCACCCTCCCTCCAGTAAAAGCCAAAAAAGGCTGGTGACCGGCCAACGGTGCTTGCCACCCCCCCATTTGGTTGGGAACAATTTTGGGGGGCAACCCAAATAGAGCTACCTAATCTCGAACGTGGTACCATGATCTGCGACATGGAACCATTGTTCAGAAACAAAAATGCAACAGTTCAGGCGAATTTCAGTCCCCCATGGCCCCTTATGCTCAAAGAGCGTTTTCATGATAGAATGAGAATTGCTGGTGGCACACAAATCAACACGAGTCTCCATTCCTCTGATCTGCATTCACTATGCCCACCCTCAGGCATGGCCCTCCCTCACTCTCTCCTGGGCCCTCTCCCATACTATTGAGGTCTACCGTCGCGAGTCATAACCTGGCCCCATGTTCATCCACTGCATTCCTTGCGCCTCCAGCCCGTGTCCAGTTGGCTGCCTGTTTGCTCCGCCCCCCAGCAGCCGCTGGGCCGCTGCGCCGTTCTTCTTCTGAGGCGCAGCATGGTAAACAGGAAGGGGCACTGTGTGTGTGTGTGTGTGTGTGTGTGTGTGTGTGTGTGTGTGTGTGTGTGTGTGTGTGTGTGTGTGTGTGTGTGTGTGTGTGTGTGTGTGTGTGTGTGTGTGTGTGTGTGTGTGTGTGTGTGTGTGTGTGTGTGTGTGTGTGTGTGTGTGTGTGTTTCTGGGTCTTTTCAGGGGGCTGTTTAAGAGTGGGACAAAAGGAAATCGGAAAGAGGAGCGGGTAGAGAAAGTATGTCTGCCCCCCCAAATAAATGTTCGGCTGGATCCCGGGGGGGGCGACTACAACTGGTCCTGATGCGACACCCCCCCAGCTATCTGTCAAAACTTGTGGGTGGGGGGGGGTCAAGCCGGGGGTCGGGGGGGGGTCCTGCCAGGGGTCCAGGGGGGGGGGGGTTCCTGCCGGGGGTCGGGGGGGGTCTGGCCGGGGGTCAGGAGGGCGTCCAGCCAGGGGTGGGGGGGGGGGGTGGGTAGGGTTAGGGTTAAGGTCACCGAGCTGGTGGAACCAGTCTTGGTTTTATAACCCTTTTTAGTGTCTAGGGTGGACCTACCAGGTTTAGCAGCAAGCAAGCAAGCAAGCAAGCAAGCAAGCAAGCAGCAAGCAAGCAAGCAAGCAGCACGCGCGAAATGGGAAAAAATCAGAACTCCGTCGTGGTGCTTCAGATTCGGGTGAAATTTTGGTGGATGATACCTATGGGTGTGAAGTACAATCACACAAAGTTTGAGCGAGAAACTCGACGGTGGCGGCCGGGAACGGGATTCGCAAGTGGCAGACCTCAGTTTCAAAAACTGCAGTGTAGGGCCAAAAACAGCCATTTTTGGGCCAAAGCCCCAGAACACATTCAAAACGGCCAAACAAAGGGAAACGGTGGGTACACTCCACGTGCCGCTTGACTTCCCCGTGTCAACGAGCTCTTTGCGGCCCTCTAACTCCATGATATGTCCCGGAAATGGCCCAAAAAGGCCCCCAGAAGCTCCAAATGCCGACAGCCACAAACCAAGAAAAGGCCATATCTTTGGCTACATGGCTCAAAATGCGATTCCGAGGGAACCTACTCCACTCGCAACCCCCCACTGTTTATGGTTTCCACCCCTCAGAATTGCCCAAACGGACGCCTAGACCCCAATACCTAGGCCCACTAGGCTGCGGCAAGCTGCAAGCTCAAGCCCAAACAGCAGGGGGCCCAAATGGGTCAACAGGGTCCAGTAGGGGCAAAAAGATGACTTTTCTCAAAAATGATCCTAGACCATGTGCGACGCTAAAACAAGTGTTTTTGGACTATTTTGAGCTTGTGGTGGCCCATTTTGGTCCTCCGAAAATCCCAAAATGCCTTGAAAATGGGCTGTTTTGGGACCAAAAATGGGTCAAAAATGGGTCAAAAACGCATTTTTCCAAAAATCATCCTAGACCATTTGGGGTGCACAAACGGGTGAAATGAGCCCGATTTGAGCCCATTTTGGGGCATTTTGGCCCCTCAGAAGTCCAAAAAGCCTTGAAAGTGGGCCTCGTGGTGATGGGGTTCACTTGCAAGCTGATTTCACTTTGTCAAGAGCCATCAATGTGTGAATCATTCTTGATGTCCCTCACCAGTCATAGCTAATGTTCCCTCCCCCACCAGCTCGGTCCCAATATTCAGTCTTGATTAGGGTTAGGGTTAGCTCTAGGGTTAGGGTCACCGAGCTGGTGGAACCAGTCTTGGTTTTATAACCCTTTTTAGGGTCTAGGGTGGACCTACCAGGTTTAGCAAGCAAGCAGCAAGCAAGCAGCAAGCAGCAAGCAGCAAGCGGCAAGCAAGCAGCACGCGCGAAATGGGAAAAAATCAGAACTGCGTCGTGGTGCTTCAGATTCGGGTGAAATTTTGGTGGATGATACCTATGGGTGTGAAGTACAATCACACAAAGTTTGAGCAAGAAACTCGACGGTGGCGGCCGGGAACGGGATTCGCAAGTGGCGGACCTCAGTTTCAAAAACTGCAGTTTAGGGCCAAAAACAGCCATTTTTGGGCCAAAACAGCCCCGGAACACATTCAAAACGGCCAAGCGAAGGGAAACGGTGGGTACACTCTATGTGCGGCTTGACTTCTCCGTGTCAACGAGCTCTTTGCGGCCCTCTAACTCCATGATACATCCCGGAAACGGCCCAAAAAGGCCCCCAGAAGCTCCAAATGCCGACAGCCACAAACCAAGATCACGCCATATCTTTGGCTACATGGCTCAAAATGCGATTCCGAGGGCACCTACTCCACCCGCAACCCCCCACTTTTTGTGGTTTCCACCACTCAGAATTGCCCAAACGGACGCCTAGACCCCCATACCTAGGCCCACTAGGCTGCGGCAAGCTGCAAGCTCAAGCCCAAACAGGTGGGTGCCCAAATGGGTCAACAGGGTCCAGTAGGGGCAAAAAGATGACTTTTCTCAAAAATGATCCTATACCATGTGCGAAGGTAAAACGAGTGTTTTTGGACCGTTTTGAGCTTGTGGTGGGCCATTTTGGTCCTCCGAAAATCCCAAAATGCCTTGAAAATGGGCCGTTTTGGGACCTAAAATGGGTCAAAAATGGGTCAAAAACACATTTTTCCAAAAATCATCCTAGACCATTTGGGGTGCACAAACGGGTGAAATGAGCCAATTTTGAGCCCATTTTGGGGGTATTTTGGCCCCCAGAAGTCCAACAAAAGCCTTGAAAGTGGGCCTTGTGGTGAAGGGGTTCACTTGCAAGCTGATTTCACTTTGTCAAGAGCCATCAATGTGTGAATCATTGTTGATGTCCCTCACCAATCATAGGTGATGTTTCCTGCCCCACCAGCTCGGTCCCAATATTCAGTCTTGATTAGGGTCACCGAGCTGGTGGAACCATTCTTGGTTTTATAACCCTTTTTAGGGTCTAGGGTGGACCTACCAGGTTTAGCAGCAGCAGCAACAAGCAGCAAGCAGCAAGCAGCAACAAGCAGCAAGCAGCACGCGCGAAATGGGGGAAAATCAGACATCCGTTGTGGTGCTTCACATTCGGCTGAAATTTTGGTGGATGATACCTATGGGTGTGAGGGACAACCACACAAAGTTTGAGCCAGAAACTCAACGGTGGCGGCCGGGAATGGGTGTCGCAAGTGGCGGACCTCAGTTTCAAAAACTGCAGTGTAGGGCCAAAAACAGCCATTTTTGGGCCAAAAAAGCCCTGGAACACATTCAAAACGGCCAAGCAAAGGGAAACGGTGGGTACACTGCACGTGCCGCTTGACTTCCCCGTATCAACGAGCTCTTTGCGGCCCTCTAACACCATGATATGTCCCGGAAACGGCCCAAAAAGGCCCCCAGAAGCTCCAAATGCCGACAGCCACAAACCAGGAATAGGCCATATCTTTGGCTATATGGCTCAAAATGCGATTCCGAGGGCACCTTCTCCACCCACAACCCCCCACTTGTTGTGGTTTCCACCCCTCAGAACTGCCCAAACGGACGCCTAGACCCCAATACCTAGGCCCAGTAGGCTGCAAGCTGCAAGCTGAAGCCCAACAAGGTGGGTGCCCAAATGGGTTAACAGGGTCCAGTAGGGGCAAAAAGATGACTTTTCTCAAAAATGATCCTAGACCATGTGCGACGCTAAAACAAGAGTTTTTGGACTATTTTGAGCTTGTGGTGGCCCATTTTGGTCCTCCGAAAATCCCAAAATGCCTTGAAAATGGGCTGTTTTGGGACCAAAAATGGGTCAAAAATGGGTCAAAAACGCATTTTTCCAAACCTCATCCGAGACCATTTGGGGTGCACAAACGGGTGAAATGAGCCCGATTTGAACCCATTTTGGGGCATTTTGGCCCCTTAGAAGTCCAAAAAGCCTTGAAAGTGGGCCTCGTGGTGATGGGGTTCACTTGCAAGCTAATTTCATTTTGTCAAGAGCCATCAATGTGTGAATCATTCTTGATGTCCCTCACCAGTCATAGCTGATGTTCCCTCCCCCACCAGCTCGGTCCCAATATTCAGTCTTGATTAGGGCTAGGGCTAGGGTCACCGAGCTGGTGGAACCAGTCTTGGTTTTATAACCCTTTTTAGTGTCTAGGGTGGACCTACCAGGTTTAGCAGCAAGCAAGCAGCAAGCAGCAAGCAGCACGCGCGAAATGGGGAAAAATCAGAACTCCACCGTGTGCTTCGGATTTGGTTGAAATTTTGGTGGATGATACCTATGGGTGTGAGGGACAACCACACAAAGTTTGAGCAAGAAACTCGACGGTGGCGGCCGGGAACAGCTGTTGCAGGTGGCGGACCTCAGTTTCAAAAACTGCAATTTAGGGCCGAAAACAGCCATTTTTGGGCCAAAACAGCCCTAGAACCCATTCAAAACGGCCAAACAAAGGGAAAGGATGGGTACACTCTATGTGCGGCTTCACTTTCCCGTGTCAACGAGCCCTTTGCGGCCCTCTAACTCCACCATATGTCCCGGAAACGGCCCAAAAAGGTCCCCAGAAGCCCCAAATTTTGTGTAGACTGGCTGGCGACAGCCACAAACCAAGAACAGGCCATATCTTTGGCTACATGGCTCGGAACGCGATTCCGAGGGCACCTACTCCACCCGCAATCCCCCACTTTTTATGGTTTCCACCCCTCAGAATTGCCTAAACGGACACCTAGACCCCAATACCTAGGCCCACTAGGCTGCGGCAAGCTGCAAGCTCAAGCCCAAACAGCAGGGGGCCCAAATGGGTCAACAGGGTCCAGTAGGGGCAGAAAACTGACTTTTCTCAAAAATGATCCTAGACCATGTGTGATGCTAAGGCAAGTGTCTTTGGACTGTTTTGAGGTTGTGGTGGCCCATTTTGGTCCTCTGAAAATCACAAAATGCCTTGAAAATGGGCTGCTTTGGGACCAAAAATGGGTCAAAAATGGGTCAAAAACGCATTTTTCCAAAACTCATCCTCGACCATTTGGGGTGCACAAACGGGTGACATGAGCCCATTTTGAGCCCATTTGGGGGCATTTTGGCCCCTTAGAAGTCCAAAGAAGCCTTGAAAGTGGGCTTTGTGGTGAAGGGGATCACTTGCAAGCTGATTCCACTCTATCAACGGCCTTCAATGTGTGACTCATTGGTGTCCCTCACCATTCATAGCTGGCGACGGCCACAAACCAAGATCACGCCATATCTTTGGCTACATGGCTCAAAACGCGATTCCGAGCGCACCTACTCCACCCGCAATCCCCCACTTTTTATGGTTTCCACCCCTCAGAATTGCCCAAACGGACGCCTAGACCCCAATACCTAGGCCCACTAGGCTGCGGCAAGCTGCAAGCTCAAGCCCAAACAGGTGGGTGCCCAAATGGGTCATCAGGGTTCAATAGGGGCAAAAAGATGACTTTTCTAAAAAATGATCCTAGACCATGTGTGATGCTAAAACAAGTGTTTTGGACTGTTTTGAGGTTGTGGTGGCCCATTTTGGTCCTCTGAAAATCACAAAATGCCTTGAAAATGGGCTGTTTTGGGACCAAAAATGGGTCAAAAATGGGTCAAAAACGCATTTTTCCAAACCTCATCCTAGACCATTTGGGGTGCACAAACGGGTGAAATGAGCCCATTTTGAGCCCATTTTGGGGACATTCTGGCCCCTCACAAGTCCAACAAAAGCCTTGAAAGGGGGCCTTGTGGTGAAGGGGATCACTTGCAAGCTGATTCCACTCTGTCAACGGGCTGCAATGTGTGACTCATTGGTGTCCCTCACCATTCATAGCTGATGTTCCCTCCCCCACCAGCTCGGTCCCAATATTCAGTCTTGATTAGGGTTAGGGCTAGGGTTAGGGCTAGGGTTGCTGTTAGGGTCTGCAGCCCTCCTGTAGCCCTCCTTCAGGTCAAAATTTTTTCTTGTTGTTTTAACACAAATATGAATTCTCTACAAAATTTTGAGTATTTTGAGTATAAACACATAGTATGAAAAAAAAAATTGGCGCCTTCCGTGCCGGACAGTTTTCTCTAGGGACGCTTGTTGGTGGCCGACCCGGCACCACTATCTTTCCAAACCCGGGGGGGGGGGGGGGCTGGGGGGTGTCACATGCAAGGACTGGGTCCGGCCGCCCCCCCCCCCCCCGGGGGCTGGATCAACAATGGGTCAGAGTGCAGCAGGAAAAGATGGGTCGGAAGAAGTAGTCCAGAGCAGATTTAAAGGCCAGTTGTGTGTGTTGATCAATTGGACCAGCAAGGGGGGAAATCGGGCTGTCCTGGCCTGTGAGATAAGGTGCACAAGCGATTTGATTTGCAGCGGGTTCATGCAGCGAAATGACTGAAAAAAAAAGAGAAGAGCCGATGTCCAACACGAGATTGAACACGACTGAGAGCGACGGACTGCGCTTACAGCAGCATGCCTCCGCTGCAACTGCTACTTGTGTCGCACCTGTGTCCTTAGTATCATGAGAGTTCTGGAGCGTGCAAGAGGCGGAAGGACGGGTGGCGGACTGGAATGTGTACGAAGGGATATGATCAGCATTGACGAGGGGCCATGGTCAGTGAACACCAACAAGCTTACCGAAAGCCCGGTTAGTGACAGGACACAAATACGAAAAATCATTGATTCATTGTTCCAGCACCGGGGTAATGACGGGGCACGCCGGCACGGTGCTTTAATCGACAGCGGGTGCCCCTCCAAACGTAAACACATCACCGCTACCTGCACCAGTGGGCGCTGGGGCACTGCCTGCACCAGACCCGAAGGAGATTCCACCACTCCCTGCCCCGCTGCTGTCTGTGGCCGAAGCTGCAGGTCCTGCAGGCACCCCGAACGTGAATCCGGCCGCGCTTGCAGCCTCCGTCCCGGGCTTGGCCTGCTCACAGCCCAGACACACGTTCTGGTCATGTGGAGTATACACAAAGCAATAGGAGCACTGCCATCCCTCCTTCGGTTTGTTGTACTTGGCCCACGGATCTGAATACAAAAAGCCAGATCACATCCACAGCACCCTTAAACCACGTCTACCATTGCTGCACTATTTCCCTGAACAACCTTCTACCGCCTGCAATGGAGGGAATGGTGTGCATTCATAATACAACTGAGAGCACCATCGTCATCATCCATGAACTGATGCAGCTGCAAACCACTTCCCACAGCCTCCCACAATGTGCCACAAAATCGGCACCTTCACTGCGTTTCGACATCCTAATTGCATCGCCTACTGCGGTTGAAATAGCAGCAACAACACCAAAAACGCCATGCTGACCGCAAAACCGCCACACAAATAAACAACTCAACGTCCTCGGGCCAACGTGGCGCCCCATTCACAACAACTACCCACAGCCCTCTCCTTCCAACCAATGCCCCCTCAGCCGCTCCTAACATGGCATGGGTGGGTGGGGTGCCCCTTTCATCAGTGTAGCGATCGAATCAGAAGAAACACAATGTATTGAGCCAACCAGACGGCGTTTCAAGACTTTGATTGAACGCAGACGATGGCAACAGAAACTCAAACGTCTCTCTGCACTGTCGGCTGGGGTTGCAGTGGCAGGTCCAGTGACCACGAATCTTCGCATCCCACCACGTCAGTAATCATGCACCAACAGACCCCATGTGGGTAAGGACGAACCACTACACGGCAAAGAGGCAAACCGACAAACTGCATCATGTAAAACAATGCAGTGACACAACACTACGACCGCAATCCAACATGCAGCAATGCTGTGGCAAACCCCACGTCAAATACCTGTGCCAGCCCCATTTGCATCTTCCTCGTCAGCACCGCGCCCCTTTTCTGCATCCAGCTCATCCAGGCCGTCCTCATTCAAACTGATTTCACTGCATTCCGATTCATTGTCCTCTGCATCCTTCGAGGAGTCACCGCCCTCCGCCGGCACAGTGCTCGCCCCCGGCGCTGTGGCTGCCCCTCCAAACGTAAACACATCACCGCTACCTGCACCAGTGGGCGCTGGGGCACTGCCTGCACCAGACCCGAAGGAGATTCCACCACTCCCTGCCCCGCTGCTGTCTGTGGCCACAGCTGCCGCGGCCGAAGCTGCAGGTCCTGCAGGCACCCCGAACGTGAATCCGGCCGCGCTTGCAGCCTCCATCCCGGGCTTGGCCTGCTCACAGCCCAGACACACGTTCTGGTCATGTGGAGTATACACAAAGCAATAGGAGCACTGCCATCCCTCCTTCGGTTTGTTGTACTTGGCCCACGGATCTGAATACAAAAAGCCAGATCACATCCACAGCACCCTTAAACCACGTCTACCATTGCTGCACTATTTCCCTGAACAACCTTCTACCGCCTGCAATGGAGGGAATGGTGTGCATTCATAATACAACTGAGAGCACCATCGTCATCATCCATGAACTGATGCAGCTGCAAACCACTTCCCACAGCCTCCCACAATGTGCCACAAAATCGGCACCTTCACTGCGTTTCGACATCCTAACTGCATCGCCTACTGCGGTTGAAATAGCAGCAACAACACCAAAAACGCCATGCTGACCGCAAAACCGCCACACAAATAAACAACTCAACGTCCTCGGGCCAACGTGGCGCCCCATTCACAACAATTACCCACAGCCCTCTCCTTCGGACCAATGCCCCCTCAGCCGCTCCTAACATGGCATGGGTGGGTGGGGTGCCCCTTTTATCAGTGTAGCGATCGAATCAGAAGAAACACAATGTATTGAGCCAACCAGACGGCGTTTCAAGACTTTGATTGAACGCAGACGATGGCAACAGAAACTCAAACGTCTCTCTGCACTGTCGGCTGGGGTTGCAGTGGCAGGTCCAGGGACTACAAATCTTCGCATCCCACCACGTCAGTAATCATGCACCAACAGACCCCATGTGGGTCAGGACGAACCACTACACGGCAAAGAGGCAAACCGGCAAACTGCATCATGTAAAACAATGCAATGACACAACACTACGACCGCAATCCAACATGCAGCAATGCTGTGGCAAACCCCACGTCACATACCTGTGCCAGCCCCATTTGCGTCTTCCTCGTCAGCACCGCGCCCCTTTTCTGCATCCAGCTCATCCAGGCCGTCCTCATTCAAACTGATTTCACTGCATTCCGATTCATTGTCCTCTGCATCCTTCGAGGAGTCACCGCCCTCCGCCGGCACAGTGCTCGCCCCCGGCGCTGTGGCTGCCCCTCCAAACATAAACACATCACCGCTACCTGCACCAGTGGGCGCTGGGGCACTGCCTGCACCAGACCCGAAGGAGATTCCACCACTCCCTGCCCCGCTGCTGTCTGTGGCCACAGCTGCCGCGGCCGAAGCTGCAGGTCCTGCAGGCACCCCGAACGTGAATCCGGCCGCGCTTGCAGCCTCCGTCCCGGGCTTGGCCTGCTCACAGCCCAGACACACGTTCTGGTCATGTGGAGTATACACAAAGCAATAGGAGCACTGCCATCCCTCCTTCGGTTTGTTGTACTTGGCCCACGGATCTGAATACAAAAAGCCAGATCACATCCACAGCACCCTTAAACCACGTCTACCATTGCTGCACTATTTCCCTGAACAACCTTCTACCGCCTGCAATGGAGGGAATGGTGTGCATTCATAATACAACTGAGAGCACCATCGTCATCATCCATGAACTGATGCAGCTGCAAACCACTTCCCACAGCCTCCCACAATGTGCCACAAAATCGGCACCTTCACTGCGTTTCGACATCCTAACTGCATCGCCTACTGCGGTTGAAACAGCAGCAACAACACCAAAAACGCCATGCTGACCGCAAAACCGCCACACAAATAAACAACTCAACGTCCTCGGGCCAATGTGGCGCCCCATTCACAACAATTACCCACAGCCCTCTCCTTCCAACCAATGCCCCCTCAGCCGCTCCTAACATGGCATGGGTGGGTGGGGTGCCCCTTTTATCAGTGTAGCGATCGAATCAGAAGAAACACAATGTATTGAGCCAACCAGACGGCGTTTCAAGACTTTGATTGAACGCAGACGATGGCAACAGAAACTCAAACGTCTCTCTGCACTGTCGGCTGGGGTTGCAGTGGCAGGTCCAGGGACTACAAATCTTCGCATCCCACCACGTCAGTAATCATGCACCAACAGACCCCATGTGGGTCAGGACGAACCACTACACGGCAAAGAGGCAAACCGCCAAACTGCATCATGTAAAACAATGCAATGACACAACACTACGACCGCAATCCAACATGCAGCAATGCTGTGGCAAACCCCACGTCAAATACCTGCGCCAGCCCCACTTGCGTCTTCCTCGTCAGCACCGCGCCCCTTTTCTGCATCCAGCTCATCCAGGCCGTCCTCATTCAAACTGATTTCACTGCATTCCGATTCATTGTCCTCTGCATCCTTCGAGGAGTCACCGCCCTCCGCCGGCACAGTGCTCGCCCCCGGCGCTGTGGCTGCCCCTCCAAACGTAAACACATCACCGCTACCTGCACCAGTGGGCGCTGGGGCACTGCCTGCACCAGACCCGAAGGAGATTCCACCACTCCCTGCCCCGCTGCTGTCTGTGGCCACAGCTGCCGCGGCCGAAGCTGCAGGTCCTGCAGACACCCCGAACGTGAATCCGGCCGCGCTTGCAGCCTCCGTCCCGGGCTTGGCCTGCTCACAGCCCAGACACACGTTCTGGTCATGTGGAGTATACACAAAGCAATAGGAGCACTGCCATCCCTCCTTCGGTTTGTTGTACTTGGCCCACGGATCTGAATACAAAAAGCCAGATCACATCCACAGCACCCTTAAACCACGTCTACCATTGCTGCACTATTTCCCTGAACAACCTTCTACCGCCTGCAATGGAGGCAATGGTGTGCATTCATAATACAACTGAGAGCACCATCGTCATCATCCATGAACTGATGCAGCTGCAAACCACTTCCCACAGCCTCCCACAATGTGCCACAAAATCGGCACCTTCACTGCGTTTCGACATCCTAACTGCATCGCCTACTGCGGTTGAAATAGCAGCAACAACACCAAAAACGCCATGCTGACCGCAAAACCGCCACACAAATAAACAACTCAACGTCCTCGGGCCAACGTGGCGCCCCATTCACAACAATTACCCACAGCCCTCTCCTTCCGACCAATGCCCCCTCAGCCGCTCCTAACATGACATGGGTGGGTGGGGTGCCCCTTTTATCAGTGTAGCGATCGAATCAGAAGAAACACAATGTATTGAGCCAACCAGACGGCGTTTCAAGACTTTGATTGAACGCAGACGATGGCAACAGAAACTCAAACGTCTCTCTGCACTGTCGGCTGGGGTTGCAGTGGCAGGTCCAGGGACTACAAATCTTCGCATCCCACCACGTCAGTAATCATGCACCAACAGACCCCATGTGGGTCAGGACGAACCACTACACGGCAAAGAGGCAAACCGGCAAACTGCATCATGTAAAACGATGCAATGACACAACACTACGACCGCAATCCAACATGCAGCAATGCTGTGGCAAACCCCACGTCAAATACCTGCGCCAGCCCCACTTGCGTCTTCCTCGTCAGCACCGCGCCCCTTTTCTGCATCCAGCTCATCCAGGCCGTCCTCATTCAAACTGATTTCACTGCATTCCGATTCATTGTCCTCTGCATCCTTCGAGGAGTCACCGCCCTCCGCCGGCACAGTGCTCGCCCCCGGCGCTGTGGCTGCCCCTCCAAACATAAACACATCACCGCTACCTGCACCAGTGGGCGCTGGGGCACTGCCTGCACCAGACCCGAAGGAGATTCCACCACTCCCTGCCCCGCTGCTGTCTGTGGCCACAGCTGCCGCGGCCGAAGCTGCAGGTCCTGCAGGCACCCCGAACGTGAATCCGGCCGCGCTTGCAGCCTCCGTCCCGGGCTTGGCCTGCTCACAGCCCAGACACACGTTCTGGTCATGTGGAGTATACACAAAGCAATAGGAGCACTGCCATCCCTCCTTCGGTTTGTTGTACTTGGCCCACGGATCTGAATACAAAAAGCCAGATCACATCCACAGCACCCTTAAACCACGTCTACCATTGCTGCACTATTTCCCTGAACAACCTTCTACCGCCTGCAATGGAGGGAATGGTGTGCATTCATAATACAACTGAGAGCACCATCGTCATCATCCATGAACTGATGCAGCTGCAAACCACTTCCCACAGCCTCCCACAATGTGCCACAAAATTGGCACCTTCACTGCGTTTCGACATCCTAACTGCATCGCCTACTGCGGTTGAAATAGCAGCAACAACACCAAAAACGCCATGCTGACCGCAAAACCGCCACACAAATAAACAACTCAACGTCCTCGGGCCAACGTGGCGCCCCATTCACAACAATTACCCACAGCCCTCTCCTTCCAACCAATGCCCCCTCAGCCGCTCCTAACATGGCATGGGTGGGTGGGGTGCCCCTTTCATCAGTGTAGCGATCGAATCAGAAGAAACACAATGTATTCAGCCAACCAGACGGCGTTTCAAGACTTTGATTGAACGCAGACGATGGCAACAGAAACTCAAACGTCTCTCTGCACTGTCGGCTGGGGTTGCAGTGGCAGGTCCAGGGACTACAAATCTTCGCATCCCACCACGTCAGTAATCATGCACCAACAGACCCCATGTGGGAAAGGACGAACCACTACACGGCAAAGAGGCAAACCGACAAACTGCATCATGTAAAACAATGCAATGACACAACACTACGACCGCAATCCAACATGCAGCAATGCTGTGGCAAACCCCACGTCAAATACCTGCGCCAGCCCCACTTGCGTCTTCCTCGTCAGCACCGCGCCCCTTTTCTGCATCCAGCTCATCCAGGCCGTCCTCATTCAAACTGATTTCACTGCATTCCGATTCATTGTCCTCTGTATCCTTCGAGGAGTCACCGCCCTCCGCCGGCACAGTGCTCGCCCCCGGCGCTGTGGCTGCCCCTCCAAACGTAAACACATCACCGCTACCTGCACCAGTGGGCGCTGGGGCACTGCCTGCACCAGACCCGAAGGAGATTCCACCACTCCCTGCCCCGCTGCTGTCTGTGGCCACAGCTGCCGCGGCCGAAGCTGCAGGTCCTGCAGGCACCCCGAACGTGAATCCGGCCGCGCTTGCAGCCTCCGTCCCGGGCTTGGCCTGCTCACAGCCCAGACACACGTTCTGGTCATGTGGAGTATACACAAAGCAATAGGAGCACTGCCATCCCTCCTTCGGTTTGTTGTACTTGGCCCACGGATCTGAATACAAAAAGCCAGATCACATCCACAGCACCCTTAAACCACGTCTACCATTGCTGCACTATTTCCCTGAACAACCTTCTACCGCCTGCAATGGAGGGAATGGTGTGCATTCATAATACAACTGAGAGCACCATCGTCATCATCCATGAACTGATGCAGCTGCAAACCACTTCCCACAGCCTCCCACAATGTGCCACAAAATCGGCACCTTCACTGCGTTTCGACATCCTAACTGCATCGCCTACTGCGGTTGAAATAGCAGCAACAACACCAAAAACGCCATGCTGACCGCAAAACCGCCACACAAATAAACAACTCAACGTCCTCGGGCCAACGTGGCGCCCCATTCACAACAATTACCCACAGCCCTCTCCTTCCAACCAATGCCCCCTCAGCCGCTCCTAACATGGCATGGGTGGGTGGGGTGCCCCTTTCATCAGTGTAGCGATCGAATCAGAAGAAACACAATGTATTGAGCCAACCAGACGGCGTTTCAAGACTTTGATTGAACGCAGACGATGGCAACAGAAACTCCAACGTCTCTCTGCACTGTCGGCTGGGGTTGCAGTGGCAGGTCCAGGGACTACAAATCTTCGCATCCCACCACGTCAGTAATCATGCACCAACAGACCCCATGTGGGTCAGGACGAACCACTACACGGCAAAGAGGCAAACCGGCAAACTGCATCATGTAAAACAATGCAATGACACAACACTACGACCGCAATCCAACATGCAGCAATGCTGTGGCAAACCCCACGTCAAATACCTGTGCCAGCCCCATTTGCGTCTTCCTCATCAGCACCGCGCCCCTTTTCTGCATCCAGCTCATCCAGGCCGTCCTCATTCAAACTGATTTCACTGCATTCCGATTCATTGTCCTCTGCATCCTTCGAGGAGTCACCGCCCTCCGCCGGCACAGTGCTCGCCCCCGGCGCTGTGGCTGCCCCTCCAAACGTAAACACATCACCGCTACCTGCACCAGTGGGCGCTGGGGCACTGCCTGCACCAGACCCGAAGGAGATTCCACCACTCCCTGCCCCGCTGCTGTCTGTGGCCACAGCTGCCGCGGCCGAAGCTGCAGGTCCTGCAGGCACCCCGAACGTGAATCCGGCCGCGCTTGCAGCCTCCGTCCCGGGCTTGGCCTGCTCACAGCCCAGACACACGTTCTGGTCATGTGGAGTATACACAAAGCAATAGGAGCACTGCCATCCCTCCTTCGGTTTGTTGTACTTGGCCCACGGATCTGAATACAAAAAGCCAGATCACATCCACAGCACCCTTAAACCACGTCTACCATTGCTGCACTATTTCCCTGAACAACCTTCTACCACCTGCAATGGAGGGAATGGTGTGCATTCATAATACAACTGAGAGCACCATCGTCATCATCCATGAACTGATGCAGCTGCAAACCACTTCCCACAGCCTCCCACAATGTGCCACAAAATCGGCACCTTCACTGCGTTTCGACATCCTAACTGCATCGCCTACTGCGGTTGAAACAGCAGCAACAACACCAAAAACGCCATGCTGACCGCAAAACCGCCACACAAATAAACAACTCAACGTCCTCGGGCCAACGTGGCGCCCCATTCACAACAATTACCCACAGCCCTCTCCTTCCAACCAATGCCCCCTCAGCCGCTCCTAACAT
Source organism: Eutreptiella sp. 'Long Island Sound 2002' (assembly GCA_964036045.1). Taxonomy (NCBI): domain Eukaryota; phylum Euglenozoa; class Euglenophyceae; order Eutreptiales; family Eutreptiaceae; genus Eutreptiella; species Eutreptiella sp. 'Long Island Sound 2002'. The sequence continues at coordinate 51,737,857 of OZ038386.1, forward strand.
GGCATGGGTGGGTGGGGTGCCCCTTTTATCAGTGTAGCGATCGAATCAGAAGAAACACAATGTATTGAGCCAACCAGACGGCGTTTCAAGACTTTGATTGAACGCAGACGATGGCAACAGAAACTCCAACGTCTCTCTGCACTGTCGGCTGGGGTTGCAGTGGCAGGTCCAGGGACTACAAATCTTCGCATCCCATCACGTCAGTAATCATGCACCAACAGACCCCATGTGGGTCAGGACGAACCACTACACGGCAAAGAGGCAAACCGACAAACTGCATCATGTAAAACAATGCAATGACACAACACTACGACCGCAATCCAACATGCAGCAATGCTGTGGCAAACCCCACGTCAAATACCTGCGCCAGCCCCACTTGCGTCTTCCTCGTCAGCACCGCGCCCCTTTTCTGCATCCAGCTCATCCAGGCCGTCCTCATTCAAACTGATTTCACTGCATTCCGATTCATTGTCCTCTGCATCCTTCGAGGAGCCACCGCCCTCCGCCGGCACAGTGCTCGCCCCCGGCGCTGTGGCTGCCCCTCCAAACGTAAACACATCACCGCTACCTGCACCAGTGGGCGCTGGGGCACTGCCTGCACCAGACCCGAAGGAGATTCCACCACTCCCTGCCCCGCTGCTGTCTGTGGCCACAGCTGCCGCGGCCGAAGCTGCAGGTCCTGCAGGCACCCCGAACGTGAATCCGGCCGCGCTTGCAGCCTCCGTCCCAGGCTTGGCCTGCTCACAGCCCAGACACACGTTCTGGTCATGTGGAGTATACACAAAGCAATAGGAGCACTGCCATCCCTCCTTCGGTTTGTTGTACTTGGCCCACGGATCTGAATACAAAAAGCCAGATCACATCCACAGCACCCTTAAACCACGTCTACCATTGCTGCACCATTTCCCTGAACAACCTTCTACCGCCTGCAATGGAGGGAATGGTGTGCATTCATAATACAACTGAGAGCACCATCGTCATCATCCATGAACTGATGCAGCTGCAAACCACTTCCCACAGCCTCCCACAATGTGCCACAAAATCGGCACCTTCACTGCGTTTCGACATCCTAACTGCATCGCCTACTGCGGTTGAAATAGCAGCAACAACACCAAAAACGCCATGCTGACCGCAAAACCGCCACACAAATAAACAACTCAACGTCCTCGGGCCAACGTGGCGCCCCATTCACAACAATTACCCACAGCCCTCTCCTTCCGACCAATGCCCCCTCAGCCGCTCCTAACATGGCATGGGTGGGTGGGGTGCCCCTTTCATCAGTGTAGCGATCGAATCAGAAGAAACACAATGTATTGAGCCAACCAGACGGCGTTTCAAGACTTTGATTGAACGCAGACGATGGCAACAGAAACTCAAACGTCTCTCTGCACTGTCGGCTGGGGTTGCAGTGGCAGGTCCAGTGACCACGAATCTTCGCATCCCACCACGTCAGTAATCATGCACCAACAGACCCCATGTGGGTAAGGACGAACCACTACACGGCAAAGAGGCAAACCGACAAACTGCATCATGTAAAAAAATGCAGTGACACAACACTACGACCGCAATCCAACATGCAGCAATGCTGTGGCAAACCCCACGTCAAATACCTGTGCCAGCCCCATTTGCGTCTTCCTCGTCAGCACCGCGCCCCTTTTCTGCATCCAGCTCATCCAGGCCGTCCTCATTCAAACTGATTTTACTGCATTCCGATTCATTGTCCTCTGCATCCTTCGAGGAGTCACCGCCCTCCGCCGGCACAGTGCTCGCCCCCGGCACGGTGGCTGCCCCTCCAAACGTAAACACATCACCGCTACCTGCACCAGTGGGCGCTGGGGCACTGCCTGCACCAGACCCGAAGGAGATTCCACCACTCCCTGCCCCGCTGCTGTCTGTGGCCACAGCTGCCGCGGCCGAAGCTGCAGGTCCTGCAGGCACCCCGAACGTGAATCCGGCCGCGCTTGCAGCCTCCGTCCCGGGCTTGGCCTGCTCACAGCCCAGACACACGTTCTGGTCATGTGGAGTATACACAAAGCAATAGGAGCACTGCCATCCCTCCTTCGGTTTGTTGTACTTGGCCCACGGATCTGAATACAAAAAGCCAGATCACATCCACAGCACCCTTAAACCACGTCTACCATTGCTGCACTATTTCCCTGAGCAACCTTCTACCGCCTGCAATGGAGGGAATGGTGTGCATTCATAATACAACTGAGAGCACCATCGTCATCATCCATGAACTGATGCAGCTGCAAACCACTTCCCACAGCCTCCCACAATGTGCCACAAAATCGGCACCTTCACTGCGTTTCGACATCCTAACTGCATCGCCTACTGCGGTTGAAATAGCAGCAACAACACCAAAAACGCCATGCTGACCGCAAAACCGCCACACAAATAAACAACTCAACGTCCTCGGGCCAACGTGGCGCCCCATTCACAACAATTACCCACAGCCCTCTCCTTCCAACCAATGCCCCCTCAGCCGCTCCTAACATGGCATGGGTGGGTGGGGTGCCCCTTTCATCAGTGTAGCGATCGAATCAGAAGAAACACAATGTATTGAGCCAACCAGACGGCGTTTCAAGACTTTGATTGAACGCAGACGATGGCAACAGAAACTCAAACGTCTCTCTGCACTGTCGGCTGGGGTTGCAGTGGCAGGTCCAGGGACTACAAATCTTCGCATCCCACCACGTCAGTAATCATGCACCAACAGACCCCATGTGGGTAAGGACGAACCACTACACGGCAAAGAGGCAAACCGACAAACTGCATCATGTAAAACAATGCAATGACACAACACTACGACCGCAATCCAACATGCAGCAATGCTGTGGCAAACCCCACGTCAAATACCTGTGCCAGCCCCATTTGCGTCTTCCTCGTCAGCACCGCGCCCCTTTTCTGCATCCAGCTCATCCAGGCCGTCCTCATTCAAACTGATTTCACTGCATTCCGATTCATTGTCCTCTGTATCCTTCGAGGAGTCACCGCCCTCCGCCGGCACAGTGCTCGCCCCCGGCGCTGTGGCTGCCCCTCCAAACGTAAACACATCACCGCTACCTGCACCAGTGGGCGCTGGGGCACTGCCTGCACCAGACCCGAAGGAGATTCCACCACTCCCTGCCCCGCTGCTGTCTGTGGCCACAGCTGCCGCGGCCGAAGCTGCAGGTCCTGCAGGCACCCCGAACGTGAATCCGGCCGCGCTTGCAGCCTCCGTCCCGGGCTTGGCCTGCTCACAGCCCAGACACACGTTCTGGTCATGTGGAGTATACACAAAGCAATAGGAGCACTGCCATCCCTCCTTCGGTTTGTTGTACTTGGCCCACGGATCTGAATACAAAAAGCCAGATCACATCCACAGCACCCTTAAACCACGTCTACCATTGCTGCACTATTTCCCTGAACAACCTTCTACCGCCTGCAATGGAGGGAATGGTGTGCATTCATAATACAACTGAGAGCACCATCGTCATCATCCATGAACTGATGCAGCTGCAAACCACTTCCCACAGCCTCCCACAATGTGCCACAAAATCGGCACCTTCACTGCGTTTCGACATCCTAACTGCATCGCCTACTGCGGTTGAAATAGCAGCAACAACACCAAAAACGCCATGCTGACCGCAAAACCGCCACACAAATAAACAACTCAACGTCCTCGGGCCAACGTGGCGCCCCATTCACAACAATTACCCACAGCCCTCTCCTTCCAACCAATGCCCCCTCAGCCGCTCCTAACATGGCATGGGTGGGTGGGGTGCCCCTTTCATCAGTGTAGCGATCGAATCAGAAGAAACACAATGTATTGAGCCAACCAGACGGCGTTTCAAGACTTTGATTGAACGCAGACGATGGCAACAGAAACTCAAACGTCTCTCTGCACTGTCGGCTGGGGTTGCAGTGGCAGGTCCAGTGACCACAAATCTTCGCATCCCACCACGTCAGTAATCATGCACCAACAGACCCCATGTGGGTCAGGACGAACCACTACACGGCAAAGAGGCAAACCGCCAAACTGCATCATGTAAAACAATGCAATGACACAACACTACGACCGCAATCCAACATCCGGCGATGCTGTGGCAAACCCCACGTCAAATACCTGCGCCAGCCCCACTTGCGTCTTCCTCGTCAGCACCGCGCCCCTTTTCTGCATCCAGCTCATCCAGGCCGTCCTCATTCAAACTGATTTCACTGCATTCCGATTCATTGTCCTCTGCATCCTTCGAGGAGCCACCGCCCTCCGCCGGCACAGTGCTCGCCCCCGGCGCTGTGGCTGCCCCTCCAAACGTAAACACATCACCGCTACCTGCACCAGTGGGCGCTGGGGCACTGCCTGCACCAGACCCGAAGGAGATTCCACCACTCCCTGCCCCGCTGCTGTCTGTGGCCACAGCTGCCGCGGCCGAAGCTGCAGGTCCTGCAGGCACCCCGAACGTGAATCCGGCCGCGCTTGCAGCCTCCGTCCCGGGCTTGGCCTGCTCACAGCCCAGACACACGTTCTGGTCATGTGGAGTATACACAAAGCAATAGGAGCACTGCCATCCCTCCTTCGGTTTGTTGTACTTGGCCCACGGATCTGAATACAAAAAGCCAGATCACATCCACAGCACCCTTAAACCACGTCTACCATTGCTGCACTATTTCCCTGAACAACCTTCTACCGCCTGCAATGGAGGGAATGGTGTGCATTCATAATACAACTGAGAGCACCATCGTCATCATCCATGAACTGATGCAGCTGCAAACCACTTCCCACAGCCTCCCACAATGTGCCACAAAATCGGCACCTTCACTGCGTTTCGACATCCTAACTGCATCGCCTACTGCGGTTGAAACAGCAGCAACAACACCAAAAACGCCATGCTGACCGCAAAACCGCCACACAAATAAACAACTCAACGTCCTCGGGCCAACGTGGCGCCCCATTCACAACAACTACCCACAGCCCTCTCCTTCCAACCAATGCCCCCTCAGCCGCTCCTAACATGGCATGGGTGGGTGGGGTGCCCCTTTCATCAGTGTAGCGATCGAATCAGAAGAAACACAATGTATTGAGCCAACCAGACGGCGTTTCAAGACTTTGATTGAACGCAGACGATGGCAACAGAAACTCAAACGTCTCTCTGCACTGTCGGCTGGGGTTGCAGTGGCAGGTCCAGTGACCACAAATCTTCGCATCCCACCACGTCAGTAATCATGCACCAACAGACCCCATGTGGGTCAGGACGAACCACTACACGGCAAAGAGGCAAACCGCCAAACTGCATCATGTAAAACAATGCAATGACACAACACTACGACCGCAATCCAACATCCGGCGATGGTGTGGCAAACCCCACGTCAAATACCTGTGCCAGCCTCATTTGCGTCTTCCTCGTCAGCACCGCGCCCCTTTTCTGCATCCAGCTCATCCAGGCCGTCCTCATTCAAACTGATTTCACTGCATTCCGATTCATTGTCCTCTGCATCCTTCGAGGAGTCACCGCCCTCCGCCGGCACAGTGCTCGCCCCCGGCGCTGTGGCTGCCCCTCCAAACGTAAACACATCACCGCTACCTGCACCAGTGGGCGCTGGGGCACTGCCTGCACCAGACCCGAAGGAGATTCCACCACTCCCTGCCCCGCTGCTGTCTGTGGCCACAGCTGCCGCGGCCGAAGCTGCAGGTCCTGCAGGCACCCCGAACGTGAATCCGGCCGCGCTTGCAGCCTCCGTCCCGGGCTTGGCCTGCTCACAGCCCAGACACACGTTCTGGTCATGTGGAGTATACACAAAGCAATAGGAGCACTGCCATCCCTCCTTCGGTTTGTTGTACTTGGCCCACGGATCTGAATACAAAAAGCCAGATCACATCCACAGCACCCTTAAACCACGTCTACCATTGCTGCACTATTTCCCTGAACAACCTTCTACCGCCTGCAATGGAGGGAATGGTGTGCATTCATAATACAACTGAGAGCACCATCGTCATCATCCATGAACTGATGCAGCTGCAAACCACTTCCCACAGCCTCCCACAATGTGCCACAAAATCGGCACCTTCACTGCGTTTCGACATCCTAACTGCATCGCCTACTGCGGTTGAAATAGCAGCAACAACACCAAAAACGCCATGCTGACCGCAAAACCGCCACACAAATAAACAACTCAACGTCCTCGGGCCAACGTGGCGCCCCATTCACAACAATTACCCACAGCCCTCTCCTTCCAACCAATGCCCCCTCAGCCGCTCCTAACATGGCATGGGTGGGTGGGGTGCCCCTTTCATCAGTGTAGCGATCGAATCAGAAGAAACACAATGTATTGAGCCAACCAGACGGCGTTTCAAGACTTTGATTGAACGCAGACGATGGCAACAGAAACTCAAACGTCTCTCTGCACTGTCGGCTGGGGTTGCAGTGGCAGGTCCAGTGACCACAAATCTTCGCATCCCACCACGTCAGTAATCATGCACCAACAGACCCCATGTGGGTCAGGACGAACCACTACACGGCAAAGAGGCAAACCGACAAACTGCATCATGTAAAACAATGCAATGACACAACACTACGACCGCAATCCAACATGCAGCAATGCTGTGGCAAACCCCACGTCAAATACCTGCGCCAGCCCCACTTGCGTCTTCCTCGTCAGCACCGCGCCCCTTTTCTGCATCCAGCTCATCCAGGCCGTCCTCATTCAAACTGATTTCACTGCATTCCGATTCATTGTCCTCTGCATCCTTCGAGGAGTCACCGCCCTCCGCCGGCACAGTGCTCGCCCCCGGCGCTGTGGCTGCCCCTCCAAACGTAAACACATCACCGCTACCTGCACCAGTGGGCGCTGGGGCACTGCCTGCACCAGACCCGAAGGAGATTCCACCACTCCCTGCCCCGCTGCTGTCTGTGGCCACAGCTGCCGCGGCCGAAGCTGCAGGTCCTGCAGGCACCCCGAACGTGAATCCGGCCGCGCTTGCAGCCTCCGTCCCGGGCTTGGCCTGCTCACAGCCCAGACACACGTTCTGGTCATGTGGAGTATACACAAAGCAATAGGAGCACTGCCATCCCTCCTTCGGTTTGTTGTACTTGGCCCACGGATCTGAATACAAAAAGCCAGATCACATCCACAGCACCCTTAAACCACGTCTACCATTGCTGCACTATTTCCCTGAACAACCTTCTACCGCCTGCAATGGAGGGAATGGTGTGCATTCATAATACAACTGAGAGCGCCATCGTCATCATCCATGAACTGATGCAGCTGCAAACCACTTCCCACAGCCTCCCACAATGTGCCACAAAATCGGCACCTTCACTGCGTTTCGACATCCTAACTGCATCGCCTACTGCGGTTGAAATAGCAGCAACAACACCAAAAACGCCATGCTGACCGCAAAACCGCCACACAAATAAACAACTCAACGTCCTCGGGCCAACGTGGCGCCCCATTCACAACAATTACCCACAGCCCTCTCCTTCCAACCAATGCCCCCTCAGCCGCTCCTAACATGGCATGGGTGGGTGGGGTGCCCCTTTCATCAGTGTAGCGATCGAATCAGAAGAAACACAATGTATTGAGCCAACCAGACGGCGTTTCAAGACTTTGATTGAACGCAGACGATGGCAACAGAAACTCAAACGTCTCTCTGCACTGTCGGCTGGGGTTGCAGTGGCAGGTCCAGTGACTACAAATCTTCGCATCCCACCACGTCAGTAATCATGCACCAACAGACCCCATGTGGGTAAGGACGAACCACTACACGGCAAAGAGGCAAACCGACAAACTGCATCATGTAAAACAATGCAATGACACAACACTACGACCGCAATCCAACATGCAGCAATGCTGTGGCAAACCCCACGTCAAATACCTGCGCCAGCCCCACTTGCGTCTTCCTCGTCAGCACCGCGCCCCTTTTCTGCATCCAGCTCATCCAGGCCGTCCTCATTCAAACTGATTTCACTGCATTCCGATTCATTGTCCTCTGCATCCTTCGAGGAGTCACCGCCCTCCGCCGGCACAGTGCTCGCCCCCGGCGCTGTGGCTGCCCCTCCAAACGTAAACACATCACCGCTACCTGCACCAGTGGGCGCTGGGGCACTGCCTGCACCAGACCCGAAGGAGATTCCACCACTCCCTGCCCCGCTGCTGTCTGTGGCCACAGCTGCCGCGGCCGAAGCTGCAGGTCCTGCAGGCACCCCGAACGTGAATCCGGCCGCGCTTGCAGCCTCCGTCCCGGGCTTGGCCTGCTCACAGCCCAGACACACGTTCTGGTCATGTGGAGTATACACAAAGCAATAGGAGCACTGCCATCCCTCCTTCGGTTTGTTGTACTTGGCCCACGGATCTGAATACAAAAAGCCAGATCACATCCACAGCACCCTTAAACCACGTCTACCATTGCTGCACTATTTCCCTGAACAACCTTCTACCGCCTGCAATGGAGGGAATGGTGTGCATTCATAATACAACTGAGAGCACCATCGTCATCATCCATGAACTGATGCAGCTGCAAACCACTTCCCACAGCCTCCCACAATGTGCCACAAAATCGGCACCTTCACTGCGTTTCGACATCCTAACTGCATCGCCTACTGCGGTTGAAACAGCAGCAACAACACCAAAAACGCCATGCTGACCGCAAAACCGCCACACAAATAAACAACTCAACGTCCTCGGGCCAACGTGGCGCCCCATTCACAACAATTACCCACAGCCCTCTCCTTCCAACCAATGCCCCCTCAGCCGCTCCTAACATGGCATGGGTGGGTGGGGTGCCCCTTTCATCAGTGTAGCGATCGAATCAGAAGAAACACAATGTATTGAGCCAACCAGACGGCGTTTCAAGACTTTGATTGAACGCAGACGATGGCAACAGAAACTCAAACGTCTCTCTGCACTGTCGGCTGGGGTTGCAGTGGCAGGTCCAGTGACCACAAATCTTCGCATCCCACCACGTCAGTAATCATGCACCAACAGACCCCATGTGGGTAAGGACGAACCACTACACGGCAAAGAGGCAAACCGGCAAACTGCATCATGTAAAACAATGCAGTGACACAACACTACGACCGCAATCCAACATCCGGCGATGGTGTGGCAAACCCCACGTCAAATACCTGCGCCAGCCCCACTTGCGTCTTCCTCGTCAGCACCGCGCCCCTTTTCTGCATCCAGCTCATCCAGGCCGTCCTCATTCAAACTGATTTCACTGCATTCCGATTCATTGTCCTCTGCATCCTTCGAGGAGTCACCGCCCTCCGCCGGCACAGTGCTCGCCCCCGGCGCTGTGGCTGCCCCTCCAAACGTAAACACATCACCGCTACCTGCACCAGTGGGCGCTGGGGCACTGCCTGCACCAGACCCGAAGGAGATTCCACCACTCCCTGCCCCGCTGCTGTCTGTGGCCACAGCTGCCGCGGCCGAAGCTGCAGGTCCTGCAGGCACCCCGAACGTGAATCCGGCCGCGCTTGCAGCCTCCGTGCCGGGCTTGGCCTGCTCACAGCCCAGACACACGTTCTGGTCATGTGGAGTATACACAAAGCAATAGGAGCACTGCCATCCCTCCTTCGGTTTGTTGTACTTGGCCCACGGATCTGAATACAAAAAGCCAGATCACATCCACAGCACCCTTAAACCACGTCTACCATTGCTGCACTATTTCCCTGAACTACCTTCTACCTGCAATGGAGGGAATGGTGTGCATTCATAATACAACTGAGAGCACCATCGTCATCATCCATGAACTGATGCAGCTGCAAACCACTTCCCACAGCCTCCCACAATGTGCCACAAAATCGGCACCTTCACTGCGTTTCGACATCCTAACTGCATCGCCTACTGCGGTTGAAATAGCAGCAACAACACCAAAAACGCCATGCTGACCGCAAAACCGCCACACAAATAAACAACTCAACGTCCTCGGGCCAACGTGGCGCCCCATTCACAACAACTACCCACAGCCCTCTCCTTCCAACCAATGCCCCCTCAGCCGCTCCTAACATGGCATGGGTGGGTGGGGTGCCCCTTTCATCAGTGTAGCGATCGAATCAGAAGAAACACAATGTATTGAGCCAACCAGACGGCGTTTCAAGACTTTGATTGAACGCAGACGATGGCAACAGAAACTCAAACGTCTCTCTGCACTGTCGGCTGGGGTTGCAGTGGCAGGTCCAGTGACCACAAATCTTCGCATCCCACCACGTCAGTAATCATGCACCAACAGACCCCATGTGGGTAAGGACGAACCACTACACGGCAAAGAGGCAAACCGACAAACTGCATCATGTAAAACAATGCAATGACACAACACTACGACCGCAATCCAACATGCAGCAATGCTGTGGCAAACCCCACGTCAAATACCTGCGCCAGCCCCACTTGCGTCTTCCTCGTCAGCACTGTGCCCCTTTTCTGCATCCAGCTCATCCAGGCCGTCCTCATTCAAACTGATTTCACTGCATTCCGATTCATTGTCCTCTGCATCCTTCGAGGAGTCACCGCCCTCCGCCGGCACAGTGCTCGCCCCCGGCGCTGTGGCTGCCCCTCCAAACGTAAACACATCACCGCTACCTGCACCAGTGGGCGCTGGGGCACTGCCTGCACCAGACCCGAAGGAGATTCCACCACTCCCTGCCCCGCTGCTGTCTGTGGCCACAGCTGCCGCGGCCGAAGCTGCAGGTCCTGCAGGCACCCCGAACGTGAATCCGGCCGCGCTTGCAGCCTCCGTCCCGGGCTTGGCCTGCTCACAGCCCAGACACACGTTCTGGTCATGTGGAGTATACACAAAGCAATAGGAGCACTGCCATCCCTCCTTCGGTTTGTTGTACTTGGCCCACGGATCTGAATACAAAAAGCCAGATCACATCCACAGCACCCTTAAACCACGTCTACCATTGCTGCACTATTTCCCTGAACAACCTTCTACCGCCTGCAATGGAGGGAATGGTGTGCATTCATAATACAACTGAGAGCGCCATCGTCATCATCCATGAACTGATGCAGCTGCAAACCACTTCCCACAGCCTCCCACAATGTGCCACAAAATCGGCACCTTCACTGCGTTTCGACATCCTAACTGCATCGCCTACTGCGGTTGAAACAGCAGCAACAACACCAAAAACGCCATGCTGACCGCAAAACCGCCACACAAATAAACAACTCAACGTCCTCGGGCCAACGTGGCGCCCCATTCACAACAATTACCCACAGCCCTCTCCTTCCAACCAATGCCCCCTCAGCCGCTCCTAACATGGCATGGGTGGGTGGGGTGCCCCTTTCATCAGTGTAGCGATCGAATCAGAAGAAACACAATGTATTGAGCCAACCAGACGGCGTTTCAAGACTTTGATTGAACGCAGACGATGGCAACAGAAACTCAAACGTCTCTCTGCACTGTCGGCTGGGGTTGCAGTGGCAGGTCCAGTGACCACAAATCTTCGCATCCCACCACGTCAGTAATCATGCACCAACAGACCCCATGTGGGTAAGGACGAACCACTACACGGCAAAGAGGCAAACCGCCAAACTGCATCATGTAAAACAATGCAGTGACACAACACTACGACCGCAATCCAACATCCGGGCATGCTGTGGCAAACCCCACGTCAAATACCTGCGCCAGCCCCACTTGCGTCTTCCTCGTCAGCACTGTGCCCCTTTTCTGCATCCAGCTCATCCAGGCCGTCCTCATTCAAACTGATTTCACTGCATTCCGATTCATTGTCCTCTGCATCCTTCGAGGAGCCACCGCCCTCCGCCGGCACAGTGCTCGCCCCCGGCGCTGTGGCTGCCCCTCCAAACGTAAACACATCACCGCTACCTGCACCAGTGGGCGCTGGGGCACTGCCTGCACCAGACCCGAAGGAGATTCCACCACTCCCTGCCCCGCTGCTGTCTGTGGCCACAGCTGCCGCGGCCGAAGCTGCAGGTCCTGCAGGCACCCCGAACGTGAATCCGGCCGCGCTTGCAGCCTCCGTCCCGGGCTTGGCCTGCTCACAGCCCAGACACACGTTCTGGTCATGTGGAGTATACACAAAGCAATAGGAGCACTGCCATCCCTCCTTCGGTTTGTTGTACTTGGCCCACGGATCTGAATACAAAAAGCCAGATCACATCCACAGCACCCTTAAACCACGTCTACCATTGCTGCACTATTTCCCTGAACAACCTTCTACCGCCTGCAATGGAGGGAATGGTGTGCAGTCATAATACAACTGAGAGCACCATCGTCATCATCCATGAACTGATGCAGCTGCAAACCACTTCCCACAGCCTCCCACAATGTGCCACAAAATCGGCACCTTCACTGCGTTTCGACATCCTAACTGCATCACCTACTGCGGTTGAAATAGCAGCAACAACACCAAAAACGCCATGCTGACCGCAACCGCCACACAAATAAACAACTCAACGTCCTCGGGCCAACGTGGCGCCCCATTCACAACAATTACCCACAGCCCTCTCCTTCCAACCAATGCCCCCTCAGCCGCTCCTAACATGGCATGGGTGGGTGGGGTGCCCCTTTCATCAGTGTAGCAATCGAATCAGAAGAAACACAATGTATTGAGCCAACCAGACGGCGTTTCAAGACTTTGATTGAACGCAGACGATGGCAACAGAAACTCAAACGTCTCTCTGCACTGTCGGCTGGGGGTGCAGTGGCAGGTCCAGCGACCACAAATCTTCGCATCCCACCACGTCAGTAATCATGCACCAACAGACCCCATGTGGGTAAGGACGAACCACTACACGGCAAAGAGGCAAACCGGCAAACTGCATCATGTAAAACAATGCAATGACACAACACTACGACCGCAATCCAACATGCAGCAATGCTGTGGCAAACCCCACGTCAAATACCTGCGCCAGCCCCACTTGCGTCTTCCTCGTCAGCACCGCGCCCCTTTTCTGCATCCAGCTCATCCAGGCCGTCCTCATTCAAACTGATTTCACTGCATTCCGATTCATTGTCCTCTGCATCCTTCGAGGAGTCACCGCCCTCCGCCGGCACAGTGCTCGCCCCCGGCGCTGTGGCTGCCCCTCCAAACGTAAACACATCACCGCTACCTGCACCAGTGGGCGCTGGGGCACTGCCTGCACCAGACCCGAAGGAGATTCCACCACTCCCTGCCCCGCTGCTGTCTGTGGCCACAGCTGCCGCGGCCGAAGCTGCAGGTCCTGCAGGCACCCCAAACGTGAATCCGGCCGCGCTTGCAGCCTCCGTCCCGGGCTTGGCCTGCTCACAGCCCAGACACACGTTCTGGTCATGTGGAGTATACACAAAGCAATAGGAGCACTGCCATCCCTCCTTCGGTTTGTTGTACTTGGCCCACGGATCTGAATACAAAAAGCCAGATCACATCCACAGCACCCTTAAACCACGTCTACCATTGCTGCACTATTTCCCTGAACAACCTTCTACCGCCTGCAATGGAGGGAATGGTGTGCATTCATAATACAACTGAGAGCGCCATCGTCATCATCCATGAACTGATGCAGCTGCAAACCACTTCCCACAGCCTCCCACAATGTGCCACAAAATCGGCACCTTCACTGCGTTTCGACATCCTAACTGCATCGCCTACTGCGGTTGAAACAGCAGCAACAACACCAAAAACGCCATGCTGACCGCAAAACCGCCACACAAATAAACAACTCAACGTCCTCGGGCCAACGTGGCGCCCCATTCACAACAATTACCCACATCCCTCTCCTTCCAACCAATGCCCCCTCAGCCGCTCCTAACATGGCATGGGTGGGTGGGGTGCCCCTTTCATCAGTGTAGCGATCGAATCAGAAGAAACACAATGTATTGAGCCAACCAGACGGCGTTTCAAGACTTTGATTGAACGCAGACGATGGCAACAGAAACTCAAACGTCTCTCTGCACTGTCGGCTGGGGTTGCAGTGGCAGGTCCAGTGACCACAAATCTTCGCATCCCACCACGTCAGTAATCATGCACCAACAGACCCCATGTGGGTAAGGACGAACCACTACACGGCAAAGAGGCAAACCGCCAAACTGCATCATGTAAAACAATGCAATGACACAACACTACGACCGCAATCCAACATCCGGCGATGGTGTGGCAAACCCCACGTCAAATACCTGTGCCAGCCTCATTTGCGTCTTCCTCGTCAGCACCGCGCCCCTTTTCTGCATCCAGCTCATCCAGGCCGTCCTCATTCAAACTGATTTCACTGCATTCCGATTCATTGTCCTCTGCATCCTTCGAGGAGTCACCGCCCTCCGCCGGCACAGTGCTCGCCCCCGGCGCTGTGGCTGCCCCTCCAAACGTAAACACATCACCGCTACCTGCACCAGTGGGCGCTGGGGCACTGCCTGCACCAGACCCGAAGGAGATTCCACCACTCCCTGCCCCGCTGCTGTCTGTGGCCACAGCTGCCGCGGCCGAAGCTGCAGGTCCTGCAGGCACCCCGAACGTGAATCCGGCCGCGCTTGCAGCCTCCGTCCCGGGCTTGGCCTGCTCACAGCCCAGACACACGTTCTGGTCATGTGGAGTATACACAAAGCAATAGGAGCACTGCCATCCCTCCTTCGGTTTGTTGTACTTGGCCCACGGATCTGAATACAAAAAGCCAGATCACATCCACAGCACCCTTAAACCACGTCTACCATTGCTGCACTATTTCCCTGAACAACCTTCTACCGCCTGCAATGGAGGGAATGGTGTGCATTCATAATACAACTGAGAGCACCATCGTCATCATCCATGAACTGATGCAGCTGCAAACCACTTCCCACAGCCTCCCACAATGTGCCACAAAATCGGCACCTTCACTGCGTTTCGACATCCTAACTGCATCGCCTACTGCGGTTGAAATAGCAGCAACAACACCAAAAACGCCATGCTGACCGCAAAACCGCCACACAAATAAACAACTCAACGTCCTCGGGCCAACGTGGCGCCCCATTCACAACAATTACCCACAGCCCTCTCCTTCCAACCAATGCCCCCTCAGCCGCTCCTAACATGGCATGGGTGGGTGGGGTGCCCCTTTCATCAGTGTAGCGATCGAATCAGAAGAAACACAATGTATTGAGCCAACCAGACGGCGTTTCAAGACTTTGATTGAACGCAGACGATGGCAACAGAAACTCAAACGTCTCTCTGCACTGTCGGCTGGGGTTGCAGTGGCAGGTCCAGTGACCACAAATCTTCGCATCCCACCACGTCAGTAATCATGCACCAACAGACCCCATGTGGGTCAGGACGAACCACTACACGGCAAAGAGGCAAACCGCCAAACTGCATCATGTAAAACGATGCAATGACACAACACTACGACCGCAATCCAACATGCAGCAATGCTGTGGCAAACCCCACGTCAAATACCTGCGCCAGCCCCACTTGCGTCTTCCTCGTCAGCACCGTGCCCCTTTTCTGCATCCAGCTCATCCAGGCCGTCCTCATTCAAACTGATTTCACTGCATTCCGATTCATTGTCCTCTGCATCCTTCGAGGAGTCACCGCCCTCCGCCGGCACAGTGCTCGCCCCCGGCGCTGTGGCTGCCCCTCCAAACGTAAACACATCACCGCTACCTGCACCAGTGGGCGCTGGGGCACTGCCTGCACCAGACCCGAAGGAGATTCCACCACTCCCTGCCCCGCTGCTGTCTGTGGCCACAGCTGCCGCGGCCGAAGCTGCAGGTCCTGCAGGCACCCCGAACGTGAATCCGGCCGCGCTTGCAGCCTCCGTCCCGGGCTTGGCCTGCTCACAGCCCAGACACACGTTCTGGTCATGTGGAGTATACACAAAGCAATAGGAGCACTGCCATCCCTCCTTCGGTTTGTTGTACTTGGCCCACGGATCTGAATACAAAAAGCCAGATCACATCCACAGCACCCTTAAACCACGTCTACCATTGCTGCACTATTTCCCTGAACAACCTTCTACCGCCTGCAATGGAGGGAATGGTGTGCATTCATAATACAACTGAGAGCACCATCATCATCATCCATGAACTGATGCAGCTGCAAACCACTTCCCACAGCCTCCCACAATGTGCCACAAAATCGGCACCTTCACTGCGTTTCGACATCCTAACTGCATCGCCTACTGCGGTTGAAACAGCAGCAACAACACCAAAAACGCCATGCTGACCGCAACCGCCACACAAATAAACAACTCAACGTCCTCGGGCCAACGTGGCGCCCCATTCACAACAACTACCCACAGCCCTCTCCTTCCAACCAATGCCCCCTCAGCCGCTCCTAACATGGCATGGGTGGGTGGGGTGCCCCTTTCATCAGTGTAGCGATCGAATCAGAAGAAACACAATGTATTGAGCCAACCAGACGGCGTTTCAAGACTTTGATTGAACGCAGACGATGGCAACAGAAACTCAAACGTCTCTCTGCACTGTCGGCTGGGGTTGCAGTGGCAGGTCCAGTGACCACAAATCTTCGCATCCCGACACGTCAGTAATCATGCACCAACAGACCCCATGTGGGTCAGGACGAACCACTACACGGCAAAGAGGCAAACCGGCAAACTGCATCATGTAAAACAATGCAATGACACAACACTACGACCGCAATCCAACATGCAGCAATGCTGTGGCAAACCCCACGTCAAATACCTGCGCCAGCCCCACTTGCGTCTTCCTCGTCAGCACCGCGCCCCTTTTCTGCATCCAGCTCATCCAGGCCGTCCTCATTCAAACTGATTTCACTGCATTCCGATTCATTGTCCTCTGCATCCTTCGAGGAGTCACCGCCCTCCGCCAGCACAGTGCTTGCTGGCGCAGCTGTGGCAGCGGTGGTGAAGCCGAACGCCCCGCCTGCACTGCTGCCCACGCCAAGACCTGCGAATAGCGATGGCCACATACTGGAGGCTGCTGCACTGCTGGAGGCAGTGGTGGTAAAGGTGAAGGGCTGCCCGCCACTGAACGATGCAAATGCTTTGGCACAGGGGTCTCTGGCT
This sequence comes from Eutreptiella sp. 'Long Island Sound 2002', assembly GCA_964036045.1. Lineage (NCBI taxonomy): Eukaryota > Euglenozoa > Euglenophyceae > Eutreptiales > Eutreptiaceae > Eutreptiella > Eutreptiella sp. 'Long Island Sound 2002'. The sequence continues at coordinate 51,754,792 of OZ038386.1, forward strand.
GAAGTAGGCTGATATGCGCTCGACGGCACACTTGGAGGCCATGCCGGGACCCACGTTGAGACGTCCACGGGAACTGAGGGCTTCCACAATCCTGTTGCCCTGTTGGAAGCAAAGCAGCAGCTCTCCTTTGCGGACAAGAGTAAATGGGAAGGCATTGTGCACAGCACCACGTTTAAAAACCCCAACCTCGCATGAACATTGCACCTTGTACAGGACTGGCAGTCCCCCTTCCCCAACGCAAGATACTTCACCAATCACCACAGGAAGGCAAGTTGCTGCACACATATTGGATCAACACATTTGACGCATTTCTGTTCTCAGACGCAATTCTAAGATTTTTGGGTTGTATTTGACATGCATGCTCAAAGTCAAAGGAACGGATGCATGGGAGTGGAAGGCTCCTCGTTTTGTAAAATCACTCGCAATGGGAAATAACAACTTGCTCGCTTTTTGCTTTTGGCACTCCCCCACGACTCCTGACCCCCACACCCCTACCAACACCCGTCCCTCTTCATCTGCCGCATCTGTGGCGCAGACGCCACATCCATGGAGGGCGTCTGGGAGAGTGAGTCCACAGACGTCCTCCTTATATTTGCCTCAAGGGGCGGCCTGTTCAAATCTTGGACCCCAACCGGGCTTGTGGGGGGGGGGGGGGGGGGAGGCGGATCCGCCGGTCAGCCGCCGGGGTTCCCGGGGGAGGGGGGGGGGGGGGTACCCCAACATACATACCTCAAAATGATCCCCATGACGCGCTGATCATTTTGAACATGCACAAATGGGGTAAAAAAAAAAAGTTCAGAAAAAATTTGCCCTTCAGTTCAGGCTCCCGTCACCCAAGGTCCAACCCAAAGGTCAGGTCGGGGTCAATTTTTTTTTGGTGCGTTTGACCCATTTTTGAATTCTCCACAAAATTCTGAATATTTTGAGGACAGACACATAGGGTAAAACAACCCCTTCAGGAGGCCAAGAAAAACATTTTCGGTGCGTGCAGCGCCAGCCATTTCCCCCAAAATCTTACATTGGAGAAAGATGGGTTTGAAAACTTTGGGGGTCTGGAAGGGGGGGGGGGGGGTCCTGGATTCGAACAGGCCGCCCCACTTGAATTGCCTCCACCCATGGCCACCTGGGCCTCAGCATGTACTGCATGGGCGTGTGGACCAGGAGGACATGGGGCCTGCTGGAGGCCAAGCGGCAGTGGGTTGCCCCCCTCCAGCCACAGCAACTGGAGGCCTCCCAAATTGGACCTTCGGAGCCGCCCCCCACCCCACCCCTCCTACCGCAACCTCTGCGCCATCCTGGTCATCGCCCGTGTCCTCGCCTGCCTCGCCCCAGGAGCCGTGCAAATCAACACGCTCCAAACACTGGGCGATGAGGATGCCAACTACATCCTCTGCCAAGTATTCCTCCTCCGCCGCCACCAGATCCAGTGCTACCCGGATATACTAATCTAACAAAGGTCCCCCATGATTCCCTACACCCCCCCCCCCGCCAACAGCGCAGCAATGACCCAACGCACACGCGCGTAACACCACACACAGCACACAGCACTCTACAACCCCAACCGTGGAGGTTGCTCATGATTTGGAGGGGATGGTCCTCCAAAAACCTCAGCAGTATCCTTCATGCCCTTCTATTTTCAACTGCACATTGTCTCTAAGCAACCAAGGAACAACTCAAAAAGACTCCCATGTTCAACCACCCACCTTGAAATGTGCAACCTTTGATGTCTACAAGACCTAGCATCACCTATGCTCGGCGGTGGAGTGTATATATGTGTTCTCGGCCAAGTCCCTTCCATTGGTGGCCACACAGAGCACTTTGTGGAACAGGTGTCTCATCATTGAGGTTGCCATGGGGTGTTGTACAGAAATAGTAAGTGTGCATGTACTAACGATTGAGCATGCTCAATACACACTTCACAAAGTGATCAGGTATTGGGGTGCCAAAGCCTCTTGTAGGATGCCAAAGTGGTGGAGTGCAAAATCTGCAAGGGTTGGTCCTCCGAAACTGTTGTACTGTCCTTGTTCCCTCCTATTTTCAACCCCTCATTGTCTTCATGCAACCACGTCTTTGGGAAACTTGCAGGTCAATTCCATGGAGCTCAAGGAGTCCTAACCTGTATTGTGAAGTGATTCATAGGGAGGTGGAAACACTGCAGACAAACCAATGGAGCCCCAATAATCACTTTGACCACCAAATGATGGCGTTCGGGCCAGCCCATATGTTTCGGTAGGGAGCTGGAGTCAATGGCCTACACCTCCGTGTGCAGGCCATTTATATGACATGACAACCATGGGCCATGGAAATGGATAATCTATTTCCTCTTGGCAGAACTCTTGATCAACACAACACACAACATCAACATCAGTCTGCTAATCTCGCTGACACCTTTGCTCCTTTTCAGTTGGATGCACCTTCGAAGGACAAAAGTGGTAGCATCTGTGGAATTAGTTTTCATTTTTCCATTCTCTCTGGCAAAATCGGCTCCATCTCAAAGTCCCCAAAATGGAGACATGAACAATGGCTCCTTAACCCTCCCTATCAGATTGAGACAGTACAGGCGCTGTTCTTGGTCCGGAAAAATTGGAAAGTAGTCTACGGTAGAGCCTCCTTTCAGTCAAATTCTTCCATTCGGAGGGTGCCCTGAGAACACATCCTGTCCGGTGCCAAACCTCAGGCAACTGCAGACCTGTCAATGGCGGCAGACACAGCTGGCGTTCCGCCCTTGCGCTGGGCGTCATCCTCGCACCAGTACGATCGCTGCGGCGGGAGCAGTGACAATGTGGGTGCTCGAAACTCAGATTCTGACGGCCGTGAGGTGGAACCTTCAGAAATCGATGATGCAGAGAGGAAGGGCGACGCCCCTGCACTGGAGCCAGCTGCACTGCTGGAGGCAGTGCTGGTGAAGCCGAACTCCCCGTTCCCGCTGCTGCCCAGGCCAACACCTCCGAATGGCGACGCCCCTGCAATGGAGCCAGCTGCACTGCTGGAGGCAGTGCTGGTGAAGCCAAACGCCCCGTTTCCACTGCTGCCCAGGCCAACACCTCCCAATGGCGATGGCCCTGCACTGGAGCCAGCTGCACTGCTGGAGGCAGTGCTGCTGAAGCCAAACGCCCCGTTTCCACTGCTGCCCAGGCCAACACCTCCGAATGGCGATGGCCCTGCACTGGAGCCAGCTGCACTGCTGGAGGCAGTGCTGCTGAAGCCGAACGCCCCGTTTCCACTGCTGCCCAGGCCAAGAACTGCGAATGGCGACGGCCCTGCACTGGAGCCAGCTGCACTGCTGGAGGCAGTGCTGCTGAAGCCAAGCGCCCCGCTTCCACTGCTGCCCAGGCCAACACCTCCGAATGGCGATGGCCCTGCACTGGAGCCAGCTGCACTGCTGAAGGCGGTGCTGGTGAAGCCGAACGCCCCGCTTCCGCTGCTGCCCAGGCGAAGATCTCCGAATGGCGACGCCCCTGCAATGGAGCCAGCTGCACTGCTGGAGGCAGTGCTGGTGAAGCCGAACGCCCCGCTTCCACTGCTGCCCAGGCCAAGATCTCCGAATGGCGACGCCCCTGCACTGGAGCCAGCTGCACTGCTGGAGGCAGTGCTGGTGAGGCTGAACGCCCCGCTTCCACTGCTGCCCAGGCCAAGGCCTCCGAATGGCGACGCCCCTGCAATGGAGCCAGCTGCACTGCTGGAGGCAGTGCTGCTGAAGCCGAACGCCCCGTTTCCACTGCTGCCCAGGCCAAGAACTGCGAATGGCAACGGCCCTGCACTGGAGCCAGCTGCACTGCTGGAGGCAGTGCTGGTGAAGCCAAGCGCCCCGCTTCCACTGCTGCCCAGGCCAACACCTCCGAATGGCGATGGCCCTGCACTGGAGCCAGCTGCACTGCTGGAGGCAGTGCTGGTGAAGCCGAACGCCCCGTTTCCACTGCTGCCCGGGCCAACACCTCCGAATGGCGACGCCCCTGCAATGGAGCCAGCTGCACTGCTGGAGGCAGTGCTGCTGAAGCCGAACGCCCCGTTTCCACTGCTGCCCAGGCCAAGAACTGCGAATGGCGACGCCCCTGCACTGGAGCCAGCTGCACTGCTGGAGGCAGTGCTGCTGAAGCCAAGCGCCCCGCTTCCACTGCTGCCCAGGCCAACACCTCCGAATGGCGATGGCCCTGCACTGGAGCCAGCTGCACTGCTGGAGGCAGTGCTGGTGAAGCCGAACGCCCCGCTTCCACTGCTGCCCAGGCCAACACCTCCGAATGGCGACGCCCCTGCACTGGAGCCAGCTGCACTGCTGGAGGCAGTGCTGGTGAAGCCGAACGCCCCGCTTCCACTGCTGCCCAGGCCAAGATCTCCGAATGGCGACGCCCCTGCACTGGAGCCAGCTGCACTGCTGGAGGCAGTGCTGGTGAGGCTGAACGCCCCGCTTCCACTGCTGCCCAGGCCAACACCTCCGAATGGCGACGCCCCTGCAATGGAGCCAGCTGCACTGCTGGAGGCAGTGCTGGTGAAGCCGAATGCCCCGCTTCCGCTGCTGCCCGGGCCAATACCTCCGAATGGCGACGCCCCTGCAATGGAGCCAGCTGCACTGCTGGAGGCAGTGCTGGTGAAGCCAAGCGCCCCGTTTCCACTGCTGCCCAGGCTAAGATCTCCGAATGGCGATGGCCCTGCACTGGAGCCAGCTGCACTGCTGGAGGCAGTGCTGGTGAAGCCGAACGCCCCGCTTCCACTGCTGCCCAGGCCAACACCTCCGAATGGCGACGCCCCTGCACTGGAGCCAGCTGCACTGCTGGAGGCAGTGCTGGTGAAGCTGAACGCCCGGCTTCCACTGCTGCCCAGGCCAACACCTCCGAATGGCGACGCCCCTGCACTGGAGCCAGCTGCACTGCTGGAGGCAGTGCTGGTGAAGCTGAACGCCCGGTTTCCACTGCTGCCCAGGCCAACACCTGCGAATGGCGACGCCCCTGCACTGGAGCCAGCTGCAGTGCTGGAGGCAGTGCTGGTGAAGCCAAGCGCCCCGCTTCCACTGCTGCCCAGGCCAACACCTCCGAATGGCGATGGCCCTGCACTGGAGCCAGCTGCACTGCTGGAGGCAGTGCTGGTGAAGCCGAATGCCCCGCTTCCGCTGCTGCCCGGGCCAATACCTCCGAATGGCGACGCCCCTGCACTGGAGCCAGCTGCACTGCTGGAGGCAGTGCTGGTGAAGCCGAATGCCCCGCTTCCGCTGCTGCCCGGGCCAATACCTCCGAATGGCGACGCCCCTGCACTGGAGCCAGCTGCACTGCTGGAGGCAGTGCTGGTGAAGCCAAGCGCCCCGTTTCCACTGCTGCCCAGGCCAACACCTCCGAATGGCGATGGCCCTGCACTGGAGCCAGCTGCACTGCTGGAGGCAGTGCTGGTGATGCTGAACGCCCCGCTTCCACTGCTGCCCGGGCCAACACCTCCGAATGGCGATGGCCCTGCACTGGAGCCAGCTGCACTGCTGGAGGCAGTGCTGGTGAAGCCGAATGCCCCGCTTCCACTGCTGCCCGGGCCAACACCTCCGAATGGCGACGCCCCTGCAATGGAGCCAGCTGCACTGCTGGAGGCAGTGCTGGTGAAGCCAAGCGCCCCGTTTCCACTGCTGCCCAGGCTAAGATCTCCGAATGGCGACGCCCCTGCACTGGAGCCAGCTGCACTGCTGGAGGCAGTGCTGGTGAAGCCGAACGCCCCGTTCCCGCTGCTGCCCAGGCCAACACCTCCGAATGGCGATGGCCCTGCACTGGAGCCAGCTGCACTGCTGGAGGCAGTGCTGGTGAAGCCGAATGCCCCGCTTCCGCTGCTGCCCAGGCCAAGACCTCCGAATGGCGACGCCCCTGCAATGGAGCCAGCTGCACTGCTGGAGGCAGTGCTGGTGAAGCCGAACGCCCCGTTTCCACTGCTGCCCAGGCCAACACCTCCGAATGGCGACGCCCCTGCAATGGAGCCAGCTGCACTGCTGGAGGCAGTGCTGCTGAAGCCAAGCGCCCCGCTTCCACTGCTGCCCAGGCCAACACCTCCCAATGGCGATGGCCCTGCAATGGAGCCAGCTGCACTGCTGGAGGCAGTGCTGGTGAAGCCGAACGCCCCGCTTCCACTGCTGCCCAGGCCAACACCTCCGAATGGCGACGCCCCTGCACTGGAGCCAGCTGCACTGCTGGAGGCAGTGCTGGTGAAGCCGAACGCCCCGCTTCCACTGCTGCCCAGGCCAAGATCTCCGAATGGCGACGCCCCTGCACTGGAGCCAGCTGCACTGCTGGAGGCAGTGCTGGTGAGGCTGAACGCCCCGCTTCCACTGCTGCCCAGGCCAAGACCTCCGAATGGCGACGCCCCTGCACTGGAGCCAGCTGCACTGCTGGAGGCAGTGCTGGTGAAGCCGAATGCCCCGCTTCCGCTGCTGCCCGGGCCAATATCTCCGAATGGCGACGCCCCTGCACTGGAGCCAGCTGCACTGCTGGAGGCAGTGCTGGTGATGCTGAACGCCCCGCTTCCGCTGCTGCCCGGGCCAACACCTCCGAATGGCGACGCCCCTGCACTGGAGCCAGCTGCACTGCTGGAGGCAGTGGTGGTGAAGCCGAATGCCCCGCTTCCACTGCTGCCCGGGCCAACACCTCCGAATGGCGACGCCCCTGCAATGGAGCCAGCTGCACTGCTGGAGGCAGTGCTGGTGAAGCCAAGCGCCCCGTTTCCACTGCTGCCCAGGCTAAGATCTCCGAATGGCGACGCCCCTGCACTGGAGCCAGCTGCACTGCTGGAGGCAGTGCTGGTGAAGCCGAACGCCCCGTTCCCGCTGCTGCCCAGGCCAACACCTCCGAATGGCGATGGCCCTGCACTGGAGCCAGCTGCACTGCTGGAGGCAGTGCTGGTGAAGCCGAATGCCCCGCTTCCGCTGCTGCCCAGGCCAACACCTCCGAATGGCGACGCCCCTGCAATGGAGCCAGCTGCACTGCTGGAGGCAGTGCTGGTGAAGCCGAACGCCCCGTTTCCACTGCTGCCCAGGCCAACACCTCCGAATGGCGACGCCCCTGCAATGGAGCCAGCTGCACTGCTGGAGGCAGTGCTGGTGAAGCCAAGCGCCCCGCTTCCACTGCTGCCCAGGCCAACACCTCCGAATGGCGATGGCCCTGCACTGGAGCCAGCTGCACTGCTGGAGGTAGTGCTGCTGAAGCTGAACGCCCCGCTTCCACTGCTGCCCAGGCCAAGATCTCCGAATGGCGACGCCCCTGCACTGGAGCCAGCTGCACTGCTGGAGGCAGTGCTGGTGAAGCCAAGCGCCCCGTTTCCACTGCTGCCCAAGGCAACACCTCCGAATGGCGACGCCCCTGCACTGGAGCCAGCTGCACTGCTGGAGGCAGTGCTGCTGAAGCTGAACGCCCCGTTTCCACTGCTGCCCAGGCCAACACCTCCGAATGGCGACGGCCCTGCACTGGAGCCAGCTGCACTGCTGGAGGCAGTGCTGGTGAAGCCAAACGCCCCGCTTCCACTGCTGCCCAGGCCAACACCTCCGAATGGCGACGCCCCTGCAATGGAGCCAGCTGCACTGCTGGAGGCAGTGCTGGTGAAGCCGAACGCCCCGCTTCCACTGCTGCCCAGGCCAACACCTCCGAATGGCGACGCCCCTGCAATGGAGCCAGCTGCACTGCTGGAGGCAGTGCTGGTGAAGCCGAATGCCCCGCTTCCACTGCTGCCCAGGCCCACACCTCCGAATGGCGATGGCCCTGCACTGGAGCCAGCTGCACTGCTGGAGGCAGTGCTGGTGAAGCCAAACGCCCGGCTTCCACTGCTGCCCAGGCCAAGACCTCCGAATGGCGATGGCCCTGCAATGGAGCCAGCTGCACTACTGGAGGCAGGGCTGACAGAGCTTAACAACGTAGCGGCAACATTCGCCGGGTCGTCGCCAGCCTCACCCGCTTTGGCTGCAGCCAGAGCGTTTTTATCATTCTTACCAAATACTATGCATTTGTCCCGCGGTGCTTGACAGCCGCTGCACTGAGGCGATTCCTGTGCACTTATTGCCTCGCATAGAGCACAAACCCACGCCTGCAAATACGAGGAGCTCCTCGCAGGCTCCCTCTTCGCGTGCGCCAATAAGTCAGCACAGTCTGCGCACCGCTCAGAGCCCACAGGGGCAAGGCCCTGGCACAAAGAGCAGTCCGACGCTGCAGTGGCGGGCACTGTCTGCAGCACAGCTTGCGAAGTCTGCACGAGGAATGGAGCCCTGCAGGCCTTGCAGGTCTCAGTACCCTCTTCGTTCTCCCACGTGCAGCAGGGACAGGCCCAGGGGCGCATCACACCAGGAGCATGCGACCGTCAACAAAGCTGTGAGGAACAGTAAATGGAAGGTGAGACACCTGTTTCGGCACCTTTGTGCCACAGACAGTCCCATGATCTCACTCTTCCAATTTCACACCACCTCAAGCACAGCATTTGATGCTTTCCCCATCTCATCCAACCCGGCCAGAGGAATGACATTCAACAATAAAGGGTGCATGGCATTCTCAAACTGCAGAGCTCAGTGTACCAGGCCCCAGAGATGCCGCGAAGGAATGGTGCTAGTCGCTACGATATAAACGGAATGTGGCATTTGGGTTTGCCCTGCCATAGCAGCAACTGTTTTAGGAAGAGACCTTTGAGGACTGTTGAGGAATAAGTTTGAGGGGGCGACTTACTGCCTTTGGAACACGGTGGACGTGCAAGGTTGCTTCAGCGAGCTGTTGTAGTCTCATAGCACTGCAAGTTTCTTGACGTTTCTTCCCAAATTCCGTTTGTCCAAGACACAGTGACCTGTTGCATACTTGCTACTAACACCTGCCGAGGCAGGTGACTGCAAGTGTCACGAAGATTTTCAGCATGTGTTGGCAGGTGTCAAGAAATCTTTCAGCACATGTTGGCTGGTGTCAGGCACATTGGTCATTGACACACACAGACCCACATGCAGGTGCAGACACACACACACACACCAAACATGCACACACGCTCTTGTAGTTTACCATGCGGTACAATACAAACTGTTGGTGTACACTTGGAGCATGTGCCAGAGCAATCTTCAGGTCCTGCAGCATAAACTGCAGCGCAAACCAGGACCAGACACTAACAAATGCAACACACAGACAGGACACATTCAGCGACTGGTACTCTGGGCTCACTACAACCTGCTTTCAACCAAGTCACCCCTCTCCACTAGCGAGCACCTTGGTGTGATGTTTCTCTGACATTGCTAACTTCTTGGAGGGGTGAGCCGCTGCACCAAGGGTCCAGTCGCTCAGTACAAGTAGCACATAGATACAAGCAGCACTAGGGACGTAACACACCTGTAACACACCGCAACCGGTATGTTGCCCTCCATGCGGACCTAACTGCAGGCGTTGTCAAACTGGTGTGCTGCCCACCATGGCCTTCACAGGGTTGGCATCTCGGCACCCAGTCAGTTATCAATGACAGACAGACTCAGACCCGGCATACCCTATGCACTGTCCACCCAGCAGCAGGTAGCAGTTGGTGCTAGCAACCCTTATTTATATCCTTTCTAGTACTCCATGGGTGGTTGACGAAGAATGGCCTGGCTTTGTGATAGACCGTGATGGCAGGTAGTAGTTGGTGCCAGCAATCCTTTGCTTCTCCAGTCCAGATACTCTGATAAGATGCACACACACATACGCCCAACCGGAGAGAGGTCCCTAATCCTAGTCAAGACTGAATATTGCGACCGAGCTGGTGGAGAAGTTGGGAAAGAGGCGCGACACGTGAGCAGGGCAGGACTTGGGACATGCACCTCAAGTCACAAACACAGTGGTTTAGAGTGGGATAGCCCCCGACTTCCTCAAGGCCTCGCATAAAGAGGCAGCGGCCGTTCGCACTCTATTCTTGCCATAACCTACAATTAAAAAATCGTCGAGGTAATGCAAAACCAAAACATTTGAAAAACCCAGGGACGCCAGGATATACCCCAAAACAGTCTGGCAGACAATGGGGGAGTATTGCCAACCAAACAGGAGGCAATTAAATCCATAAACCTTTCCATCTATGCAGACCCGGAAGGCGCCCCGGAGGTGGTCGGGGAGCCGTAGGGACCAGAATGTGTTTGTCGGGTCCACATGGCAAGCGACCAGGGGCGCACCTGGCTCTGACTCGACACGTAAGCGCTCCAGGGATTGCAAAAAAGGGTCGGACAAAAAACGCAAATAATCTGCATCACCCAAAGCCAATCGTGGCAACTGCAAGCTGTGAACCTGCAACATAAGAGCCAAATCCTCCACCGAAGGGAGCCCAAAGCTCGCCGGCTTATGTTCGTGAGCCTTATTAAACTTCACCAGGTGCACAATCATGGACGCCTTTGTGGAGTTTTTCGGGACCGGGAACATGTAACCATTCGCCCCCCCCCCCCTCCCACACGCTGAGCACACCGTCGCGCACCAATGCTCTAGCCATCACCAGGCCATCTTCCGACATACTACGCATGCTACCCAAATCCCGCGAAGCAACGGATTCAAAATCCTCTGGGGCCAAAAAATTCCAAATGAAAGGGGGTATGCTGATGGAGCCAATCTGGCCTATTCCTCTGTCCAGGACGCTCCTGTCCAAACCAATAAGCAGAGTGATAGGGGAAGTGGTATCTTTGAAAATGCAAATCCAGACTTCAGGGGTAAGGGCATCCAAAGCCTGCAGAACCCTCTCGTCAAAAGAAGACATAGAGATGTCAAAGGCCACACGGGCCCCTCGCATAAGGAGCAACCGAATCCGACCCCTTACCAACGGTCTCAAAGAGTCAGGTAACCGAAGCCCCTCCAAGGTATTATTTATCCAGCCCAGACCCCTTGGAGAGTCGAGCAACCGCTCCACCGCCTGCAACCGAGGGCAGGAGAAGTCCAGCGGTGCCACCCGCACCACGTCTGACTTTGAGGGCCATCTCCTTGGGGTTGAGTCGGACTGGCTGCACTGATCTCCGGGCCCCTGTGACCGAGGACCGCACCCTGCCTGCGAACTTCGAGGCGGCTTGACCGCTGTCAACGGACTTGTCACGACCCGTTGTTGTGGCGCATGCCTGTACCCCATCACCACCGGAAGATGTGGCTGTGGAAGGCGGCTCAGGAGGGGCGGTGACTGGGGCCTTGGCCGTGGTCGTCGTTCCGGCCGTGGACGCTAAGGAGGGTCTCCGCTGTTCCCGATTGCCCGAGGACCGACCGCTGGAGGAGGACCCTTGGGCTTTGCGGCGCTTGGCGGTGGCAGGTGGGGCCTCACCCACGATGATGGGCTCACACCGAGAGCGGCCTTGTTGCGGAGGATAGGCTGCATCTCCCTCTGAGTCCGAATCCACGATCTGCTTTGAGGAATCTCTGGCGCTCTTTCTGGACTCTGAGGAGGGCTTCTGGATGGTCGGCTTTTCGTCGAACAGGTCTCGGAGAGACTTTGGCCACAGGAGGGCCAAGTGGGTACGCTTCCAGGTGAAACCCGAGTCTGTTGGCCAAGGCAATCGCGCTTCATCGACCATGTCGAACTCATCAGGCGGGGTAGCGTAGTAATGGGCCATTTTAACACTGACCCAACGCCCCCACCAGCAGAGGAAGCGCCACGGCAGACCGAAGGCGCGCAGGTAAGTGGCCCCCGCGCGCCTCCATGCATGCCAGCGTGCCTCCGCTCGTATCGAACCTTTGAGCAGCTTCTCCATATTTTCCTCCAACTGTGCCGCGGAGAATAAGAGGATGCCGCGACCTGGTCGGATACGACGCAGCCAACGTGCCCAGACTGCAGCATAGGGGCCCAGCTGGCGTGTGACCCATCGTTCCCCCCGCTTGAGGCCCCAGAACGAGAAGTATGACTTTCCCACTCCATTCCTTCGCGCCGAGGATACTTCACCCACCCCGGATAGGGAGGAGAACGACAGGACACATCCAGCATACGTGATCCAGTCTTCCACCGATGTGCAGGCTTCAGCGATGATCTGGAGGACGTCGGGACCACCGTACGGTCTGTGGACTTCGGAATCCACTGGCGCCTTTGTGATCCTCCATAGGCGGGTCCAATTGAGCTCCGGTAGCCACCCCAGTACCACGCATGCTTTGACCGCGGAGACGCAGCCACGGAGAGTGGCTTTTCGGAAGCCCATCTTGAACATTTGGAAGAGTGCCAATTCGACCACCCGCTGCGCGTCATTCCAGGCTGTTCGACCACCGATTTGCGCCAGACATCGGAGATGGGATGCATACGCGTCTCGTGTACCTCCTTTCCACGTGGATAGAATTGCCGCGGAGACGCAGTCGTGCGGGTCGCAATACCCCAAGGCTTTCCATGCGTCCAAGATCGAGGGCCAGTGGATGGTGTCTTCGGAAGCCATCTGTGACGACGACGGGCCGGGGGCCGGCGTGGCAGGGGCACGGGGAGCCCATTCCGGTTCAAACCCCCCCACCAGCGGGGGGGCATCTTTTCACTCCAGGAGAGGGCACTGCCAGACCCAGTGGCGCTCAATCTTTCCTTTTTCTCTGCACGTTTTACACGGGCCCACCGGTGGGTCGGATGACCGAACCCACTCGTTCTTGTGTACCTCAAAGAACTCCACTCCATCCTGGATCCGAAAGCGTTTGGCCATGATTTTCTTTATCCGAGCTCCCGCTGGCGTCAGGCCCTCTGTGAACACCGAATTATTTGACACCTGTTTGGACTGTGTGGCATCAGACTCGTACTTTTCTTTGTATTTGTGCACCGCCGTGTAAGTCAAGAGCCACATGGCTTCCGTCATGTGGACCAAACCCTCAGATAATTCGGGGCCTGCGGAAGGGTTCGCCTTTCCCAGATCCTTGTCGGCAGACCCGCCTGCCATCGCTACGTCGTCCCCGCCAGGCTTCAGGTCAGTCCACACCGTGTCATTCGCCTTCTGGGCATCAGAGAACTCCATCAGCAGGGCACGTTGTTGCTCGTCGCCCCACTTGTCAGACATCCTCATCTCGCGCTGTGGGATCGGTAGACGCAGGACCATGGCACGAAGAAACCAAAGCATGCGGACCACCCACTGGGGGTGGTTGTACGCCACGTGCAGGTCGTACAGAGCTTTAAGGGACAGGGGAGGTATCGCCATTTCCTGTTTGGCAGGCGCAGAAGTCAGGCTGGCGACCTGTGCATGCAAGTCGGAGATCATTTTCTGCTGATTTTCCAAGAGCGTCTGCAGAGCCCTGTCATGAAGAGGTCCTGGAGACACCTGGGCATTCGCAGTAAAGAGGCCTGTCTCCACATTTAAAGTCACCCCAGCCGTCAGGACATATCCGATGATGTATTCAATAAACGCATCCTCATCGCCCGTGAATTGTACCGAAGCCGCGAACTGACGTATCCACTCGGTACGTCTGGCACCCAGTCCCCGAAGGCTCTTTAATACCTTTGTACGAGCCAGAGCCCATTCTCGTGCTGGGGAATCTCCTCTCACCGACTCCTGTACCCCCGCCAGAATGTAATCGTGGAAATCGATGGACTCCGACATGGTGAAGGGCAGCGACCGACAGGCAAAAGGGGAGAAGTTTGAAGGGAAGGTGGGCCTATCACAGGACTGTTCGTTGTCTCAGGCTTGCACCTTTTGACTCCCAAGGCAATATTTAAATAAGAAACTAAATGGAGACAGGGTACAACAATAACAAAACTGCGTAAAACCCCTGTTTCCCTGCAGTAAACAGGAGTTTTTGCTGGTGGGGGAGTGCCTGACATACCTCGTGGGTTTCCTGAGGGGTTGGCTCATCTAGAGGGTTCATCCAGCTGTAGTCTAAGCGGTTGGTAGCCGGCCGTGTCTTCCCTGCATGTGTCTCCTGGTCCTCCTCTGAGCTCTCCGAGTCATAGAGTCCCGCCGACAAGGGTCGGTGTTGTCGGGGTTGGGATATACGCTGACCCACCGTGCCCCCTAGGGCTCGGACGGCGTCTATGTATTTATCTTGGGTTGCGGTGAGGTGTTGTGTAGGGCCGGTGTGCTGCAGTTCCTGTTGGCCAATTGTGACCCACCAGGTGATGTAGGACCACCACAGCTGGCGCAGGCCAAGTCCCCCTTGGCTGAGGTTGGTAGTCAGCCGGTGTTTGTTCATTTGTTGTTCTACCCCGGGTGTATCCCTGATGAACTGCAGCAGTATGTCGTCCCAGTGCGCCATTCGTGTCCTGTTTCCGAGGAACAGCCCCCTGTAAGTCCAACGGGGGATTAGGACGGCGTTGATGATAGCCACCTTCTCATAGGCGTTGAGCGGCAGGGTCTTGTACGCCGCTACGTCGTGGTGTAGTTGTGTAGTGACCATGTCCCAAGCTGTGTCTTCTTGTGTGGGGTGGGCAAGCACATGCCCCAAGTATGTCATTATGGGTGGCCGCACGGGGATGAGCTGTTGCTGCCACGTGACGGGCGTTAGGTCGTAGTCCTTAGCCCAGTGGCACACTTCAGTTTTGTCTTTGCTGAAGCGCAACCCCATTGTGTAGGCCACGTCGTGGAGGGTATCCAAGGTGTGCAGCAATGCTTCCTTTGTGGGCGCACGCACAGCTATGTCGTCAACGAACACATATAGTCGGGCCCCCGGGCATCGTTCCATGGTTTCACGTAGTAGTATGTCGTAGTATAGGAGAAACAGTGTTGGGGAGAGGGGGCACCCCTCCTTCATACCCGTGGTGGGTCGTATGGGTAGGTCCTTTCCGTGTAGGGTTAGTACGGCCGGTGTATGATGGTATATTTCCCCCAAAATCTGTATGATGTTTTCCGGCGCCCCTGCCTCCCTGACGATCCCAGTCAGCATGGGTCGGGGGACTGATGGAAAAGCTTTGGCCACATCGAGTAGGGCCACGTACCTGTCCTCAGCGTGCAGGTCGTTTAATAGTTTCGTGGCTAACGTTGTGGTGTTTCGGCCCTGTGTGGCGCCGTGTTGTATGTCCAGTAGTCCCGGGGTCAAGGCCCCCGATATACGTGTCACGAGGAGGTGTGTGAGTATGCTATATATGGCCGTGGATACGTAGATTGGCCAGTAGTTTCGTGGGTCCTGGGGATCCTTCTTTTTATAGATGAGCACTACCCTGGACTGCAGCCAAGCCACTGGGATGTGCCGTCCGTTCCAGACTGCAACGATTGCCTGGTATAGTTGCTGTTGCACGTGGTCCGGTAGGTGCCGGAGCAGGTGTGGGGGAACACCGTCAGGCCCGGCTGATTTATTCTTTGGTGCCCGAAGGCACCGCAAGTACTCCTCGTATGTGGGAGTTGTGGTGTTCCACGTGCGGTGCCGTACATGTTTCCGTATGAGTTGTCGGCACGCGTCTTCGTCGTATGTTGGGTCGCCCGCATGTGGTTGAGTACGTACTGTGTTCCTCCTATCGGGGGCTGCGGTGTGTCTTGGGCTATGAGTCCGGTGCGCCATCTCTTGACCATTTTATAAAAATAGCCCGATTTGTGCACTGCTGCTCGGCGCAGTTTGCCGATTTGTCTCCGTATGTGCTGCTCTTGTATCTCCCCGTACTCACGTAACCGTGCTTTGGGGTCCGTGGTCTCCGACCAGTTTGCGGTGGCCATTGTCTTGGCGCGCGTGGGTTGTCGTGGTCGCGGCGCGTGTGCTATTGCCGATAGGATCCGTCGTGCCGTGTGTAGGGGTGGGTCGTTGTTTGTTACGGGTAGTGTGGATATAGTGTTAGTAAACCGTTGGAATTGTTTGGTATACCACTTTGCGACCGTGGGCTGTGGTTTTCTGCGTGGTGGGTCGGGGGGGCCCCTATCCTCCACTGGACCCCAAGCAGGACCACAGCATGATCCGATATGGGCATTTGTATGGCGTCATAGTAGGTCCAGGGTATGTTTGGTATTTGTTGCCTAATCAAGATGGCGTCTAGGCGACGAGGGCGTCCATGCCTAGGGATGCGGGTATAGTATTGCCGGGGATCCGGGGGTTGGCTACTAGCGTGCAATGGGTCGAGGAACACTCCGTTGGCCAGGTCTTCCTGCCACGGACGTGTCCGGTTGGGTGACCAGATGTCATCGTTGTAGTCCCCCATAATGATGTCGTATGGTCTCAGGGACTGCAGGAATAGGTCTACCTCTTGTTTGTCCTGCTGGTTGAATTTAGAGTACACACACGCAATGGTGCGGCGGGGGCTGTTTGGGAGCTGTATCCTGATGGCCTCTGCTAAACCGTTGGGTGAGTATAACGTTTCGAGTATGTGGGGGACCACGGGGTTGCGGACAATGAATGCTATCCGTGGTTCGGTCCCAGGTGCAGCGTAGCACTTGTAGTCGTTATTGAGTGCTGTTGTGGCTGCCTCTGGTTTAGGGAAACACGGGTTATACTCCTGGATGCCGCAAAGGTCGATACGGCATTGGCTGATCAGGTGGAGGGTACTGGCCCAGCGTTGTAGGCTGATGGAGCCCTGTGCTCCTTGAATGTTCCAGGAGGCAAGTTTCATGTCGTGGTCCTTTGCGGTGGTTGCGTCGTCTAGGCTGCCATACCGTCGATTGGTGTTGACCACCAGGTGTTGAGCATACTCCTCAATGTCAAGCAACGGTATGGGGGGTCCCCGCACATCCCGGCATCCGCGCCGGAGCTGATATATCCTACGGTGCCCGGGGTTGGGGTGCACGTCTCCGCATTGGAGGACCCAGTTGGTGTTATACCGCGTGTTATATGGGCTGGTTACCGTGGTGATAGTGACACGTGCATGGTAGCGGCATGGCGCTCCCATGATAGGGGCGGTCGGGGTGTGGAAGAAACAGACAATATAGAGGAGGAGTAGGCCTGGCCGCCATATACGGTAACTGTGGGGGTTGGGGCCCCGAGAGTAGCCGTGCCGGTGCCGTAGCGGCGGGGTATATCGTCTGCGGACTCTCTGGTTCACGGGGAGTAAATATACCGGCCCCTCAGTATGCGTGGGGGCCAGGAGTAGGAGGAGGGCCATGATGGCGATGCAGGGCATGAGGAACAGGCACCTCACTTTTTCCCTTTGCCCTGCGGGTTTTTTGGCGGTCCCTTCCCTTTCCCCTTGTGTTTGTTGTCCACGGTGAAGGCAGCCGTACCGTCTGCTTGTTGTTTGGTTTGTGGCGATGCAGGTGCTGCCTTCTTCTTTTTTGGTGGTGGCGTTGTTTTTGTGGGCGTTTTCTGTGGTGTCTTGTTGTGGGCCTTGGTTTTCTGTGCTGGGTGTGACTGTCGTGCGTGTGTTGTGGTTGGTTTTGCCGGGTTGTCTGGTTGCTGGACGGGGGTTTCATCTGTGTGCATGGTGGCCATGTTTGGGTGGGTGTCCGCTGGGGTGTCGTCGTTGGTGGTATGGCCGAGTTCGTTCACGATGGCCTCGTCCCAGTCTGCCACGTTGATGGGTTCCGGCTCTGCGAGCAGCTGCTTTTCCCTGTTGATTTCCTTGATGACGCGTTCAGTCATCATGTCTGAGCCCAGTTGTTTCCCTGCCTTCATTCGTCTCCGGAAGGCCGCGTCGTCGCCCGTTTCCTGTGGCATTTTGTGTGCGAGCATCTGGTTGATGCGCTCTGTCACCTGTGTGTCCGTGTTGTCGTCCCCTAGCGTGATGTGGACGTATTCACCGGGTGCCACTCCGATGTATTGTCCGGCACTGAGGGCCACTATTGTGGCGTGTTGGTATTGGAGGGAGGCGTAGGTGCAGCCCGCGTCGCTCCACATGTTGGGTTCCGGTTTCCAGCTGGTCCGGCATCCAAAGAATGATGCCACGACTTTCGCCGTGTCGTCTCCTGCACCCTGTGTCCACCCTACGAACACCGTCGTGGTGTCGTGTCTAGTCGGTTTTGGTGGCCGCTTGATGTCCCTGGAGCGGCTTGTGGATTGTGTCCAGTTATTGCGGTTGAGGATGACGTTGGTCATCACGTGGACCAGCTCGTAGCTTTTCATGCCCTTTAGTAGCTGGGCAATCAAGCGTCGGTCTGCGTCTGGGTGGAATTGTACCAGTAGACGGTATGAGTCCGCTGGTCGAAACCCCTTGAGGAAGGATGCGATGCTCCTTCCTAGCTCGAGTTGTTCCCTGTCCAGGTCTTCCAGTATCTCCTGTACGGACGTTATTCTGTCTTCTTTGTGTTCCGTGTATTGTTGTCTCAGTATATACAGGCTCTCGTAGTCCGTTTCGGTGAGCCAGTAGGGTCCAGGGTTGCCGGCGTTTTCCTCCTCTTGTTTTATGGTCTGTAGTGCTTGTGTCAAGCGAGGTAGCAATTGCATGGGCAGATGTAGTCTCCAGGCGTGCGACCCACTTCGTCAATTAGGAAAAAACGCTGTTTTTTGTTTTTGTTTTGTTTTTTTCCCGTTTTCCCCCTTTTTTGTGTTTTTCGATTTTTTTTGGTGTTTTTTCGCTGTTTCTTTGGGTTTTGCAATCCATTTTTGGTTAGTTTAAAGTATGCAACTCCTACTTCACACATTTGTTTATCTTAAAGGAATTTGTCATGCCAGCCAGCAATTGTAACTAGTTGCTGTGGGTGTTTACTTGTTCAACTTCCAGTTCCAATGTGGTATGTACGAATGGATAATTAGTTAAAATAGGCCTAATGGACTCAATAGATACGAGATAGTTTCAATGAGCATCGCTTTTGGATTGCCAACGTACAAAAAACAAGGAAGATCGCATAATTAAGGTGTGGTTTCGCACCTTACAGTAGCAAAAGGTTTGAGGGAGGGCAAGGGAAAGGCAAATAGTATGAGGCTTCCACTCTTCTGTTTTTGCTTTGTATCCATAGCCCATGCCGCCCGTGTGGAGGATGCTGCGGCAGCTTCCCAAGGTATGACATGCTGCAGCCCTCTCCTGTGCATCTTGTGTTTGTCCTATGCTAAAAATGGGATAGATGGGGTGAAGGGGCTACCATAGGTTTTGCAGTGCCCCTTTGAACTGCCGTGGGCACGGGGGGGCCGTCCCCTCGCTTTTAGACGCGACTCCCCGCCCCCCCCAGTAGGGGGAAGGGGGGGGGGGGCATTGGAGGGGGGGTTCAAGGAGGGGCGATGGGGGGGGGGGTCGGGAGGGTCAGTTGGGGGGGGGTCCAGGTGGGGCAATTTGGGGTGGTGGTGGGGGGGGGGGGGCAGGCTCCCGTTACCTCCCCTTGCCCTCCCTCTTGGGTGAGAGCTAGGGCTAGGGCTAGGGTTAGGGCTAGGGTTAGGGTTAGGGTCACCAAGCTGGTGGAACCATTCTTGGTTTTATAACCCTTTTTAGTGTCTAGGGTGGACCTACCAGGTTTAGCAGCAGCAAGCAAGCAAGCAAGAAAGCAAGAAAGCAAGCAGCAAGCAGCACGCGCGAAATGGCTAAAAATCAGAACTCCGTCGTGGTGCTTTGGATTTGGTTGAAATTTTGGTGGATGATACCTATGGGTGTGAAGTACAATCACACAAAGTTTGAGCAAGAAACTCAAGGGTGGCGGCCGGGAACAGGATTCGCAAGTGGCGGACCTCGGTTTCAAAAACTGCAGTTTAGGGCCAAAAATAGCCATTTTTGGGCCAAAAAAGCCCTGGAACCCATTCAAAACGGCCAAATGAAGGGGAACGGTGGGTACACTCCACGTGCGGCTTGACTTCCCCGTGTCAACGAGCCCTTTGTGGCGCTCTCGCTCCATGATATGTCCCGGAAACGGCCCAAAAAGCCCGCAGAAGCTCCAAATGCCGGCAGCCACAAACCAAGAATAGGCCATATCTTTGGCTACATGGCTCAAAATGCGATTCCGAGGGCACCTACTCCACCCGCAACCCCCCACTTTTGTGGTTTCCACCCCTCAGAATTGCCCAAACGGACGCCTAGACCCCAATACCTAGCCCCACTAGGCCGCGGCAAGCTACAAGCTCAAGCCCAAACAGGTGGGTGCCCAAATGGGTCAACAGGGTCCAGTAGGGGCAAAAAGATGACTTTTCTTAAAAATGATCCCAGACCATGTGCGACGCTAAAACAAGAGTTTTTGGACTATTTTGAGCTTGTGGTGGCCCATTTTGGTCCTCCGAAAATCCCAAAATGCCTTGAAAAAAGGCTGTTTTGGGACCAAAAATGGGTCAAAAATGGCTCAAAACCCCATTTTTCCAAAACTCATCCTAGACCGTTTGGGGTGCACAAACGGGTGAAATGAGCCCATTTTGAGCCCATTTTGGGGAATTTTGGCCCCTCGGAAGTCCAACAAAAGCCTTGAAAGTGGGCCTTGTGGTGATGGGGTTCACTTGCAAGCTGATTTCACTTTGTCAAGAGCCATCAATGTGTGAATCATTCTTGATGTCCCTCACCAGTCATAGCTGATATTCCCTCCCCCACCAGCTCGGTCCCAATATTCAGTCTTGATTAGGGTCACCGAGCTGGTGGAACCAGTCTTGGTTTTATAACCCTTTTGGGTGTCTAGGGTGGACCTACCGAGTTTAGCAGCAGCAAGCAAGCAAGCAAGCAAGCAAGCAAGCAGCAAGCAGCACGCGCGAAATGGCTAAAAATCACAACTCCGTCGTGGGGGTTCAGATTCGGGTGAAATTTTGGTGGATGATACCTATGGGTGTGAAGTACCATCACACAAAGTTTGAGCAAGAAACTCAACGGTGGCGGCCGGGAACGGGATTTGCAAGTGGCGGACCTCAGTTTCAAAAACTGCAGTTTAGGGCCTAAAATAGCCATTTTTGGGCTTAAAAAGCCCTAGAACCCATTCAAAACGGCCAAACGAAGGGGAACGGTGGGTACATTCACGTGCGGCTTGACTTCCCCGTGTCAACGAGCTCTTTGCGGCCCTCTAACTCCATGATATGTCCCGGAAACGGCCCAAAAAGCCCGCAGAAGCTCCAAATGCCGACAGCCACAAACCAACAATAGGCCATATCTTTGGCTAAATGGCTCAAAATGCGATTCCGAGGGCACATACTCCACCCGCAATTCCCCACTTTTGTGGTTTCCACCCCTCAAAATTGCCCAAACGGACGCCTAGACCCCAATACCTAGGCCCACTAGGCTGCGGCAAGCTGCAAGCTCAAGGTTAAACAGGTGGGTGCCCAAATGGGTCAACAGGGTCCAGTAGGGGCAAAAAGATGTCTTTTCTCAAAAATGATCCTAGACCATGTGCGACGCTAAAACAAGTGTTTTTGGACTGTTTTGAGGTTGTGGTGGCACATTTTGGTCCTCCGAAAATCCCCAAATGCCTTGAAAATGGGTTGTTTTGGTACCCAAAATGGGTCAAAAATGGCTCAAAACCCCATTTTTCCAAACTTCATCCTAGACCATTTGGGGTGCACAGACGGGTGAAATGAGCCCATTTTGAGCCCATTTTGGGGAATTTTGGCCCCTCAGAAGTCCAACAAAAGCCTTGAAAGTGGGCCTTGTGGTGATGGGGTTCACTTGCATGTTGATTTCACTTTGTCAAGAGTCATCAATGTGTGAATCATTCTTGATGTCCCTCACCAGTTAGAGCTGATGTTCCCTCCCCCACTAGCTCGGTCCCAATATTCAGTCTTGATTAGGGTTAGGGCTAGGGTTAGGGTTAGGGTCACCGAGCTGACGGAACCAGTCTTGGTTTTATAACCCTTTTTAGTGTCTAGGGTGGACCTACCAGGTTTAGCAGCAGCAAGCAGCAAGCAGCAAGCAGCAAGCAAGCAAGCAAGCAGCAGCACGCGCAAAATGGCTAAAAACCAGACTTCCGTCGTGGTGCTTCAGATTCGGCTGAAATTTAGGTGCATGATACCTATGGGTGTGAAGTACAATCACACAAAGTTTGAGCGAGAAACTCGACGGTGGTGGCCGGGAACGGGATTCGCAAGTGGCGGACCTCAGTTTCAAAAACTGCAGTTTAGGGACAAAAACAGCCATTTTGGGGCCAAAAAAGCCCTGGAACACATTCAAAACGGCCAAACGAAGGGAAACGGTGGGTACACTCCACGTGCGGCTTGACTCCCCCGTGTCAACGAGCTCTTTGCGGCCCTCTAACTCCATGATATGTCCCGGAAACGGCCCAAAAAGGCCCCCAGAAGCTCCAAATGCCACAAACAAATGCCGACAGCCACAAACCAAGAATAGGCCATATCTTTGGCTACATGGCTCAAAATGCGATTCCAAGTGCACCTACTCCACCCGCAACCCCCCACTTTTTGTGGTTTCCACCCCTCAAAATTGCCCAAACGGACGCCTAGACCCCAATACCTAGGCCCACTAGGCTGCGGCAAGCTGCAAGCTCAAGCCCAAACAGGTGGGTGCCTAAATGGGTCAACAGGGTCCAATAGGGGCAAAAAGTTGACTTTTCTCAAAAATGATCCTAGACCATGTGCGACGCTAAAACAAGTGTTTTTAAACTGTTTTGAGCTTGTGGTGGCCCCTTTTGGTCCTCCGAAAATCCCAAAATGCCTTGAAAATGGGCTGTTTTGGGACCAAAAATGGGTCAAAAATGGGTCAAAAACACATTTTTCCAAACCTCATCCTAGACCATTTGGGGTGCACAAACGGGTGAAATGAGCCCATTTTGAGCCCATTTTGGGGCATTTTGGCCCCTTGGAAGTCCAAAAAGCCTTGAAAGTGGGCCTCGTGGTGATGGGGTTCACTTGCAAGCTGATTTCACTTTGTCACGAGCCATCAATGTGTGAATCATTCTTGATGTCCCTCACCAATCATAAGTGACGATCCCTCCCCCACCAGCTTGGTCCCAATATTCAGTCTTGATTAGGGTTAGGGTTAGGGTCACCGAGCTGGTGGAACCAGTCTTGGTTTTATAACCCTTTTTAGTGTCTAGGGTGGACCTACCAGGTTTAGCAGCAAGCAAGCAAGCAAGCAAGCAGCAAGCAAGCAAGCAAGCAGCACGCGCGAAATGGCTAAAAATCACAACTCCGTCGTGGGGGTTCAGATTCGGGTGAAATTTTGGTGGATGATACCTATGGGTGTGAAGTACCATCACACAAAGTTTGAGCAAGAAACTCAACGGTGGCGGCCGGGAACGGGATTTGCAAGTGGCGGACCTCGGTTTCAAAAAATGCAGTTTAGGGCCTAAAACAGCCATTTTTGGGCTTAAAAAGCCCTAGAACCCATTCAAAACGGCCAAACGAAGGGGAACAGTGGGTACACTCCACGTGCGGCTTGACTTCCCCGTGTCAACGAGCTCTTTGCGGCCCTCTAACTCCATGATATGTCCCGGAAACGGCCCAAAAAGGCCCCCAAAAGCTCCAAATGCCGACAGCCACAAACCAACAATAGGCCATATCTTTGGCTAAATGGCTCAAAATGCGATTCCGAGGGCACATACTCCACCCGCAACCCCCCACTTTTGTGGTTTCCACCCCTCAAAATTGCCCAAACGGACGCCTAGACCCCAATACCTAGGCCCACTAGGCTGCGGCAAGCTGCAAGCTCAAGGTTAAACAGGTGGGTGCCCAAATGGGTCAACAGGGTCCAGTAGGGGCAAAAAGATGTCTTTTCTCAAAAATGATCCTAGACCATGTGCGACGCTAAAACAAGTGTTTTTGGACTGTTTTGAGGTTGTGGTGGCACATTTTGGTCCTCCGAAAATCCCCAAATGCCTTGAAAATGGGTTGTTTTGGTACCCAAAATGGGTCAAAAATGGCTCAAAACCCCATTTTTCCAAACTTCATCCTAGACCATTTGGGGTGCACAAACGGGTGAAATGAGCCCATTTTGAGCCCATTTTGGGGAATTTTGGCCCCTCAGAAGTCCAACAAAAGCCTTGAAAGTGGGCCTTGTGGTGATGGGGTTCACTTGCATGTTGATTTCACTTTGTCAAGAGTCATCAATGTGTGAATCATTCTTGATGTCCCTCACCAGTTAGAGCTGATGTTCCCTCCCCCACTAGCTCGGTCCCAATATTCAGTCTTGATTAGGGTTAGGGCTAGGGTTAGGGTCACCGAGCTGGTGGAACCAGTCTTGGTTTTATAACCCTTTTTAGTGTCTAGGGTGGACCTACCAGGTTTAGCAGCAGCAGCAACAAGCAGCAAGCAGCAGCAAGCAGCAAGCAAGCAGCAGCACGCGCGAAATGGGGAAAAATCAGAACTCTGTCGTGGTGCTTCGGATTTGGCTGAAATTTTGGTGGATGATACCTATGGGTGTGAGGGACAACCCTACAAAGTATGAGCCAGAAACTCAACGGTGGCGGCCGGGAACAGCTGTCGCAAGTGGCGGACCTCAGTTTCAAAAACTGCAGTTTAGGGCCAAAACAGCCATTTTTGGCCAAAAAATCCCTAGAACCCATTCAAAACGGCCAAACAAAGGGAAACGGTGGGTACACTGCACGTGCGGCTTGACTTTCCTGTGTCAACGAGCCCTTTGCGGCCCTCTAACTCCACCATATGTCCCGGAAACGGCCCAAAAAGGCCCCCAGAAGCCCCAAATTTTGTGCAGATTGGCTGGCGACAGCCACGAACCAAGAACAGGCCATATCTTTGGCTACATGGTCCAAAACGCGATTCCAAGTGCACCTAGTCCACCCGCAACCCCCCTCTTTTTGCGGTATCCACCCCTCAAAATTGCCCAAATGAACGCCTAGACCCCCATACATAGCCCCAGCAGGCTGCGGCAAGCTGCGAGCTCAAGCCCAAACAGGTGGGTGCCCAAATGGGTCAACAGGGTCCGAAAGGGGCAAAAAATGACTTTTTTCAAAAATGATCCTACACCATGTGTGATGCTAAAACAAGTGTTTTTGGACTTTTTTGAGCTTGTGGTGGCCCATTTTGGTCCTCCGAAAATCCCAAAATGCCTTGAAGATGGGCTGTTTTGGGACCAAAAATGGGTCAAAAATGTGTCAAAAACACATTTTTCCAAACCTCATCCTAGACCATTTGGGGTGCACCAACGGGTGAAATGAGCCCATTTTGAGCCCATTTTGGGGGAATTTGGCCCCTCGGAAGTCCAAAAAAGCCTTGAAAGTGGGCCTTGTGGTGATGGGGATCACTTGCAAGCTGATTCCACTCTATCAACGGCCTTCAATGTGTGACTCATTGGTGTCCCTCACCATTCATATCTAATGTTCCTTCCCTAACCAGCTCGGTCCCAATATTCAGTCTTGATTAGGGTTAAGGTCACCGAGCTGGTGGAACCAGTCTTGGTTTTATAACCCTTTTTAGTGTCTAGGGTGGACCTACCAGGTTTAGCAGCAGCAGCAGCAAGCAGCAGCAAGCAGCAGCAAGCAGCAAGCAGCAGCACGCGCGAAATGGGTAAAAATCAGATTTCCGTCGTGGTGCTTCAGATTCGGGTGAAATTTTGGTGCATGATACCTATGGGTGTGAAGTACAATCACACAAAGTTTGAGCAAGAAACTCAACGGTGGCGGCCGGGAACAGGATTCGCAAGTGGCAGACCTCAGTTTCAGAAACTGCAGTTTAGGGCCAAAAACAGATATTTTTGGGCCAAAAATGCCCTGGAACACATTCAAAACGGCCAAACGAAGGGAAACGGTGGGTACACTCCACGTGCCGCTTGACTTCCCCGTGTCAACGAGCTCTTTGCGGCCCTCTAACTCCATGATATGCCGCGGAAGCGGCCCAAAAAGGTCCCCAGAAGCTCCAACTGCCGATAGCCACAAACCAAGAATAGGCCATATGTTTGGCTACATGGCTCAAAATGCGATTCCGAGGGCACCTACTCCACCCGCAACCCCCCACGTTTTGTGGTTTCCACCCCTCAGAATTGCCCAAACGGACGCCTAGACCCCAATAACTAGGCCCACTAGGCTGTGGCAAGCTGCAAGCTCAAGCCCAAACAGGTGGGTACCCAAATGGGTCAACAGGGTCCGAAAGGGGTAAAAATATGACTTTCCGCAAAAATGATCCTAGACCATGTGCGACGCTAAAACAAGTGTTTTTGGACTGTTTTGAGCTTGTGGTGGCCCATTTGGGTCCTCCAAAAATCCCAAAATGCCTTGAAAATGGGCTGTTTTGGGACCAAAAATGGGTCAAAAATGGGTCAAAAACACATTTTTCCAAACTTCATCCTAGACCGTTTGGGGTGCACAAAAGGGTGAAATGAGCCCATTTTGAGCCCATTTTGGGGCATTTTGGCCCCTGAGAAGTCCAAAAAGCCTTGAAAGTGGGCCTCGTGGTGATGGGGTTCAGGTGCATTTCACTTTGTCAAGAGCCATCAATGTGTGAATCATTCTTGATGTCCCTCACCATTCATATCTAATGTTCCCTCCCCCACCAGCTCGGTCCCAATATTCAGTCTTGATTAGGGTTAGGGTCACCGAGCTGGTGGAACCAGTCTTGGTTTTATAACCCTTTTTAGTGTCTAGGGTGGACCTACCAGGTTTAGCAGCAGCAGCAGCAAGCAAGCAGCAGCAAGCAAGCAAGCAGCACGCGCGAAATGGGTAAAAATCAGAACTCCGTCGTGGTGCTTTGGATTTGGTTGAAATTTAGGTGCATGATACCTATGGGTGTGAAGTACAATCACACAAAGTTTGAGCAAGAAACTCAACGGTGGCGGTCGGGAACGGGATTCGCAAGTGGCGGACCTCAGTTTCAAAAACTGCAGTTTAGGGCCTAAAACAGCCATTTTTGGGCCAAAAATGCCCTGGAACACATTCAAAACGGCCAAACGAAGGGAAACGGTGGGTACACTCCACGTGCGGCTTGACTTCCCCGTGTCAACGAGCTCTTTGCGGCCCTCTAACTCCATGATGTGCCGCGGAAGCGGCCCAAAAAGGCCCCCAGAACCTCCAACTGCCGACAGCCACAAACCAAGAATAGGCCATATGTTTGGCTACATGGCTCAAAATGCGATTCCGAGGGCACATACTCCACCCGCAACCCCCCACGTTTTGTGGTTTCCACCCCTCAGAATTGCCCAAACGGACGCCTAGACCCCAATAACTAGGCCCACTAGGCTGTGGCAAGCTGCAAGCTCAAGCCCAAACAGGTGGGTACCCAAATGGGTCAACAGGGTCCGAAAGGGGTAAAAATATGACTTTCCGCAAAAATGATCCTAGACCATGTGCGACGCTAAAACAAGTGTTTTTGGACTGTTTTGAGCTTGTGGTGGCCCATTTGGGTCCTCCAAAAATCCCAAAATGCCTTGAAAATGGGCTGTTTTGGGACCAAAAATGGGTCAAAAATGGGTCAAAAACACATTTTTCCAAACCTCATCGTAGACCATTTGGGGTGCACAAAAGGGTGAAATGAGCCCATTTTGAGCCCATTTTGGGGCATTTTGGCCCCTGAGAAGTCCAAAAAGCCTTGAAAGTGGGCCTCGTGGTGATGGGGTTCAGGTGCATTTCACTTTGTCAAGAGCCATCAATGTGTGAATCATTCTTGATGTCCCTCACCATTCATATCTAATGTTCCCTCCCCTACCAGCTCGGTCCCAATATTCAGTCTTGATTAGGGTTAGGGTCACCGAGCTGGTGGAACCAGTCTTGGTTTTATAACCCTTTTTAGTGTCTAGGGTGGACCTACCAGGTTTAGCAGCAAGCAAGCAAGCAAGCAAGCAAGCAAGCAGCAAGCAAGCAAGCAAGCAGCACGCGCGAAATGGGTAAAAATCAGAACTGCGTCGTGGGGGTTCAGATTCGGGTGAAATTTTGGTGGATGATACCTATGGGTGTGAAGTACAATCACACAAAGTTTGAGCAAGAAACTCAACGGTGGCGGCCGGGAACGGGATTTGCAAGTGGCGGACCTCGCTTTCAAAATCTGCACTTTAGGGCCAAAAACAGCCATTTTTGGGCTTAAAAAGCCCTAGAACACATTCAAA
This sequence comes from Eutreptiella sp. 'Long Island Sound 2002', assembly GCA_964036045.1. Classification (NCBI taxonomy): domain Eukaryota; phylum Euglenozoa; class Euglenophyceae; order Eutreptiales; family Eutreptiaceae; genus Eutreptiella; species Eutreptiella sp. 'Long Island Sound 2002'. The sequence continues at coordinate 51,782,401 of OZ038386.1, forward strand.
ACGGCCAAACGAAGGGAAACGGTGGCTACTCTGCACGTGCGGCTTGACTTCCCTGTGTCAACGAGCTCTTTACCGCCCTCTAACTCCATGACATGTCCCCGAAACGGCCCAAAAAGGCCCCCAGAAGCTTCAAATGCCGACAGCCACAAACCAAGATCACGCCATATCTTTGGCTACATGGCTCAAAATGCGATTCCGAGGGCACCTACTCCACCCGCAACCCCCCACGTTTTGTGGTTTCCACCCCTTAGAATTGCCCAAACGGACGCCTACACCCTCGTACTTAGGCCCACTAGGCTGCTGCAAGCTACAAGCTCAAGCCCAACAAGGTGGGAGCCCAAATGGGTTAACAGGGTCCAGTAGGGGCAAAAAGATGACTTTTCTCAAAAATGATCCTAGACCATGTGCGACGCTAAAACAAGTGTTTTTGGACTATTTTGAGCTTGTGGTGGCCCATTTAGCTCCTCCGAAAATCCCAAAATGCCTTGAAAAAAGGCTGTTTTGGGACCAGAAATGGGTCAAGAATGGGTCAAAAACGTGTTTTTCCAAAAATCATCCTAGACCATTTGGGGTGCACAAACGGGTGAGATGAGCCCATTTTGAGCCCATTTTGGGGCATTTTGGCCCCTCAGAAGTCCAATAAAAGCCTTGAAAGTGGGCCTCGTGGTGATGGGGTTGACTTGCAAGCTGATTTCACTTTGTCAAGAGCCATCAATGTGTGAATCATTCTTGATGTCCTTCACCAGTCAAAGCTAATGTTCCCTCCCCCAGCAGCTCGGTCCCAATATTCAGTCTTGATTAGGGTGAGGAGCAGGCTGAGGGTTGTGGTGGGCGTTAGAGTCAAGGTTGGGTTCAAGTATAGTGTTGGGGTGCTCCACCGCCTGGGCGGGGAGGGATGCTACGTGGGCAAGGGGAATGAAAAAAAATTTTCGGGCGCCTTCGGCGCCACCCTATGTATGGCTAGTAGCCATGGACCCTTGGTAACTAAGTGGGCCCGGAGGGCCCGGAGGGGGGGGGGGGGGTGGTCGCGTACCGGGACCGAGGAGACGGCCCCCCCGTGGCCGTGGGCTGCATTGTCTTGCAGATCTCGTGAATCCGAAGAGGCGCAAGACGGAAGCAAGCCGTGGTGGACAGATTGATGTTGATGTCCGTTCGAAGTGCAGCTCGCAGACAAGCATAATTGCCATCCATGATGCACGGGGGGATGAGGGACGGGGAGAAATGGGGGGAGGGTGAGCAGAATTTCTGCTTGGGCCAGCAGCACGATAGTGCTGTCGAGAGAGGGAGGGATCGGAGTGGCCACCTGATTTTTGACACATATGGTGTTGAAACTATGAACCAGTAATGCGAATGTGCACATCTTCGACGTTCAGCTTTTTTTTGTTTTGCATTGTGCCATGTGCAGGGCTGCAGGGAGGGATGTAACTCATGGGAAACATCAAACTAAAACTTTAAAATACCTGCTTCTGTCTGACTGACTGCTGGCCTGGCTGTCTGACTGATTGGCTGACTGTCAGCCTCTCTCCGAGGTGCACTGCCGAAGGCAATGGAATTTCTGGTGTCCCTCAACATGTGTCCTTTTTTTGGCGCGGTCCGAATATTCAGTCTTGACTGGGGTCACCGAGATAGTTTTAACCATCTAGGTTTTATGACCCACTCTAGGGTCCAGGGTGCAGCGACCAAGTTTAGCAAGCAAGCATCAACATCGACAAGCACGTACGACATGGGCAAAAATCAGAAATCGGTTCAGGGGACACGCAAACACCCGTCAGCAAAGTTGTTGACGGGTTGACAGGTGGGTCTAAAACAAAGGTGCTTTTCTTCAGTTTCAGGTGTTTCCCCCCCCCCCCCCCGTTTTTTGTTTTTTTTTTGGGCACAACTTACTACCAAAAGCCCATTTTGGGGGGGTTTCAAGGGGGGTATGCGGTATGGGGCCACGAGGCAACGGATACTGGGCTCGCATACGCCCCCGTGTCACAGGCACATGGTCATAACCACATTGTTCAGTGTTTTTCTCGCTGCACTGCAGCGCAGACCAGTTCTGTACCACACCAGGTGGTTGCTGACTGTGCTTGGACTTCGGTCATCTGGACACTGAGGTCAGCTCGCACCCACCACCCTCCCACAATGCCGGTTAGTCCCTAACCCTTGCCCTGCAGGTCGTGCTCATGCTGCCCCTGTCATGCTCTTGCTCTCCGGCACGTGAGGACGTGTCGTACCCGAACTTCGGGGGCACAAAGGCGCCTGTGGTGACGCAAAGGCGTCCCAACTTTGCATCAAAAGTTTTGGCGGCCGGTCACCTCAACTGGTCATTGCTGTTCTGTGTGTGGCGCATACCTTTTCAGCCCCACACCTTGTGTGCTCTGGCCGCCTACATTTCCATGTCTACTCGCTCCCTTTACCCTCACATGGGCCGCATTCTCCCTACCCTTGTCTTGTTCGGGCTTCCCGACACGGTACGACGTGTCGCACCCGTGCTCCTGGGGCGCAAAGGCGCCTCGTTGTTTCTTCATTGTACTGCTCTTTACTGCCATGGCGTCCCATACACCTTGGTCAGCTCGAACCCACCACCCTCCCTTTGCGCCGGTTAGCCCCCGTCTCTTGCTCTGTGGGTCTCTCTCCCTCTCTCTCTCTCCTACCCTCTCTCTCTCTCTCTCTCTCCTTCTCTCCGTTCCTCTCCCACTGTGTCCCACTCTCTCTCTCTCTCTCTCTCTCTCTCTCTCTCTCTCCTCTCCGTCCCCCTCCCATTGTATCCCACTCTCTCTCTCTCTCGCATAAAAGGGGGTTTCGGGACGTTCGGTGGCTTTCTATCTCCCCCGGGGTTCGAACCCTCCTCTACAGGACAGAAGTGGTGCGGTATATCCACTGGGCCACGACGAGTTGTTATCCGCATCACTGCTCTGATCAGTCCAGCTTCCCCCCGTGTGTCATCCCCTGTCATGCATATCGCCTTTCGCATGGGGGTGTGCTCGGCATTGTGTAGAGGAACCACACAGCGTCCCCGGGTACCGGGTCCGCCTGTCTGAAGAGCGTTCTCTGGAATAGCCTCAAGAGGTCAGCTCGGCCCGCCAGCCACACATGCATGCAGTCTCCAGTTCTGCTCACGGAGGAGGGCACCGCTCTGTGTCCCTCTGCCGTCAGACAGTGGAGGATCGCCTCCCACTGGAACGGGTGCCACTTGCCTGCACTTTTGGGTCGCCACTGGACCTGCATGTTCGCCAGAGCCTGAGTCTTCAGGGTCCAGTTGATTTGGACCATCACCGAGTAGAGCTCCTGATTGCTCATCAGCAATGGTTCCCCATGATTGTCCACAATCTCACAGTGCATCCTGGTGCTGTGTGGTTGGTCCAGTCGGAGCCAGATGTGTTGATTGCGGGCCCAGGCCATTGTGGTCAGCTCTGCTTCGACCGCCCTCAGTCCTTCATTCGCAATGGTGTCCAGCCGGCTCAGTGCTTGCACCTTGAAACGCTGGCGTTCTTGCTGAGGCTTAACCTTCTTTGGGGCTGGCTGGATGTGTGTGTAAGGGCCATGCCGTTGCTGACGTGGTCCCTTCTCCTTCCATGTCCTTCCCGGCGGCATTACGCCCGGAAGCTCTTCCGCGACAGGACACGGAGTTCGGCCGCTTTGTTGTCGCTACTGTGTGCTGCTGCACGCCGCGACAGGGCGCGGCTCTTGTGTCGAAAAGCTCTGCGTCAGAACGCAGATTTCAGACATGCAGGCATTGCCGGGCTTGAAACCTCTGAGATATCCGCACCAGAATGCAGGGACTACAGGTGCTGTCATTATCGACCCTGTCCTGGGTTCCTGCTTTTCCTGGGCTTTCGCTTCTTACGCTGCCGCCTGGTGTCGCTCACATCTGTGCTGAAGGACAGTGTTTCCGCTGCAGACAGTTCATTCGGCAAACCTCCCTGGTGTGTGTGTCCTGTCCTTATGTCCTCACTTTCCGAACTGCTTGAGGTGTATGGACCCATTCCAGGTGGCGCTCGTTCCCCGGATGCTTCCCCTGTCAGCTCATCACTATCCATGGGTACCATACCCAGGGATGACCAGAGTGCCTTGGTGTCCTCTGATTCGGATCCTGACCCTCCCCTCAACCCTACCGTGGATTCCGACCCTGATGATGAGTGCGGTGCAACATGCTGAGACCACAGTGGGCTCGAGCACATGCCTTCCATCGCCAATCCATTTGCCACCTCATTCCCCTGCACGTTGACATGTGCTGGGACATGCTCCCACCTGACTTCTCTTCCTGGCGTCGCCATTTCCTGGAGCAGCATTTCCTAGACGGGGACGTGGACCAGCAGCTTTACAGACGTGGTTGTCCATCCCTTTGACTTCCAGTGCTGGGCCCTGCCAGTCGCTCCCAGCTGCAGCTACTGTGAGTTGGTGAGGATTGCCAGTTTTGGCACCCAGAACCCCTGTAGGGCTTCTAGGGCTGCCCAAAGCTCCGCTCCGTTGTTTGTTTGCCTGTGGCGTGTTGGTACATAGCCGCAGAAGCGCACCTCTGGACCTTGCTCGTCTTCCGCTGCGGATACGCCAAAGCCCCGAGCCCTGCGCATGTCCTTGTGGCTCAGTCGTTTTGACGACCCGTATGTGTACACAATCATGTAACCCTTTGCAACCGGTTCTGCAATCAGATCTTGCACTCCTTGTAGCACTCCCGGGCCTGCCTGCCTCGGGCGCTTCGGGCGTGATTCCGTTTCCCTATGCCAACTGTGTTTGTCGGCTGTGCGCTCTTGCGTGAAGCACTCCGTGTGTGTTTGCCACCATGCACTCAATCCCCCATGTACTCGTACTTCCCCTTGTCGCGGCTGCACTCCAGTATCTCAAAGTTGCTCCAGTGACTGCTGGAAGCCTCTCCACTGTTCCCTGCGCTCTCCTGAGTAAAACCCCACCCATTCACACAGCTCCCTTAGCCAGGTTGTCAGGTATGATGTGAACACCGGTGATGCTCCCGCTTTGACTTCGCATCGGTGTCGCCACTGGGCACTTCTTGCCGACCACATTGCCCGGCCTTGATTCGTGTTCAGCAACCACTCCTGGTGGTCAGACTCCATCATATCTCGGACTGCAGACTTCCCGTTCCCAGTTTCCACCGGGCCATAATAGTGCTGTATAACCGCCGCCGCTGCTTTGAACATGGGGCACTCGGCCATCGCGTGCTTGACCGTCTCCTTTTGACACGAAGTTTTTGACGTCCACCCCGATGTCCCGAAAGCCCAATGTCCCGAATGCGGTATGGGGGGGGGGGGGGGTTGGGCTAGGGTGATTTGGTGCCATGAACCATCGTACCCTGTGTTTTTTTTTGCTTTACTTGCTATTTTTGGCTACACATCATTGTGTTTTTCCGTTTTTTCGGTTTTTTTGTATCAATAATCCAGGGAATCTAACCTCATGCTCGCTATAGGTACCGGTGTGCCCATTTTTGCCCTTGCTAGCCTCTGCTGGTGTACGAGGAATTTTAAATTATTAGTCTGTTGTTTGCCATGGGTCCCAATGTCCCAATTTTTGCCCTTGCTGGTGTCTGCTGGTGTACTACACAGTTTGGGTTTTTTGTCAGTGGCAGACTGGGGTCCAAGCAGTGGGGAGCACCGATGTTCGCAGGGAAAGAAGTAGCCGAATGGCAACGCAGCCGACTGCGGACTTTTTGGTCGCGGGTTCGAATCCCGGTCGGGAAAATGTGGTGGGGCGCCGCCGCCGACGATAGTCGACCGACCAGGACCCGAACCGCCGACCAAAAAATTGCAGTCGGCTGCGTTACCATTCGACCGAGGGTTGATGTGACAGCGGTGTGCCTCCCCACTACTGGGAGCCTTCTAAGCGAAAACTTTTGACCCCCACCCCCCCGCCCCCCCCCCCCCCCCCCCTCAAAACAGTGATATCCGGTTTTAGGGGATAGAGGCCTCAGAATCAAAACATCCATTGGGGGATTGTCTTATTGCGCAAAATAATGATTTTACAAAGGCCTTTACAAAGGACAAGCACTTGATCTAACAACCTCTCTTCGAGGTGATTGTTCGTGCTATTGCCGCCCTATACCCCGCCCCCCCCTGAAACCTTCCTGGCTTGCTTTGCTCGCTTTAGAGACATGACCCTAAAGCCATCCCCCCCCAAAAGCCTTCCCGCTCGCTTTAGAGACATGCCCCTACAGCCATCCCCCCCCAAAAGCCTTCCCTACACCCTTCCTTGCTCCCTTCGTTTCCTCCAGAGGCATCCCCCCACCAACACCCCCCCCGCATCCCTCCCTTGTACCCCCCCACCCCCCAAAAAAACCCTTCCTTGCTCACTTGAGGGACAAGCCCCCCCCCTTGCATCCCCCTTGGACCCCCATGTACTGCTGCACCCAGTCCCCAAATTGCCCCTTTCAAGGCTTTTTGGGAACTTGCATGGGCTAAAAACAGACAAGTATGGCTCAAAATAGCCCTACACCACTTGAGCACCCCAAGTAGTCCAGGAACAACTATGTAATAGGTCACTTTTGGCCACTTGAGGACCCCCAATGGACCCCCGTAAATTCACACAGAGCAAAAAAGCCAAACTAGGTTCACTTCTGGGGATGTCCTGACACAGTACTATGGCCCAATAAAATGGATGAGTACCGCCACGATGTCTAGAGCATGTTGACTCCCGGGGAGCACAACCGCAAACTTGTTCTGAACGGGTGAACACACACACTACACCCACACTTAGTCTCAGGACTAACTCTGCTCCACATGCACGGTACGCCATTTAGGTGGAAATATTCACCGCTAGTTTGCTAGGTCTCCGTGCAGCGTTCATAGAGGGTATTATGCCTGCACATATGGGGTCATTTCACTATCCGCATGATTTTCTGTTGTTGGGCCATAAAGCAACGGATAAAGAGCTCTCATATACCCCCATGTCACAGGCAAATGGTCATCGCCACAAACCTCGGTTCATTGTTCGACTTGCTGCAATGCAACATACCTCAGAAGAGGGCCAAATGTTGCCTTGAGTTCACCGTGGTTAGCGGCTATCAAATTTTCCTAGCCTTTCAGGGTGAGCTCTTTCCCCCCCTATTGTGCCGGTTATGCGCGGCATGTAGGGGCCACACCCAGTTTCCCGGCACCAAAAGGTCACTAAAAGGCTCCATGGCAGACCGACCGGGGCTCGAACCCGCGTTTTGTGGCGTGTCTGCGCGGTGCATTTCCGGAATGCTATATCGCCGTCACCGATGACCCACCCACTTGCAAAATCTCTTCGCCAAACTGGGGTTCGCAATCCATTATGCTCCGCATACCGCAGAGAGGGCCGGCTCCGTCGCCTCCACGGTCGGCGGGCCTGGCCTGCAACCCTGAGAGCATCAGGGTGTGTGTACCCGGTGCATTTCATGTTTGCTCCCTTTGCAGTATCCCTTTCGGCATGTGGTCCAGTCCACCACCATTTCTTCCGTTTAGTCACCTTCCAGCGCTAACCAACGGCGACAACCCATGCCAACAGCATAGGCGGGGGATAGGGACGATTAAGGGTGCTGCATTCCTCATCAAAAATGTGAGCCTACAAGCGCCCGATGGGAGCAAGATATTTGTGGACCATAACACTAAACCAACCCACTACGAGCCCCCGGGGTTCAAATCAATCCCAAAGAAACCCCGGGCTGGGTTTCTGTCCATTATGGTACTACGACAATGTGGCTATTTACTATGCACCCCTTCCCCATCAGTTCCAATGGTGTGGACAAAGAGATGTTCGGTGTGTCCCAACCATCCTTGGGGTTCCAACCCCCAACAGAAAATCGACGTTTGGTGTGTTTCCATTGTACTAACCCATTCTATGCCTCATGGGAGGGGAAGTGCCTCACCGTTTCCTGGATTCCCTGACATCCAAAGTCCGACCCTGGCCCATTCCCTCAAGGGGCCCTGAGCCTCCATCCTCAACGGGGGGTGGCGTATGCAGTGTGTCACTTTTGGTACTTATGGGTCGCACCGAAGTGAAGCACGGGGGTTGGTAGGTGGGTCATTGGCCCCTTCATGATCTAGCGGACGTTCCGGTGGTCCTCCTGCCTTGTCGAGGAATTCTTTAAGGGTTCTGACACACAGTCGCATCCATTGGGCCACTCTATCGTCCTAGACAAACTCCTCCAGCGCACCCGGTGTCGTCTCCGGGATGTTCTCCTTTGGCTTGATGCTGGTACGCTGCAGTTCCATGCGCAGTTGTTCAATGTCCTGTGCCTGAGCCTTCATGGCAGCCGCCATGCTCTGTACGTCGAGCGGCGCCCCATTGTCTGCGTCCCCCATTCTGATTGGTGCTCACACACAGTACACGCAACAACAAAAAAAACAAAAAACGCAAAGAAAACTGCCTGAAAATGAGAAGGCAAACAATTGTTTGGGCACAAACAAGGGATTGTGCTTCCGATTCCGTCCAGTCCTCGGACTCTGATTCCCGCCGTCTCCCCGACGCGTAGCCCCGCCACCATCAACAGCACCGCTGCTGCCACCACCGCCTACTCAGTAGGGTGCTTGGCCTAGGAAGCCATTGTTTGCGGGGCCTCAAACGATCCCCACAAGACCATCCCGTCGTCCTAGGCGTTCTCCACCCCCTTGACATACTTCCAGAAAAATTTGGGTACCGCATTTGTAGCGATGCCCATGGACACCACCCATGTTGCTGCACAGAGTACCGTTTTGATAGTGCTTGGGCTTCTCCCCAGGGCCATTTCTACTTGGTGTTACTCTTCAAGTATCTTCCACTCCGGCTCGTTTGCAGCCGCTGTATGCCGCCTCCCGAGTTTTCGGAGTCTAGACGCGAACGTCCCCGGCGATGATATCTTCGAAGCGAGGGCCAGCAGGGTTCGCTTGTCCGGAGGTTCACCAGTTTTGCGTTGTTGCAGGAAGCCCCCCAGGACTGCTGCTGTTGTGTGGTATGTTGGCCATGACTCCGGGAATCCCAACTGATTTTCTTCTTCTGAGTGGTCGCACTCGTCGCTCTCCTCTCCTCCGGCATCTTCCGTGCTGCGCCATGCGGTGTGTGTAACATGGGTTCTCTTTCGCTCAACCCCAGCGACATGATGCGGAGACATTTCACTCCCCTTGCAGCGTAGGGGATTTTCCTTCCAAGCTCCAAGTCTCTCCGGGATCCGTCTTGGTGACGGATAGTGCCCCGAGGCTCCCTCCATCGCCTAGGATCTCGCCTCGTTAAACTAGGTCAAAGGCCCACACCCAATGCCCTTTGCCGCATTCTCAGCACTTCTCCTGCGGGTCATTTTGCACATTGTATGTGTCGCCTGCTTTAGTCGTGTAGAACTTGTGTCCGTCATACTCCACAAACCAAAAAAAAACCCGCTTTGATTTTTCCTCGGTACTTTCTTCCTCCCCTGCCCAACATCTGTTCAACCGACAGGGTATGCTTTTTGCTCGGCCTAGATGCTTGCGACTGCAAGCTTCTGCCTCCATGTTCGTGGCGTTCCGTTGCTTTTGGTGGTACTTATTTGCGTAGGATTCTTTTGTATCCCACCTTGTTGCCCAAACTTCATGGCTGAGGAATTGGATCAGTTTCATCCCTTGCGGCTCTTCTGGGTCCTTAGAGAGCCGCACGAGGGCGGCTCTGAGCTTCTCTATCCACTTTGGGACACCTTGTTCCGATAGCACGGTTTCTACCGCTTCCTCCGAGAGTTATAGGTGTACCTTTTCTTTGTCATGCTCGCCTAGCTTGGATTCCAGTTCTTTTATTCGCCTGCCTGGTTCCTCAACCACTGGATCAGAGTTGTTTCCACCTTCCACGGGTTTGGCGGCCCATACGAAAGTCACATTGGTGCGTGACCCCACAACGCGAATTAGGAATCCCTTATCCGTATACAGGGCATACGCTGCCAGCTCTCGCAAGATATCCCGGTCTGTGAATTCCAAGTCTTTTGACATGGCTGGGATCATGTCCCTGACGATGTACTTCTCCAACGCAGCATTTCCCATTTTGAGGCCCGCGGCCGCTGACGTTTTGGCCAGGATTAGTCCATCCACCGCCTACAGGAAGACTTCGAATGCCATTGCCACAAAGTTGGAAGGTTCCTGAATCAAGTCTTGGTCCACAATGACTAACATCACATCGCGCCGCTACCGCCCTTCGCCTTCAGCCAGGGGCCTGAACTCCCCATATCGGAAGTCAATTCTCTGCGCATGGGCCGCTTCATACGCAGAGATTGCCTTGAGTAACTTAGAGTCATCGCCTGCAAATCCGCTGCCTGCTCTAAGTAGGCGTAACCATTCCTCTTTGTGCACGCCAGCATCCTGTCCAATACCTCCACTACTGCTCTGGCCAGTCGACTCCTTTGCTGTTGATGAAGGTTCTGTTTTACTGAGTGAGTACGACCTGGATGAATGTTGGTCTTGCTTCGTGATTCATAGGAATGCAGCGGGGAGGGGGGGCAGTGACCACCCAAATACAAATGTATTGTGAAATCAGAATGCACATGCATGGAAAATCTGGCAATTCCCTACGGTGAAACCTTGAATGCCCACAAGGTCCGTTGCTGCTGTGCGGTAGGTTGGCCATGACGCTCGGAAGCCACACTGATTTTCATCTTCTGCATGGCAGGACTTGTCGCTCTGCTCTCCCCCGGCATCTCCCTTGTTGTGCCTTCTCTCCTCTTCAGTCCCAGCGGCAAGATATCAAGACGTTTCGCTCCCCTTGCGGCCGGACGTCGGGGGTTCCTTCCAAGCTCCAGTTATCTCCGGGATCCATCCCTGAGACTGAGCGTGACCCTAAGCTCCCTCCACCGCCTTGGATCTCACCCCGTCAAACCAGGTCGCAAGTCCAGACCTAGTGCCCTTTGCCGCATTCTCTGCACTTCTTTTGCGGGTCATTTTATATGTTGTATGTGTCGCCCGCCTTTGTCATGTAGAATTTGCCGCCCTCATACTCCACAAACCAAAAGTACCCTGCTTTGGTTTTTTCTCAGTACTCTCTTCCTCCCCTGTCCAACATCTGTGCAACCGACATGTTGTGCTTTTTCCTTGGCCTAGACCCTTGTGACTACGAGCTTCTTGAACCATTTTCTTGGCGTTATTTTGATTTTTGGTGGTATTTATTTGCGTAGGATTCGTTTGTATCCCACATCGTTGCCCAGACCTTGTTGCTGACAAATTGGACCCGTTTCATTCCTTCCGGCTCTTCTAGGTCCTTAAATAGCCGCACGAGGGTGGCTCTGAGTTTCTCCATCCACTTTGGTACACCCTCTTCCGAGAGCAGGGTTTCCACCGCTTCCTGCGACAACTTCGGGCGCACCTTTTCTTTTTCGTGCTCTTCCAGCTTGGATTCCAATTCTGTTATGTGTTTGCTCCATTCCTCAACCACAGCATCCGTGTTTTTCCTCCTTCATATGTTTGGCTCCCCGCACAAAAGTCAGGCTAGCTCCTCATCCTACAAAGCGAAATTCAAACCCTTTGTCCGAGTACAGTGCATACGCTGCAAGCACTCGTAAAGAGTCGTGATCTGTGAATCCCGTCGTCTGACATGGTTGGAATCATGCAACGTCCGTTGATGCTTTGGCCAAGACGAGTCCAGCCACCGCCGACAGGAAGACCTCGAATGCCACTGCCACAAAGGTGGAGAGTTACTTAATCAGTTCGTGGTCTAGGCTGATTGACATAACATCGCGTCTCGGCTGCCCTGCCCAATCAGTCAAGGGTTCGAATTCGACTCATGGGATATGAATTCTCCGCGCGTGGGCCGCTTCGTAGGCGCAGATTGCTTTTGATAATCAGAATCATCACCCGCGAACCCGCTGGCCTCTCTGTGTTGACGAGCCATTCCTCATTTCTCTTTGATTCCATCCAAGGCCTCAAATACTGCCCTAGCCACCCAATCAACTCCTTTGTTGTGGATGAAGGTTTGGAGCTCTTGGGTGAGTACGAAGTGGATGAAAGTTGGGCGTGCTTCGTGGTTCATAGCAATGCAGCGGGGATGGGGGGCAATGACCAGCCAAACATAAAAATATTCGGAAATCAGAAATGGACATGCATGGGAAATCTGGCGATACCCTACCGTGAATCCTTGAGTTGGGGTGGAGGTCGTGTTGTGACGTGTCCGTGTATGCGCCATTTGACGCTAAGTTTTACACTAACTCCAAAATGCACTGCACACATGCACGACAGTATCCGGTGCTTTATTTTATGTGAACCAGACGACAGTCAATGCCACCCAGGCATACTCCAGCCATACAAACAAAGCAGAGTCCTGAAGACCCACACACTGATGGGTAAAGATACACAAGGGTGGGCAAGTGGGCCCATCACCTATGGTAGCAAATCAAAAATGCACTGAGACAAGCACAGCACCTATGTACACTGTCACCTGTACATTTCGGACTGGCAATGCAAATCATGCTGACACATTCCGTTGATCGTTCAAAACCTCTGTTTTTACAATAAAAACATCCCTTTTACACTAACTTCAAAATGCACTGCATAGATGCACGACAGTATCCAGTGCTTTATTTCATGTGAACTAGACGACAGTCAATGCCACTTAGGCATACTCCTACCCCAGAGAAATGGATATTTCTTTCGACGGTCTCTGTCATCGTCACAGACGCACCAGCTGTCCATCCAGAGCTACCTACTCCGGAAAGCATAGACCACAAAAACAGGACACACGTCCCCAAGATCAAACAAAATCAAAGAAATAACAAACATCACGCAGTCCAGAGCAAGGCAGAACTCTGCCCCCCCCCCCCTGTGTGACATTCCGTCTGGTTGTTGCTCCATTACGGGGCCCTGGACGGTCACCCGTTCTTCCCTTCGCATGTTGCGTCGGGTCGCTACTTTCTGTCGGCCGCTGCGGCCGGTGCTCTTGTTGGTGTCGTTTCCGCGTTCGCGGAGTCCAGTAGTTGGCGTGTTGGGACTGTGCTGAATGTGGCATGGTGTGCCGTTTGCGTGTCAGCGGCGCCCAATAGTTGGCGTATTGAGGATGTGCTGGTTGTTGCCGGGGTCGTTTGACTGTGTTTGCTGTCCACACACCTCTGTCCACAGGCCGTCCATCGCCTGCCTCGCTGTGTTTCTGTGCGGCCCACGTGCCCTGTTCCTCCACGCGCTGTCCGGGCCGTCCACCATATGTTCTTTTCCCCCTCACGGTTGGTCTGCCCCTGATGGGCTCCCACTCCTGTTGCGCCCCCCCCCCCCCCCCCACTGACCTGCAGGTCACGGGAAAGGAGCTACAGTTTTACACTAACTCCAAAACGAGCTGCAAACATGCACGAAAGAATCCTGTGCTTCCTGAAACCAGGCGACAGTCAATGCCACTCAGGCATACTAAGGGTGGGCAAGTGGGCCCATCACCCATGGAAGCAAATCAAAAATGCACTAAAACATGTATTGCACTATTGTACACAGGCCGCAGCATATCGCAGACAGGCAGTACAAATAATGCAGACAATTTTCGTTAGTCGCTCAAAACCTCTATTTTTACAACAAAAACATCACTTTTACACTAACTCCAAAACGAGCTGCAAACATGCACGACAGAATCCCGTGCTTTTTGAAACCAGACGACAGTCAATGCCACTCAGGCATACTCCTACCTCAGAGAAATGGATATTTCTAAAGACAGTCACTGTCGTCGTCACATACGCACCAGCTGTCCACCCGACCTTCCAAACTGGAAAGCACATACCGGTAAAATAGGACGAATGTCCCCAGAACACTCATCATTAAGCATCAGCACTGTACGCCTTCTCCTGCTGCGCCCTTCAAGCCCCATCAACAGCCACAAAGGCCAAAGGGACCATCTAGGCAGTCAACTAGAAACCGGCGTCCAGCACCCCCCCCCCCTGTTCACTGGCCTGCAGGCCAGGGAAAAGGAGCTACCGATGCAAAATACGGAAACGATCTAGGCAGCTCCTTCCACATCACATACCTGTCTTCTGCCGCTGTCGTGCATGCCTCTCGGTCAACGAATCAAGGCCTGCGGCTCGGCGGATCCGCCGGATTTTTATCCCATGGGACATAAAAAACAGCTAACTGCACCCTGCTCCAGTGCCGCCACCAAAATAGCCGGCGCAAAATACGGTTCTGCACAGGCAAAGCCGTTCCACATCGCAAACCCAAAACCTGACTTCTGGCTACCAAATCGTCTGAACCTACAGCCACCCTACGCCAACCTTTATATTCTGCTATCTTGAACGCTTGCACCAAAGCCAATAACTCTGCCTGTTGAAGCGAGTCAACCCAAGCAGGGCACTTATAGCACCTGGTTCCACTTCGAGGCACAAAAAACCCATAACGGAAGCCGCGTTTGGACCTAGGAACGGCGTTGGCAAAAATAATAAAATCGTGCACTGAACATGGAGGCCCCCGCCACACGTATGGATGGCCACCATAACACTGGGGCAAAACAACAAACACCACTGCCGTAAGCAACGGCCTCACCAACCTAAGTGGAACCTTTTGCTCACCAGACAACTTCCACCTGTAAGCTCCCGCCAAAAACGGGGCAGTTCCTCCCTGCGGACGCAAAGCCCACTCCAACCTCCCGAAAATATTTCAAACCCCTTTTTGCGCATAAGACCCATCCTCAGCCTGAGCCAACTCCGCAGCAAAGCAGTCACCATTCCTTTCCTATTCTCAATCCGCCTCCTCTTAGTGTCAAAAATGTTCCCCACAAAATCGAGCACCCTAGTTGGCTCCAAGCTGGACTTTGGGATGGCCACAAAACGAGCCCTCTGCGACCTGCCCCTCAACCTACTCACTGCCCTTTTCAGATCTCTGCGCGCCCCTGTCGCTAAAATATCATCAAGAGAGTAAACGGGAGCACCCGCAGATCAAAAACAGAATTTTCTGCCAGGGCTCCCATCAATCGCTGGCAAATCACACGGGAACATTTCCAGCCCAAAGGCAGGGAAGACCAAGCATAACTCTGTCTTGAGACCGACACCTGGAAAGTATCTCTCCAACGCTTGGGGATCAAAATGCTCCAATAGCAATTGGACACATCAAACTTAATCATATAAACCCTTTTGCACTTCCGCAGCAACAAACAGTCACGCAATGCCTCCAGCTGGGGCACCACAAATTTGGGGGGAGGGCGACAGTCAGAAGCATTTTGTTTCATGCAATTCATGATGAAGCTGCACTTTTCACTATTCTTCGGAATGGCATGGGCCTTGCCCGACGCACCCAGCGACCGTGGTACTCAACGTAAAGAACCCCCCTCCACCGGGCTCTCCAGCATCTCTGTCACTCCTACTCCTTTGCTATCCCCAACCCCCCCCCCCCCCGTCTCCTTTAATCATTTGCGATATTTCTCCAACAAGGTGTCCGGCACAGCTCTGCACCACAGCGACTCACTGAGCTGTACTCTTCACACTCTCCGATGCCCCTGCCCGCCAGGTCGGGGCTGACTTCCTCGTCTCCGTCTTCATCAGAATAATAGCTCTTCTCATCTTCATCTTCCCATTCATCTCCCGGCATCGCGTCCAAAGCGTGCAGCACAGAGGTCAATGCTCCCAAAGCCTGGGAGCCTGCCACCTCCATTACCCCCGATAACAAGGAGCAACTTCCGCAGAAAAAGAACAGCAGGCGGATACAGTGGTCACCGTCACGGATCCTGTACAAGGTGGCAGCCGGCAAGGGAAAGTTCACATGGCCGGAAATTGAATGCATTGCATTGGCAGCATTGTCGCTATGCAAGCTGTTACGCATCGGAGAGGCATGCACAGCCCACCGGAGCGGGTTGGGTCAACTGGTATTCCAAGGCAAAAAGAGCCGCCCAGGCATCCAAGTGCACAATGTGGGCCTGTGGGCCGACAGGTGGCTGTGCTTCCTCGACGAGGAGAGACGCTGGAGGGGGGGGGGGGGGGGGATGCAGTGGCATACAACTTCTCATCCCCGACCGAATTGGAAGCCCTGTGGGTCGAATTGGTCGCTAGGACGGGGCACAGGTCGTTGCGTTGGCATGTGCACCGACATGGAGGCGCAGCACAGGCATGGGCAGCTGGGGCTCGAGGTCCCCTCCTGCAACTCATGGGAGGGTGGTGTATGCCATAAGTGGCGATCTCGTGTGCAACGCCCACTCACGCCTGGGAATTTGAGAGTAGACGCCGACAGCCAGTCCCAGTGCGTGAAGGAGGGGAAGTCAAAATTGCGTTTGGGGAGGGGTCGGCCCTTCAGTGGTGGGGTACGTGGGTCCGAAGAGAAATCCGTGAACTCGGCCGTGGTTCGGCCGAGAATGGCGCGATACTGGGAAGCGTTGACGTGGCCAAAAAGCGGAGAAGGGCAAAATCGGCAGGACCTGGAGCGTTCGGGTTTGACCCGGAGGCAGTGGAAGATTCGACTGATGAGGGAGAAGGTATTGCAGATGCAGGAGACCAGTGATTTGGAAATTGGAGGGGTACTGAAAAAATTGATGGATTCGAGCCCGAAGGCGTTGGAGAACGATTTGGAAGAGGGTTTGTTGGTCAGGGATTGTGAGAAAATCCAATCCAATCCTCGCACCACGGACTGAATGACCCCTGCTTTTTCCGCCATCCTGAGTCCAGATAGGACCTTCTTGAAAGATGAAGAAAAGATCCGGAGGTCAAAAGAAAAAGAACGCAAAAAGAAGGAGAAGCGGCGGGTCAAGAAGAAGAGCGAGAGGGCGCGCAAGAGCAAGAAAAAAAAATCGTCCAGGTTTGGGAAGTGGAGTGATTCGAGCTCTGATGGCTCTTCGACGTCGGATTCGTCGTCGGGATCCAGCTGTGATGACAGTTCGGATACGGACAACTCCAGTGGTGGAGATCGGAAAGACAGGAGAAGCAGTGGTACTGAGCGCCGATCAAGGCCTAGCCAGTTTGTGTTTCGAGGGATCAACGGCAAGAAACAGTTCAATATGCGGAATGGCCAGTGGCAGGACTGCTGTGGACTGCCGAGTAAGAAATGCAGGTACTGTGGGAAGAGGCACTGGGCGTTCCAGTCCCAGGAATTTGGTTGCAGATGACATGCAGGCTCAAGGAGCAATCATCATTCAAACTGCAACAGTTCTTGTGTTCGAGAGGATATGCTATGGACAATCTAGATGAAGCACAACGTATTCATCCGTCATAAAACTGCATCCATATCTACAATCAAACTGCAACTATCGTGCGTGTTCACCTGATGACTTATAAATCGGCATGTGCTGCCTTCATGCTACATACTGTGTGTCTTACCTCCCACTGCTACCGTGATCAAGCACTCCTTCGGCTCTCAGTTGCTATGGAAGTCCTATGGTGTGTTCTGCCGTGTGTCTGTGTGTTCCATTGCTGTTGCTGTTTCATGGTGCTGTAGTCATTGCGTATGGCTGTATTACGTAGTTGGTGTGAGGGGGCCGGAGGCCCAGCCTCTGATTTTAAATTTGCAGGCTCAAGGGGGGGGGGGGGGGTGATTCGAAATGCGGAGGCGGCGAGATTACAAAATGGCCTTGAAGAATTCGTGGCGGCGGAAGGAGAACAATTCGGATCATCATATGTGTCAGTTCTCTGGAGGAGGTTGGAGCCAGGCACCAGACTGGGGTATGTGGCGGCACTGCGGCAATTCCTCAGGTACTCGCGCGTCCATGGGTGGTTATCCCCGAGGGAGGCCTAGGAGGGGCGATTGCAGGGTGCTTTTTCCCCTTCTCGTCGCATTTCAGCATCACTTCCCAAATTTTTACCTCCACTGGGCCAAATTCCGCTGCCCCATCATGTTCCTCCGCGAGTTCACTTATTAATCTCACAAAGTGGCGAACATACTTGGGAGCCCTAGGCCTCTTGCGCAACATCTTCATGTTCTTTTTCGAGAGGACCTTCGCCTGATTCATCACCTCTGCCACCCCCTCCAAGTTCAGCCGGCCTCTCTCTGGGTCTGCCATATGCTGATTGTCATTTGTTTGGGATGGCTCGGTCGCAAAGCTGTCCACTGGCGGCTTAGCACCACTCTTTCGAGACTGTGTCGCCGTGTGACCACCAATGTGATGGTCCCTCCCGGCTCGCACCCTCTCAACGAAGCCATTCCTATACTCCTGCAGCTGTACTTCCCATCCCGGCTCCAGCACAGAGCTTAAACCATCCTGGACAAACACCAAAGCCGGCGATGTCAAGAGGTGACCAGACCAGAGCTCATACGCTGTCAGCAGGTTCCACAATTTTTGGTGGTCTCTGATTTGCTCCGGGAATATTCGAGTCAGGGCTTCAGTCACTCTGCCAGCACCACCCTCCATGTTGGTTATTCGTTTCCACGTGGTGTTGGCCGCCCTCTCCAGGATGTTGGACCCCAGGTACTCTAACCACAAATCAAATCCTTGCTTAGCAAAATCAAGCAGGACTTCCAGCGCAAGAGTACCATCACCCATGGAAGCAAATCAAAAATGCACAAAAACATGTATTGCACTATTGTACACAGGCCACATTACATCTCAGTTGGCAACCCCTTCCACGCCACATACCTGCTTTCTGCCGCTTGCCTGCATGCCTCCTTGTCAACAAATCGAGGCCTCCGGCTTGGTGGATCCGCCGGGTTTCTATCCGACGCAACATAAAAGACTGCTAATTGCACCCCACTCCAGCGCCGCCACCAGAATAGCCGGCGCAAATTGCGGTTCTGGACAGTCGGAGCCGTCCCACAAAGCAAGCCCAAAACCTGACTCCTAGTAACCAGGCTGTCGGAACCCACTGCCACCCGACACCAACCTTTATATCCTGCGATCTTAAGCGCCTTCACCAAGGCTAACAATTCAGTCTACTGAAGCGTCTCAATCCATTCAGGGCACTTATAGCACCCAATTCCACTCCCTAGGACAAAAATCCATAGCGGAAACAGTGTTTGCTTCTAGGAGCAGCATGAGCGAATATTATAAAATTGTGTAGCGAACATGGCGGCCCCCGCTAAACATATGGATGGCCACCATAACACTCAGGCAAAACAGCGAACACCACCGCCGTAAGCAACGGCCTCACCAGACTAGGTGGAAATTTTTGCTCACCAGACAACTTCCACCTTTACGCCCCCCCCAAAAACGGGGCAGTTCCTCCCTGCGGACGCAAGACCCACTCCAACCTCCCCAAAAATCTCTCAAACCCCTTTCTGCGCATAAGACCCAACCTCAACCTGAGCCAACTCCTAAGCAACGTTGTCACCATGCCTTTCTTAATCTCCATTCACCTCCTCTTGCTGTCAAAAATTTTCCCCACAAAATCGAGCACCCTAGTTGGCTCCAAGCTTGACTTTGGGCTGACCACAAAACGAGCCCTCTGCACCCTGCCCCTCAACCTGCGCACTGCCCTTTTCAAATCTCTGCGTGCCCCCGTCGCCGAAACATCATCACAATAAGTAAACGGGAGTACCTGCAGATCAAAAACAGAATTCTCTGCCAGTGCTCCCATCAAGCGCTGGCAGATCACGGGGGAATACTTCCAGCCGAAAGGCAACGAAGACCATGCATAATTCTTTCCTGAAATCGAGACTTGAAAAACATCTCTCCAACGCTTGGGCATCAAAATGCTCCCATAGCAATTGGACACATCAAACTTAATCATATATACCCTTTTGCGCTTCCGCAGCACTAAATAATCACATAATGCCTCCAGCTGGGGCAACACAAACCTGGGGGGGGGGGGGGGCGACAGTCAGAAGCATTTTGTTTCATACAATTCATTATGAAGCTGCATTTTTCACTATTCTTCGGGATCACACGGGCCTTACCCGAAGCACCCATCGACTTTGGCACCCGACGCAATGAACCACCCTCTACCGGGCTCTCAAGCATCTCTGCCACTCCTACTCCTTTGCTGTCCCCAACCCCCCCAGTAGCTTTCATCCATTCTCGATATTTCTCCAACAAGTCGTCCGGCACAGCTCTCCTCCACAGCAACTCACTGAGTTGCACCCTCCCGCACTCTCCAATGCCCCTGCCTGCCAGATCGGGGCTGACTTCCTCGTCTCCTTCTTCATCAGAATAATAACTCTCCTCATCTTTATCCTCCAAATCATCGCCTGGCATCGCGTGGAGAGCTTGCAGCACAGAGGTCATTGCTCCGAAAGCCTGGGATCCTGCAACCTCCATCACACCCGACAACAGGACCAACAAACCCTCCTCCAAGTCACACTCCAACTCCTTCGGGCTGGAGGCAATCAATTTCCGCGGGACACCTCCAACTTCCACGGTACTGGTCTCCTGCATCCGCAATACCCTCTCCCTCATCAGCCCAATCTTCCACTGCCTCCGGGTCAAACCTGAAAGCTCCTGCTCTTGTCCAATTTGCTCGTCTCCTCTTTCGGGCCACGTCAACGCTTCCCAGTATCGCACCATCCTCGGTCGTGCCACGGCCGAGTTCACGAATTTCTCTCAAAACCCACGGTCCCCACCACTGAAGGGCTGACCACTCTCCCAACACAACTTTGAGTCCCCCTCCTTCACGCACCGGGACCGGCATTCGGCGTCTACTCTCGAATTCCCGGGCGTGAGTCGGCGTCGCATATGAAACCGCCACTGATGGTGTACACCACCCTCCCATGAGCTGCACGAGGGGACCCCGTGCTCCGGCCGCCCATGCTTGGGCTGCCGCTCCACGTCGGTGACCATGCCAACGTAACGACCGGTGGCTCGTCCGAGCGACAAATTCGACCCACTGGGCTTCCAATGCGCTCGGGGAGGAGAAGTTGTATGCCACTGCAACATTGCCCCCTCTCCTGCGCCTCTCCTCATCGAGGAAGCGTAACCATCTATGAGCCCACGGGCCCACATCCTGAACCTAGACTCCTGGGCGACTCTTTTCCCCTTGGAAGACCAGTTGTCCCAACCCACTGCAGTGGGCTGTCCATGCCTCTCCAATTCGCAATAGGTTGCATAACGACAAAGCCGCTAGTGCAATGCATTCCATCTCCGGCCACGTGAATGTTCCCTTTCCCCCCGCCACTTCATAAAGTATCCCTGATGGTGACCACTGTATCCGCCTTCTGCTCTTTTTCTGTCGAAGTTTCTCCAGGGATTTCGCAAAAATCCAACTCGATCCTCGTACCAGTGGCTGTACGACACCAGCCTTGTCAGCCATCCTGACTCCGGACAATAATTTCTTGACCGGCCCTTCGAAGTACCCGTCCCTTGCAATCTCCAGCAATCGTCCCTAAAGGGCCTCCCTCGGGGATAACCACCCGTGGACATGCGAGTACCTGAGGAACCGTCCCATTGCTGCCACATACCCCAGCCTGGTGCCCGGTTCCAATCTCCCCCAAAGCACCGATGCATACGACGATCCAAATGGCTCTCCTTCCGCCGCCACAAATTCTTCCAGTCCATTTCGTAATCTCGTCGCCTCCTCATTTCGGATCTCACCCCCCCCCCCCCTGAGCCTTCATGTCATCTGCACCCGAACTCATGGGCCTGGAATGCCAAGTGTCTCTTTCGACAGTACCGGCACTCCTTACTCGGTGGTCCAGAACAATCCTGCCACTGCCCATTCCGCATGCGGAAATGCTTCTTCCAATTGATCCATCGAAACTCGAACTAGCTGGGCCTGAATCTTCGTTCAGCACCTCCACCTCTCTTGTCTTTGCCATCTCCACTGCTGGAGCTATCCGTATCCGAACTATCATCAGAGTTTGATCCAGACGACGAATCCGAGGTCCACGAGCTATCAGAGCTCGAATCACTCCACTTTCACGGTGTGGACGACTTCTTTTTCTTGCTCTTTCGTTCCTTCTCGCTCTTCTTCCGAGCCCGTCTCTTCTCCTTCTTTTTTCATTCTTCTTCCTTTGACCGCTGGATCTTTTCTTCATCCTTCAAGTGCTTTTTGCCCTTTTCACTGCATTTCAGCAGGACCTCCCAAATTTTTACCTCCACAGGGCCAAACTCCATTGCTCCATCATGTTCCTCCACGAGTTCACTTATTAATCTCACAAAGCGGTGAACATACTTGGGAGCCCCGGGCCTCTTGCGCAACATTTTCATGTTCTTTTTTGAGAGGACCTTCGCCTGATTCACCACCTCTGCTGCTCCTTCCAAGTTCAGCTAGCCTTTCTCCGGGTCTGCCATATACTGATTGTCATCTGCCTGGGCTAGCTCGGTCGCAAAGCTGTCCACTGGCGGCTTAGCACCACTCTTTCGAGACTGTGTCGCCGTGTGACCACCAGGCCGATTCTCCCTCCCAACTCGCACCTTCTCAACGAAGCCATTCCTATACTGCTGCAGCTGTACTTCCCATCCCGGCTCCAGCAGAGAGCTTAATCCGTCCTGGACAAACACCAAAGCCGGCGATGTCAAGAGGTGACCACACCAGAGCTCATACGCTGTCAGCGGGTTCCACAATTTTTGGTGGTCTCCGATTTGCTCCGGGAACATACAAGTCAGGGCTTCATTCACTCTGCCAGCACCACCCTCCATATTTGTCATACGAATCCACGTGGTGTTGGCTGCCCGCTCCAGAATATTGGACCCAGGTACTCTGACCACAAATCAAATCCCTGCTTAGCAAAATCAAAAAGGACCTCCGGCGCAAGAGTACCATCACCCATGGTAGCAAATCAAAAATGCACTGAGACAAGCACAGCACCTATGTACACTGTCACCTGTACATTTCTGACTTGCAATGCAAATCATGCTGACACATTCCGTTAGTCGTTCAAAACCTCTGTTTTTACAATAAAAACATCACCACTCCCAGGGAGTGGTCGGACAAAGGCAACCTAATGACGTCATAGTAACTCCATGGTATGTTAGGGATTTGTCAGAATGGTGTCAACTCTGTGTGGTCTGCCGTACCACGGGATGCGCAGGTAGTACTATCCCAGCTCGGTAGTGGCCAGCAAGGGGTCAAGGAGGCTAACGTCATTCTAGCCTTCAAGCCATGGGCATGTTGGTGATGCCGCCCATATGACGTTGTTAAAACGCCCCATGATGATGTCGTAGGGACACATGGAGGGGATGAAATGGTCTACTTCCTTCTTGTCACGCACGGTGAGCTTGAAATAGACGTACACCAGAGTGCATTGAGGTCCATGAGATAGTTGGAGCCGCAAGGCCACGGCTAGGCCTAGCAGCGAGTAGACCACCTCGAGGATATGTAGCACCAGGGTATTTTTCGCCAAGAAGACTACCCTAGGCCCCGTACCAGGTGCGGTGTAACACTTATAGTCATTTTGGAGGGCGGCGGTTGCCGCTTTTGGTCGGGGGGAAACCCGGGTCGCATTCTTGGATACCACAAAGGTCGATGTGGCAGTCACTTATTAGTTGGAGTATGTTGGCCCAAGGTTGCAAGCTCAGAGAGCCTTGTGCGCTTTGCACGTTCCATATTGTGATCTTCATGTCTGCATCCTTGTGCCGCGTTGTTTGTTGCACACTCACTAAGTCACGATGTGTGTTAGTTACAAGTTGCTGCGCATAAGCCTCTATGTCCTGTACGGGGATGGGAGGTCCTCGTAGTGTGCGGTTGTGGTTGGTCAAATGGTATATCCTGCGTTGTCCGGGGTTCAGATGTACATCCCCACAAATGAGGACCTAAGTGGCGGTGTACCGCCAATAGCAACGTCCGCCTTATCTTGGGCAAAAGCCTTAGCAGGACGTGGTGGAAAAAATTCCCCAAATTTTTCTAATAAGTCTTCTTTTTTTTTTTAGTTCCGACACTGAATAGTTCGGCCATCAAGGCAGATAGTGTACAAAGGCGGCTCGGCCTAGAAAGTATGTACGGTAAGGGTTGCTTTGCCACTGGATGGGATGCGGGTCAGGCACTTCTCCACAAGGGAGAGTCCAATGGGGGCACGTACCCTATTTGTATTGTACACTGGATGCAAGAGGTAGGGCCTCCCACGACCACGAAGGTCAGCACCTGTAATGTGAGAAATTTTTCTAATAAGTCTTCTGATGGAGTGGCCGCTTCTAGGAGGGTGGGCACAGCTTTGATAATGAGTGCACGCCACGTATCTAGGGGCATATCGTCCTACCACCTCCCAACATACTTAGAAACAATTGCACCAACATTAGGAACCACGGTGGTAGCCTGAGTGGACCAAGAGAAGTAGGGGAGAGGTCTTCGACCCACAGATCGTACCATATGAGCAAGGGCACGGTCAACTACACTTAGGCGTCACAAGTTGCCCACCCCCCACCTGGCGCTATGGCCCACGGAAGTCCATGTTGTAATGAGGGGGAAAGTATGCGAAAAGGGGTGTTATTTTTTGGGTACCCGAACCCCCCTGGTGGCAACATGCAAAAGCAAGGTGTGTATTTCAAATATATGCCATTATTTGCATTTCTGGAAACACACAGATTTTCAAAATAAAGACATTCAATCACCAAAATATAGTGTTGTTTTACATTTGGACCACTGCATTCCAGTGTTGGGGGGGGGGGGGGGCTGCCTATTTTTCTCTCCCCTTTGTTCGAGGTTGATCACAGAACCCCCCTATACACCACAGATGTGGGAACCCCAAACATACCTTTCATTAAAGCACACAAAAAACTATCCCAAAGCATGTACTTGTATTTCCTATTTTAACCAACCTGGCCGAAATTTCGGCCAGCTCTTCGAAAAATGTCCAAACACATGGTCCTATTTGACAGACAGGCCTAAGCTGGCCGAAATTTCGGCCAGGTCCATCGAAACTCCGAATATGATCACTGAAATGGGTACCTAAGACAGTAGACATGAGCAAGGAACACAGGAGTAGTGACATTTGAACAGGGTGTGCAACATAATATACTCAATTACAAGCAAATACTTGCCACCTGACGAATCAAAGCAGACTTTTGCAGTGCCTATGGGGAAACACAATAATAAAAGGCTGAAGAGGCTGAGGACTGCATGCTGGCCGAAATTTCGGCCAGACTTCATGCTGACAGGCAATATAAGCAGCAGGACTGGCATTAGCGCTTGCGCAGACCAGATGCACGGGGCTTCTTAGCACCTGTGTTAGCAGGAGGCTTGGCAGGGGCTGCAGCACCAGACTTGGCAGTGGCAGAGTTCTGTGACTGTGTGTTTCCACCCTAGGATGGTGAAAAATGATTCACAAAAGTATTCATACCTTTGCCAGTAGGGGCAACAGTGCCTGAGGAGGAAGCTGGGGTGGCCTGAGCGCACTGCGTGCCACTGGGTGAGGGGGCAGGGGCAGTTTTGGGTTTCTTCTTTGGAGTCTGTGTCTCTGGTTGCGACTCTGCCTCCCCATCTTGCTCCTCAGGATCCTCATCTACATACCTAACCCCAGAACAATCCACAGGAAAACCTGCCCCCAAGTCGTGGTACACATCCTCCCATGACTTGGGGGGGCACGTGTCGGCGTTGGTGATACCTGCTCTGATGAGCTGAACAAAGTCATCGGGCACAACAGTGTGGTACATTCCAGGGAACATAAGCAGCACCATAACACAGCTTAAGTAGGGCAAAGTGTATTTTCATGTCCACAAGCAGCGGAACACAGTGTCTGGTGCGGTGTTCCACACATGACAAATCAACCACGAGTTGCAAAAGCTCTTTGTGTGTGCCGGAGCGGAGCTCAGACAAGAAAAAGGGTCTCCAGTTGAGGGAACGAACATTTTTTCTGGCAATATCCAAAGGAGCACGAACCCAAACTCTCTGAATACCTTGGTTGGCAACATCAATACGATCAAACAATGCTCTATGTGAGCGAAAAATGTCATCAGCAACCTTTGGTACCCTGGCCTCAATTTCGGCCAGCTCCGGCAGACCCCGGTATGCAGGTAGGGCAGTAGTGTGCAAAACAGCAACAGCTGTACAATTTAGGGTTAAGTCGGGTGAATGGGGATCAGCTCCCGACCTGTAACGCCTCAGGTTATCAAACCATATACAAACTTGCCTACGTTGCATGGTGTTCCACAAGTTGTGTGCTGCTAGTCCAGCACGATGGTGAATGGACTCCTGCTTAGTGTTACACTGACCAAGGACTCCTACCTTACGGCGTTGGCGGCAGGACATAATACCCCAGTTGTAACCAGACCCACAGTTAGAGTATGGGAGGGCCATACGGCGCAGCAGACAGTATAGGGCATGGAACTGTGACAAAAATGTCAAGTACCATCGTGGGGGCTTCTTCTCAGTGGCGGCGGCCTTCAACTGTGTCAGGGAGTGCCGGCTCCTGCGATTCTTCCGCAAGAAGAGGCAGAATTGCAAAAGCTTTTGCAGAGTCCCACCACGTAATGCATTTCGCAACAGCCCTTTGGCTGTAGTAGCAAAAGCACCAGTAACTGCAGCATGTACAACATTGACAGTAATAGCAGAAGACATTAATGCTGAGACAAGAAAATAGTTATGTAGGAGTGTATGGTGTAATACTCATGAACAACACAATTGCAAGCTGGCCGAAATTTCGGCCAGGTGTGTTCAAAGGGGAAATAATTGCTTACATGTTCAACAATAGGAAAAGCTGGCCGAAATTTCGGCCAGCCCACCCAAAAACCAGAATATAAGTGCTTGAATAGTGAACAGACCAAAAAGCTGGCCGAAATTTCGGCCAGCCCTAAGAAAAATGAAAATAATCATGCCTATTCACCAGGAAACCAAAAAACTGGCCGAAATTTCGGCCGGAAGGGTCAAAAACTGCATATACACATAGTTGTTTGCAATGTTACCCAAAACCTGGCCGAAATTTCGGCCAGCTTCAGAAAAACGTCAAATACAACACACTAGAAGACGGGTATACACAAGGCTACCACATCAACACGTATTTCAACGGGTGTCACACAGCTCTGCCAACAACTTTGGTCACATACGTCAAATAACATACTCAAAGTAGAAATGTAGAATATTGTCAAATCGCGCGTATACGGGGTCCTAGAGGGTGGGCAACTTGCGACGCCTAAGCTACAGGGACAACACCTTTGGGTATATGACACCTCAAGTCACGGGCGCACATCTTCGGTCGTGGGATGATAAAAAAAGGATGTCAAAAATACCGTCCAGCTCCACAACACTGGAGTTACGCACCATGGTGACCACACACGACAGCACGGCCTCACAAGGCCCCTCAGACAAACACCCTGGTGGCAACCGTTCATGCCACGGAGAACACGTCACCAGTCCAGCCACAAGTGTCTCCATGTAGTCATTGTTATGCTCCTATCCATTGCACGTTCACCAATACATGAAGAGTGTACCGCAAAATGGTAACACCCAGAGTTGGTGCACACCGTTGCTCCTGCATTGCCGCCGGCGTCTCTAGCACCAACTAACCCTTGGTTGTTCGCCAATGTAGAACTCCTCCAGACATCCTCAGTTTGATTCCTTTGCAGGTGAAATTATCACCCCCTTGCTGCCGTGCCATCTCCCAATCTCAGGATGCCTTCCTTGTGGAGAAGGGTTACAATGCTGTGGAATTTTGGACATGACCACCTTGAGCCGCAAACACATACAGGGCATCCCTCCCTGTGTGCACCCTGGTCCGCCCATGCTGAACAACTACTGCTGAAAATGAGCATACAATGCAGGAACGGATGTGTTGGGATACAAGGCTCCCAGGAGTTGAACACTGTGGCTGTCAAACGCTGCAGCAATGCAGGGACAGGTGGGGGGCACAATGCACTGCAGAAGAAACGAGGAGAAAAAACCTGGGTCCATCACTCTGCCTCTGAAAAGAGGTCTCCACTCAGCAACCAGAACACACTGCTTGTGTAGACAGGCAAACAGTGCGCATCACTGTCATTTATCTTCCATGTACTCAGCACAACCCGCAGAAAAACAAGCTCTTCTCTGGGTATCTTCTTGCCTGTTGTTTTCTCAAAGGAGGATGCACGTGCCTGGTTCGCAGGTGAAAGGCGGATCTCAGAAGCCTTTCGCCTGTCATGTACAATGGCCTTCCACAATTAGTCTGCACTGCAAGTGAACTGTATGCCACCACTGCCTCACAGTACACAGCGTTCCACACCCAAATGGCCTTTGGTTGGTGGGTGCAGACGCTGTAAACTGGCCCATACGTTGACATGCGTACCGTAGCCAGTTGCGGGCCAAATGGCCATGGTCGTACATGCAGTTCACAGCAGTGCAGGAACAACCTGAAACTATATTGCCTTCGGCAGTGTACCTCGGAGAGAGGCTGACAGTCAGCCAATCAGTCAGTTAGATAGGCAGCACCAGCAATGGTCGAATGGTAATGCAGCCGACGGGCAACATGCAGGGCTTTTGGGAGACTTGCATGGGCTAGTATGAGTGCGACATAAAGGGCTCAAAGTAGCCTTAACCCACTTGTTTGAGCACCCCAAGTGGTCTAGGAAAGGCTTTGGAAAATATCATTTTTGACCGCTTGGGAACCCACGGGTCACAAGTGACCCCCATAACCCTCCCCTAGCTTGTGCGCCATGCGCACACCACTCCATGATGTGAATGGGGCATTAAAGGGAGTTGATAGTGTGGAATAGCTTGCAAAAGATCTCCTTCATTGTTGTTTATCACCACAAGGGTGCCCAATGCCATGCATGGCAGTGAAACACGGCACAGGAAGGTGGAACTCAAAAAAGTATGCAAAATTGTGCTTTTTCAAGTTAATTATGCAGTTTTTTGGGTCCAAAAAGAGGCCGCTGGGCCCACTACTTGGGTGCAAACCCCAGTAGACAGTGATCAAAGGTGTTAGCTCATCATCTCCGTTGGTTGCAATGCAAATGCCCCCCTCCAAGGACATGCTAGGCACCCAAACTGCCAAAAGAGGGAAGTTTTTGGCCATTTTTGACAGATTTTGGACCCTGGCCACCACTTGCAACACCCATTCCCGGCTATCACCGATGATTTCCTTGCTCAAACTTTGTGTGATGACACTTCACACCCCAGCTATCATCCACCAAAGTTGCGGTCACATCCAAAGCACCACAACAGATTTCTCATTGTTGCCCATTTTGCGAGTGTATGTTGCCACTGCTTGCTGCTGCTTGCTTGCTGCTGCCACAACCGGTAGCTCCACCCTAGACACTAGAGGGCTATAAAACCTAGATGGTTAACACCATCTCGATGACCCTACCCTAGCAAGTGCGCGCGGTGTGTTGGTGCCAAAGCCCCCAATACCCCCACCCTCCCCCGAAACCCTTCCTCACTCGCTTCGCTCGCTTGAGAGACATGCCCCCGTGCCCCCTCCCCCCCGCCCCCCCCCACCACCACTGCCCCCCAATCCCCTGGATTTTGGCTATTTCAACCCCCCCCCCCTGTTCGGGGCAAAATTTTTCCACTGTACGGGCCACTGTGCGGGGCGGACCTTTTTTGGTAAAAAACCCTCAGCAGAGCATTGCGTGGTGACCCCAATCACCAAAATATGTTCAGAATCTATACCACCAATAAGCCATATGTCAGCAGAGACATGTCATATGCGAGTTGGTACATGCATGTGCTCACAGCTGAGGGGTCATGGGTTCAATACCCGCATCCAGAACCTTTTCTGGCACTTTTTCTGGCGCTTTTTCTGGCCCTTCTGGAGCTTTTTCTGGCGCTTTTTCAGCATTACAAGTGCACATGACATGCATTGGACACAATCACAAACAACAACAAAAAAGCTGGGTACTTTTCTGGCGCTTTTTATGGCGCTTCTGGCGCTTTTTCTGGCGCTTTTTATGGCGCTTCTGGCGCTTTTTCAGCATTACAAGTGCACATGACATGCATTGGACACAATCACAAACAACAAAAAAAAAGCTGGGCACCACAAATCTTTGAATCCAGCCACTCGCCGGCTGGGTAGTGTACCCTGAGGCACAAAGTGCAACACTACACAAAGGCCCTTTGTGGGATGCGGTGATTGACATCCCCATTCACCATGGCCAAAAGGTATCCAATTTGCGTGTCATGAGACATGCCCCGGCGGTCAGCCGTCAGGAGCCCCTTCATAATACGGAATGACCCCTCTGCAACAGTGGTGGTCACTGGCAAAGTTAAAGCAGTGATTGCATGGTCAGCCAAATCAGGCATACCCATATGAAGGGAGGCATTCTCCCACCAAGACAACAAACTAAAATCACTGGTTTCACTAGAACGGCACGCGTGGCAGTAGTAGTGGCTGAACTTGTTGCAGTATCAGTAGCGGTAGTAGCAGTAGTAGTAGTACTGGTTGAAGTAGCGGACCGACTGGACGTTGACCCAAAAAAAGGGTTTGGGCGGGCTTGGCAGACACACCGTTGACAAATAACCCAATCTTCAGCACAATCAGAATGCTTCTGTCGAAGGGTACAACGATCCTACTAGGACAAAGACAAAAAAGCAACAGTGTCAGCATTCTCGGAGTGGCGTACATTGCAAGGCATAGTCTGGTCAACAGCATAGGTTAGCGCAGGAAAAAGAGACAAATGGGTGCCTAATATTGCCTATTTCTGTGCTATGGTTCTGAGAACCCATTGTACGGGCCACTGTTCGGGGGTGTACGGGAAATACGGGATTCCTGTACGGGGGGGGGGGGGGTGCCATTTCTGGCCCTTTTTAACACTTTTTGGGGGAACTTGCACAGGCTAATATGAGTCGAAAATGACTGAAAACTAAAGCCATTTGGTTGAGCAAATTGAGGAAATTTGCTCAGTTTGCATGCATTTTCAGAGGTTTTTTGGTTGTATGTGTGTGATTTGGCCACTGTTCTTTTTTTATAGCCACAGCACCATCTTTTGTCCAGCATTCAACTACTACATGTATCAGGAGTTGGTCATAGCCAATTTTCAACACTTCAGTATGCTCAGAAACAAGTGCACCTGCCTACACCTCAACAGCACTTACAGATTGGGTCCGCAAGCTGTGTTGTGGCATGCAGACAGGCACTTCGCAATGGCTTTTGTCAGAACTGGCCTCTGCATTCCTGTGCCGTGTTCATGTCCGACTAGTCCCATTGTGTGGCCACTCATCAGGCAGGGTAGTTGAGGCGAGGCATGAGGGAACGTAACACATTAGGGCATGGGAGCCTATAGCCCATGGCTGTACTGTAAGACAAGGATATGCGTCTTTGTCTTTGTTTTTGTCTTTCACGAAGGAAATTCAAAGAGTTGAGATGGCAGGATTGCCGCCAACTGACGGCGCATGGCGCTCAACCAGACGTGGATTGCCAACCAACGCCCCTGGGTTGGTAAATGACAGCGGTTTTTTTTTGTCACGGGCAGAGGACTGTGACAGTTCTTTGCAGACTTCGGAGATGGAAAAAGAATTCAGCAGGTGCACTGGATGGCGAGAGGACAGTGTTTTCCGGATTGTAACATGGCTGCCTCCCTGATGGCACTATCTAGTGCCCAACCATGCATTCGGGTTGTGTGATGTAGGGGGGTGATGGTCATCACAGTACCAAGGGCACGAGCCTTTTAAGGACCAAGTTGCTGTTGTGCAACGGGTGCAATATGTGGATGGATCTGCTGCTCTGTCAGACGGTATTCGGCAACTCACTATTGTTAGGATGGGTCAAAGCTCGTGAGCTCAGCAAAGCCAATACTTTGACTACCCATATCCATGCCTCTATCCATGACCCCCCCCCCCCATGACGCTACCAATGACCTGATGCATTACCCTTTATGTACGGGGGTCAGTGTGTGGGTGCCTGCCTCCTTGCTCACCCTAACCCCCCTCTTCCTTGTGGGGTAGTCCAGGTGCTGTACGTCAGGCCAGAACGTTCCTGTGTTTTCATTGTAATATCCCCGCCAGCAACCCATGAGCAACCCCCCCCCCCCCCACACACACACAATCGGCGAGGAAATCCCAACAAAGCGGCGGAACAAATCGGCGGACCGATTTTTCGACAAAACAGCTTTGCACTGACCTGGATCGCTGTTCCAGGCCCCAAACACACCTTCCCTTTGGTTGTTGTGCAGTTAGAGTCATGTGGAAACTCAAAGTGCCTCTCAATTTTCGAAAAAAATTCACCCCTCGGTCTGTATATGGTCCTTGAACAGTTGCATATCTGGCACAGTCAATACCCTCGTCGTCAGTGCACTAGTGCCGCAGTTGAATGCTGCGGGTTAAAAGGGGGGAGGGGGGGCAGGGGCATGTGCTGCTGTGGAATCCAAAATAGCTAAGTTATCACTCAAAGTAGCGAAGTTGAGACACCGAGTGGCATGCCGGGACACACCCCCAACCCTTGGTTCCTTGTGGACAATATGGAGTTCCTGGGCCTTGCTCTCCTCTTTTCAGGTGTGCAATTGGGTATTTTTTGCAGTGGCCCCCCATTCTTTTCTTTTCATCACTGGTGCACATGTCGCAACATACAGCTGCCTAACATCCAATGGCTGGGACAAAAAATAAATAGCATGGTGCCATGGCTCTGTACCTAAAACACAGAAACCATAGGCAGGTAACACTTGTGAAAGTCAGGGAAGCAAACCATTTGGAGCATCAGAGAGAGCCCGAGATGGGACAAGCAAGACAACCTGTCAATGTCACTGTCAATCATTTGTCAAATTGCGCAAAAAAATTCCACAGGGAAAATTTCGGTTTTTTTTTTAAACTCGTGACCGAAGTTCCACCAAGTGTCCATTGAGAGTACACATAGCAGGTCATGGGTCAGTGACAGGGCCAGCTTTGGTTATGGGTTTGGTATGACCTATCTGCGGGGAAAATTTCATCACCAATCCGAATGGCGGAGTTTCCCCCTTTTGTATGCAATGTCCTTCAAGGCAGACCATGGTGAGCCATAGGTGTTAAGTTAATTGGTGATAAGTGTTCCAGCTGTTTGGAAGTTGGCAGAACAAATCGGCAAAATCCAGAAACCCAACAAATCGGCAGAACAAATCGCGAAAATCAACCGAATTCAGCCGCCGGGGGGGGGGGGGGGGGAGTGCGTGAGAAAGGCTTCGCTTTGAGTGTGGGACTTCAAGGTGGTGTGTGGTGTGCACCGGTCCGGCCAAAAGAGTGGGTGCGTTGGTGAGGGTGGGGGGTGCAGGCCCAGAACACCCAGCACCCAGTGTGCAGCGCAGTGAAAAACACTTAGCCTAGCGTTCTCACTTGTGTTAGTGTGCGCAGGCGAAAACAGAAGGGGGAAATTTTCGTCACCAATCGGAAACGCGAAGGTTTCCCAGCGAAGTTGCAATTAACTTAACACCTATGGTTCACCATGGTCTGCCTTCAGGGACATTACATACGAGGGGGGTAAACTCCACCAGGTGACTTGAGCCTGCCCCCGGTTGTCGGCAGCCACCCATTGGGAGTGCACGATCTCTGCTGTGAACTCCAACTCGAAAAAACACGCTGCTTGTACTGTCTCAGAGATGGGCTTAGGCCGTGCGACTCGGCTGCCAGAAAGGAGTCGGCAGCCCGATGGGGTCAGACATGGCGGAGCGGGCGGATTCCCGCCATGCCTCGCCACTCAACACGTTCCTGACGCAATTCTGTGTGACGGCGAACTGGGCAGGGTTCACGGCATTGGAGACAATGAGCTTCAGGCCCACCGTCCACCGTCCACTGGACTATCGGGAGGCACTCGATGGTAAGCCGGACGTCCGCAGTCACAGGGTGGCCGTGCGTGAATGCGATGCTGGGGCCGTTGTCAAAAAATAGTGCCCCAATAGTGTGGAGTCGAGCTGCACGGTGACATTGGGGACGTGTCCAGCGTCACCTACCGCCCAACAACTAATTCATTTGCGAACTTCAGCAACGCAACCGGGTGCATACGGAGGGACCTTGTACCTCTGTGCAGCGAGCTGCAGATGGGCCTGACGGTGCTGGCAAACCCTCATTCTGACCCCCAGCACTGCTTCTGATGCTTATGGTTCAAAATGCTGTCCGCCTGGCGCGATGCACGACAACTGTCCCCAGCGCGACCTGAAAGAAGCGCTCCAGCAAGAATGAACACCACCTCGGCAAGGTCACCGTCACAAGAATGCCCATTAAGTAACCCATCAGACAGGGTATGGGACATTGGGACTGCTCAGCAGTGGGAGACACAGTGCAACTGCCACGGCGGCCACAAGGGTGCTGTACCACAATCCAGCAAAGGCAAGGAGAAAGATTTGGGGTGCTGTAAGGGCCATCTGCAGGCTCACAGCGGACTCACTCAGTGTACGCTTCACGTACTCCTCCAGCTCATGCACTGCTGAGTGGTCATTGCCGATCTGCTGGACTACGATGGCGAGGTCGGTTCGCAGTGTCTGCTCGATCCAGAACCGTGTGTACTGGCGCACCAGCCCCTCACAGCCGCACGCCATCAACACGGAGGTGAT
Organism: Eutreptiella sp. 'Long Island Sound 2002'; assembly: GCA_964036045.1. Lineage (NCBI taxonomy): Eukaryota > Euglenozoa > Euglenophyceae > Eutreptiales > Eutreptiaceae > Eutreptiella > Eutreptiella sp. 'Long Island Sound 2002'. The sequence continues at coordinate 51,816,445 of OZ038386.1, forward strand.
GCTGATGATCAGCGGCATATACCTCCGGGCCCGGGGAATGCACGACACTACCAGCATGGTGGCGAAGGTGAGGGCCACGTTGGGCAGCCAGGCCCAGTAGAAGGCGGCATCAAGATCCCTTGGGAGGAAAGAAAACGGCAGGACTACATCGAAAACAATGCGGCAAGCCGCCCAGACGTGGATAGCTCGAACCAGCAGTTGCTCGTGCTGTTTCAAGTACTCCGCGTCGTCTTTCTGATCCTTGAACCCATAGCCTGTCCAGACAGGCCGCGACTTTTCCTTGAGATTTGTCATAGCCCCACTGGAAAGAGGCTCACAACCATGTTCCGGGCTGACGGGAATTTCTGTCGTCGGACTAGGGGGCGAAGACATGGTGCAATGCAGGGACCAGAAGCTGTTGTTGAAGCGAAAAGGCGGCCCACATTGCGCAACGGGGCGGGGCTCGATGGAACGGCATGGGATGGGGGTCATCAGAGGGTGGAATGGGATGGGATTCTCGGATGGACCGGTGCGGGCTCCGACGGCATGGGACAATTGGCACAGGATGGGTCGTGCTAACCCCAAGGCTGTCCTAGGGCAGCAATCATCTGCACCCCCCCCCCCCCCCGCTTGGCTGTCTTGTCCAGCAAGTATCCTACCTTTTCCCTCTCACTCTCATATTGGTGTGATTTGTGGTGCGCTGCTGTGCTGGGGGTAGGGTGCTATGACGTGGTGCCCTGTTAACGGCTGCTGTTTGCTGCTTGACAAATGCTATCCTACTGGTTACACCTGCTCAGCAAACCAGACCATGACACTGCCTGGTCTCATATCTGGTGGACCTGGTGGATTTCCGGGGCAAGCTGAAGGAAATGTAGGGAAACCTAGTTCCTTTTTCGAAGTTCGTGGGCCTCCATGGAAGAACGATCACTCTGCGTCTGAAAAGAGGTCTCCACTCAGCAACCAGAACACACTGCTTGTGTAGACAGGTAAACAGTGCGCATCACTGTCATTTATCTTCCATGTACTCAGCACAACCCGCAGAAAAACAAGCTCTTCTCTGGGTATCTTCTCGCCTGTTGTTTTCTCAAAGGAGGATGCACGTGCCTGGTTCGCAGGTGAAAGGCGGATCTCAGAAGCCTTTCGCCTGTCATGTACAATGGCCTTCCACAATTAGTCTGCACTGCAAGTGAACTGTATGCCACCACTGCCTCACAGTACACAGCGTTCCACACCCAAATGGCCTTTGGTTGGTGGGTGCAGACGCTGTAAACTGGCCCATACGTTGACATGCATACCGTAGCCAGTTGCGGGCCAAATGGCCATGGTCGTACATGCAGTTCACAGCAGTGCAGGAACAACCTGAAACTATATTGCCTTCGGCAGTGTACCTCGGAGAGAGGCTGACAGTCAGCCAATCAGTCAGTTAGATAGGCAGCACCAGCAATGGTCGAATGGTAATGCAGCCGACGGGCAACATGCAGGTTGGCAGTTTGATTCCCCGCCGACCGACCGATGGCGGTGCCGGCCCTGTCAGCTCTGATCCTCGTTCAAATCCTTACGAGCACAAACTTTTGACCCCCGCCCCCCCCCAGCCCGCCACCCCCCCCCCAAAATAAAGTGATATCCAGTTTCAGGGGATAGGCACCTCAGAATCAAAAAATCCATTGGGGGATCGTTTTATTGGGCAAAACAATGATTTTACAAGGGGTGACATCCAATATCATGCCTTGGGGTATGCTACGTGAATGACCCCAAGGGGGTATACGACACACGCGCCTGTGCTTGATCTAACAGCCTCTCTTCGAGGTGATTACGAAAAACGAAGTGTTCTGTGTAATACATAGAGAAATGTATTTCCTTGCATTATAGAGACCAATCTTGTTGATTTCGAACCGCCGCTGCATGTCCAAGGCCTGGTTCTTCACGCGGGGATGGACCATGTGGTGGTGCCAGGATTCACACAGCTCCAGCAGCCGGGACTATGGTACTAGCAGCTTCCCATACCGGTACAGCTTGCCGTCCTCCTCAGTGAGCCCCTTTGGCCACTTCTGCCTGTCGTCAGCGTCAGTCACAGCCCGATACTCGGACTGCTTGGATGCAACAGACACATTTGGGCAAAGCCAGACGACAAACAGTGACAGCTAGAACACCAGCAAGTATATACACTGGAGTGCTGGAGTGCACATCTCCGTTGGTTGCTGGGGAGGTAACCTGTGTATCCCAAGGGCACCTCGAAAGGTTTGCCATTGATGTAGAGGATTTCACAACTTCACAATGTCCCTGGCCGGGTAGCCTCCTGTGCAGCTAAGCGTAGGGACGTTTGTGGGTCACTAGCTTCGTGGTCAGACTCTGGATACAAAGGGGCCTCTAATGCACTATCAGAACTTGCAACGCTATCAAAAGCAGCCCATGCAGCTGCCTCCGTAAGAGACACATCTGCAATCGAAAGAGAACTGGGTTTCTTATCAGTCTGCCACTTGATCGTGCAACCATAGCCCTCCACCGTGAGCACCTTACCCCAATGCAAACCTATAACCCTTGTCCCCTGAACGCAAGTGGTGCGTGAACACAGCACACAGTTTGTCACCCTTTGAGGCTGTGTGATGCAATTCCTTGGGCACTGACTTGACTGATGGACTGCACAACGGTGCATTTGTGCTGTCATTGTGGCAAACAAATGCTTCAACGGTGCCTGAACCTTCGCCCTAGGCAGTTGGACATATTCCAAAGGGAGAAAACCTTGGCACTTTCTGCCCCCCACTTTGACCTGTACCCAATGACATGTTGCGGAATCCATACATTTCTGTAAGCCACAGTTGGGTGTTCACCCGGACCAGGGCAACGGAAGGGGGGGAAAAAACATCTTGGACCCTACAAGCTGCAATTCATCGTCCTCCCCAGAATCTGAGCAAGACGATGAATCGTCAGAAGTGAGAAATGAGGGTAGGGCAGGAAAAAGAGACAAATGGGTGCCTAATATTGCCTATTTCTGTGCTATGGTTCTGAGAACCCATTGTACGGGCCACTGTTCGGGGGTGTACGGGAAATACGGGATTCCTGTACAGGGGGGGGGGGGGCATTTCTGGCCCTTTTTAACACTTTTTGGGGGAACTTGCACAGGCTAATATGAGTCGAAAATGACTGAAAACTAAAGCCATTTGGTTGAGCAAATTGAGGAAATTTGCTCAGTTTGCATGCATTTTCAGAGGTTTTTTGGTTGTATGTGTGTGATTTGGTTACTGTTCTTTTTTTATAGCCACAGCACCATCTTTTGTCCAGCATTCAACTACTACATGTATCAGGAGTTGGTCATAGCCAATTTTCAACACTTCAGTATGCTCAGAAACAAGTGCACCTGCCTACACCTCAACAGCACTTACAGATTGGGTCCGCAAGCTGTGTTGTGGCATGCAGACAGGCACTTCGCAATGGCTTTTGTCAGAACTGGCCTCTGCATTCCTGTGCCGTGTTCATGTCCGACTAGTCCCATTGTGTGGCCACTCATCAGGCAGGATAGTTGAGGCGAGGCATGAGGGAACGTAACACATTAGGGCATGGGAGCCTATAGCCCATGGCTGTACTGTAAGACAAGGATATGCGTCTTTGTCTTTGTTTTTGTCTTTCACGAAGGAAATTCAAAGAGTTGAGATGGCAGGATTGCCGCCAACTGACGGCGCATGGCGCTCAACCAGACGTGGATTGCCAACCAACGCCCCTGGGTTGGTAAATGACAGCGGTTTTTTTTTGTCACGGGCAGAGGACTGTGACAGTTCTTTGCAGACTTCGGAGATGGAAAAAGAATTCAGCAGGTGCACTGGATGGCGAGAGGACAGTGTTTTCCGGATTGTAACATGGCTGCCTCCCTGATGGCACTATCTAGTGCCCAACCATGCATTCGGGTTGTGTGATGTAGGGGGGTGATGGTCATCACAGTACCAAGGGCACGAGCCTTTTAAGGACCAAGTTGCTGTTGTGCAACGGGTGCAATATGTGGATGGATCTGCTGCTCTGTCAGACGGTATTCGGCAACTCACTATTGTTAGGATGGGTCAAAGCTCGTGAGCTCAGCAAAGCCAATACTTTGACTACCCATATCCATGCCTCTATCCATGACCCCCCCCCCCATGACGCTACCAATGACCTGATGCATTACCCTTTATGTACGGGGGTCAGTGTGTGGGTGCCTGCCTCCTTGCTCACCCTAACCCCCCTCTTCCTTGTGGGGTAGTCCAGGTGCTGTACGTCAGGCCAGAACGTTCCTGTGTTTTCATTGTAATATCCCCGCCAGCAACCCATGAGCAACCCCCCCCCCCCCCCCACACACACACAATCGGCGAGGAAATCCCAACAAATCGGCGGAACAAATCGGCGGACCGATTTTTCGACAAAACAGCTTTCCACTGACCTGGATCGCTGTTCCAGGCCCCAAACACACCTTCCCTTTGGTTGTTGTGCAGTTAGAGTCATGTGGAAACTCAAAGTGCCTCTCAATTTTCGAAAAAAAATTCACCCCTCGGTCTGTATATGGTCCTTGAACAGTTGCATATCTGGCACAGTCAATACCCTCGTCGTCAGTGCACTAGTGCCGCAGTTGAATGCTGCGGGTTAAAAGGGGGGAGGGGGGGCAGGGGCATGTGCTGCTGTGGAATCCAAAATAGCTAAGTTATCACTCAAAGTAGCGAAGTTGAGACACCGAGTGGCATGCCGGGACACACCCCCAACCCTTGGTTCCTTGTGGACAATATGGAGTTCCTGGGCCTTGCTCTCCTCTTTTCAGGTGTGCAATTGGGTATTTTTTGCAGTGGCCCCCCATTCTTTTCTTTTCATCACTGGTGCACATGTCGCAACATACAGCTGCCTAACATCCAATGGCTGGGACAAAAAATAAATAGCATGGTGCCATGGCTCTGTACCTAAAACACAGAAACCATAGGCAGGTAACACTTGTGAAAGTCAGGGAAGCAAACCATTTGGAGCATCAGAGAGAGCCCGAGATGGGACAAGCAAGACAACCTGTCAATGTCACTGTCAATCATTTGTCAAATTGCGCAAAAAAATTCCACAGGGAAAATTTCGGTTTTTTTTTTTAAACTCGTGACCGAAGTTCCACCAAGTGTCCATTGAGAGTACACATAGCAGGTCATGGGTCAGTGACAGGGCCAGCTTTGGTTATGGGTTTGGTATGACCTATCCGCGGGGAAAATTTCATCACCAATCGAAATGGCGGAGTTTTCCCCGCGAAGTTGTCCCCCTTTTGTATGCAATTTCCTTCAAGGCAGACCATGGTGAGCCATAGGTGTTAAGTTAATTGGTGATAAGTGTTCCAGCTGTTTGGAAGTTGGCAGAACAAATCGGCAAAATCCAGAAACCCAACAAATCGGCAGAACAAATCGCCAAAATCAACCGAATTCAGCCGCCAGGGGGGGGTGGTTGCGTGAGAAAGGCTTCGCTTTGAGTGTGGGACTTCAATGTGGTGTGTGGCGTGCACCGGTCAGGCCAAAAGCGAGGTCCCCCCCCCGTGTACACACAGGGGTGCAGCCCCAGTGGTGGTCAATATGGTATATCCCCATTCAGTGTTTGAGCTGAGTGCAGTGCTGATTCTTGCATGGTCAGGGGTGGGGTGCCTGGACTTTTGTATGTGTCATGTGCCGTCACAGTTCATTGTACGGGGGGGGGACACACAGGCAAAACCATGACTGGACTCCCCCCCCCCCCCCGGTACACAGCATAGCTGTTCTCCACAGCTAGGGTCGGTCGCCCAGCCCCAGAGGACGGGGCAGAACAGATGTCCTGTGATGCATGGGGGAAGTGCCTGCACAGTCTGTGCACAGCGTAGACGTGGCAGAGGAATTGCACATCTTGTCCACCGGCGACAGCTTTGTTTTGGGATTTGGGTTGGGCTACAAATGTTTAGGTTTGGGCCACCACGTCATTCTGCCCATGACTGCCTCACGGTGTCCATTGCTCCTCAGTTCAAAGCAATTGTGCTTGGGCAGTGTTCTGCTGCATGTCCTCCCATGTTTGCCTGGACTGGGAAAGGGCTTTGGGGCTTGCGACAAAGGTGGTGGTGCCCAAGAGACAACGGACGAAATTTGCACGGTAAATACTGGTCAGCAGTTTTCCCTCTTAAGCAATACGGCTCCTGAAAGATTATGAAGCATAGACCACGCAACAATCACAGCAGAATGCCTGGGAGTGAGCGTGCCAGCCCCACGCTCCTCACAGCTCGGTACACTGGCCCGCGATAGGCCTTTCACCAAATACCTTACGTGCCCCACCTTAATGTCTTCAATCATCTGCTTCATCCTTTCCAAACGCACAGTTGGCCCTCGCCGCCTCACATTTCGCCAGCTCGGGGATTGCCACCTTGCCTGACCGATGCAGATCAGCCCATTGTCCCCTTGGGCTACAAGCTGCTCTATGGTATCGGTGCCCAATATGTTCGTGCCCCCGCAGCACTCCACGCGGTGATCCAGAATGGCAAGGTCACCACCAGTACTGCTTCAGTGAAATCGTCCGCCTCATCGCAAACTTTACCAGAGACCTGCAGAGTTTGGGTGTTGGCCCAATGGCTCAAATTGTAGCACAACCTCGGATTTGTCAGAGCAGAAGACGTGCAAGGTGCTGGGGCAGACAGACAGGTCAGCCTGCCGCCGGTTGTCGGCAGCCACCCATTGGGAGTGCACGATCTCTGCTGTGAACTCCAACTCGAAAAAACACGCTGCTTGTACTGTCTCAGAGATGGGCTTAGGCCGTGCGACTCGGCTGCCAGAAAGGAGTCGGCAGCCCGATGGGGTCAGACATGGCGGAGCGGGCGGATTCCCGCCATGCCTCGCCACTCAACACGTTCCTGACGCAATTCTGTGTGACGGCGAACTGGGCAGGGTTCACGGCATTGGAGACAATGAGCTTCAGGCCCACCGTCCACCGTCCACTGGACTATCGGGAGGCACTCGATGGTAAGCCGGACGTCCGCAGTCACAGGGTGGCCGTGCGTGAATGCGATGCTGGGGCCGTTGTCAAAAAATAGTGCCCCAATAGTGTGGAGTCGAGCTGCACGGTGACATTGGGGACGTGTCCAGCGTCACCTACCGCCCAACAACTAATTCATTTGCGAACTCCAGCAACGCAACCGGGTGCATACGGAGGGACCTTGTACCTCTGTGCAGCGAGCTGCAGATGGGCCTGACGGTGCTGGCAAACCCTCATTCTGACCCCCAGCACTGCTTCTGATGCTTATGGTTCAAAATGCTGTCCGCCTGGCGCGATGCACGACAACTGTCCCCAGCGCGACCTGAAAGAAGCGCTCCAGCAAGAATGAACACCACCTCGGCAAGGTCACCGTCACAAGAATGCCCATTAAGTAACCCATCAGACAGGGTATGGGACATTGGGACTGCTCAGCAGTGGGAGACACAGTGCAACTGCCACGGCGGCCACAAGGGTGCTGTACCACAATCCAGCAAAGGCAAGGAGAAAGATTTGGGGTGCTGTAAGGGCCATCTGCAGGCTCACAGCGGACTCACTCAGTGTACGCTTCACGTACTCCTCCAGCTCATGCACTGCTGAGTGGTCATTGCCGATCTGCTGGACTACAATGGCGAGGTCGGTTCGCAGTGTCTGCTCGATCCAGAACCGTGTGTACTGGCGCACCAGCCCCTCACAGCCGCACGCCATCAACACGGAGGTGATGCTGATGATCAGCGGCATATACCTCCGGGCCCGGGGAATGCACGACACTACCAGCATGGTGGCGAAGGTGAGGGCCACGTTGGGCAGCCAGGCCCAGTAGAAGGCGGCATCAAGATCCCTTGGGAGGAAAGAAAACGGCAGGACTACGTCGAAAACAATGCGGCAAGCCGCCCAGACGTGGATAGCTCGAACCAGCAGTTGCTCGTGCTGTTTCAAGTACTCCGCGTCGTCTTTCTGATCCTTGAACCCATAGCCTGTCCAGACAGGCCGCGACTTTTCCTTGAGATTTGTCATAGCCCCACTGGAAAGAGGCTCACAACCATGTTCCGGGCTGACGGGAATTTCTGTCGTCGGACTAGGGGGCGAAGACATGGTGCAATGCAGGGACCAGAAGCTGTTGTTGAAGCGAAAAGGCGGCCCACATTGCGCAACGGGGCGGGGCTCGATGGAACGGCATGGGATGGGGGTCATCAGAGGGTGGAATGGGATGGGATTCTCGGATGGACCGGTGCGGGCTCCGACGGCATGGGACAATTGGCACAGGATGGGTCGTGCTAACCCCAAGGCTGTCCTAGGGCAGCAATCATCTGCACCCCCCCCCCCCCGCTTGGCTGTCTTGTCCAGCAAGTATCCTACCTTTTCCCTCTCACTCTCATATTGGTGTGATTTGTGGTGCGCTGCTGTGCTGGGGGTAGGGTGCTATGACGTGGTGCCCTGTTAACGGCTGCTGTTTGCTGCTTGACAAATGCTATCCTACTGGTTACACCTGCTCAGCAAACCAAACCATGACACTGCCTGGTCTCATATCTGGTGGACCTGGTGGATTTCCGGGGCAAGCTGAAGGAAATGTAGGGAAACCTAGTTCCTTTTTCGAAGTTCGTGGGCCTCCATGGAATAGCGCACCCAAAAAACGATACAACACACTCATATTGGATCCTGTACGCCTTGACTCATTTGGCCCCCACCCCAATGCACCTATAGAGTCCACCACCTTGGAACACACCTTAGTCTGTTCCAGGCTCCCTTAGAGGCTTGGATGGCCCACTTGGATTCTGAGTTTGCCCAATCATTTTCCCTATCATTGGGCCAGCATCATGCTGGGCCTGGGGGATGTGGTTTTCAGAGCTCTAGTAGGGGCATTTCCAGCACTTTGCGCTTGGAGAACCAATCAGTTGCAGCCTTACCAAGCCTGTTCCTCTACTTGAGGCACTTCAACGTGCTGTGACCTCTTCATCTCTCAATCGTCATGATAACATGCACATCTATCAAGCAAGGAAGGGTGAAAATGGGTGGAAACAGAAATCTCCCACCCCCGCCAAACAACAGCAATCGCCCCACAACCATAAAGTATGGGTCTAGCATGATGCTTTACCAAAAATGCGGCCAAAAAACCTCAAGCACAACTGAATGTCACGCAAACGGGTGCTGCAAATTGTTCACCAACATGTCCAGAATCTAGTGCACACGGCCGCCTTGATTGCAGTGTACCTTCCTTGCAGTGGTGCATTGGTATTTGGCGCTGGCAACACACTGCAGTTCGTTCCCTGTTGATATTCCTTTTACCCAGTGTGCAATGGCAGGTATTTCAAATGGTACACTTTTCGACAAGTTTCTATGCGAGGCTATCCAATTTCACAACAGCCTTTACGGTCTTCACAACATTTTTTTGTCACTAAAATGGTGTAAAGACAAACTGCAAATGAAATTTCGGAATGATCTAGGACCCTACTTGCTTCTGCAAATTTTTGGATTGGTGAGGATGATGCATTACAATCAGTAGAATGCACAAAAATGCATGTGCGATATGTGATGCCACGACGCAGGAGTAATGATACAAGAAGTGCGCAACTGCAACATCATGCAACTGTTCACGGGCAGACACTAAACGTCAGAATCGGGGTTCCACGGTGTCCGGGAAGGTCGCGCACGTCCCTCAATCATGTTGCACCCAGTCTCATTCACCTGCCAGGTGTTGAATCCTGGTCATACGCAAGGGGTGTCATAGCGCGTGGTTTGGTGCCACTCTGTGATGTGCATAGGGAGAGAAGAGAGTGACCAGGGGTGGCACAGCAGGAAATGGGCCCTAAAAAAGGTGTTGCCCGCCCAAAAACCTTCGCCCCACCAGAATGCAAGGATCACAACCAATGGCACACAAGTATGCAGCATGAAAATCAAAATGTGCCTCCTTCAGGACTCCCATGTGCAAGTCCCATGCGGCTGTATAACCGAATGTTTTTCAGCATGGATGAGCACAGCCGTGGTTCAATTCAAAGACCCAAGATCGTACCCGGAATTCCCCCTTGGCTGTCTCACCGATGCAGCAATGTGCAATAACCTTACAACCAAAAGTCTCTCTAATATGTCTCTCAGCCCCAACTGTCTCATGGCCGGGATCAGACACTGAAAATGAAAAGCCCTGACCATTGCCCGTTCTGAATCCCACCATTGAGACATCAAAACAGGCAGGGGCTCATGAAAGGTAGGGTCAGAGGTTAGGAGGGTGCTACCTTCGCTCTCATTCATTCATTCAGGGGGCGTTTCTGCACAGTGCCCAATGGTAAGTTAGCTTTCCTGTGACCACCCTGAAAACCACCCACCACCGGGGCAGCTACATCCACAGGGCAAAAACAGCAAAGTTAGACAGCAATCTGGCATTTTTAGTGGGAAATATAGTTTTTTTGAACTCGTTAGCTGAGTTTTTGGAGTGAGCAGGAATCTGAGTAGTCCTGTGTGGGAACACAGTAGCTACTGCGGTCACCTTGGCCAGTGGGGAAAATGGGTCCGAAATGGCCTATTTTTCGCACAGCACACGGTGCGCCCCCTCAGTATTCATTCGTTCCGTGGCAGGTTAGCCCCCGACAGGGACAGAGCCTGAAAACTGTTCTGGGGGGGCGGGGGGGTTCGAGACCACTTTCTGGACCCCCTCCCCCGCACTGAAAGGGCTCCGGTGACCAATGGTCTCGCGTTGCCGCCGACAGGGCCCGCCAGGGGGCTTCGAATGGTCGGGGGGGCAAGGGCTGAGTAAGTGTGCCGGTCAGTACTTCCGGGTGTGCACACTGGGTTGCGTTTTCAGGAAATTGCAAACATTGTCTGTCCCCAGGCGGCCGGGAAACACATTCCTGGGAGGTGAGAGGGACAGGGGTCCCACTCTCACCTACCGGCCCACCCAATGTCAAGCTGCTGCAGGTCCTGAAACAGGCGGCCTTTTGAGTATACCCTCTATTACGGGAGCCCCTTTCCAACCTCCTGCACCCCATGTCAGGGGGATTCGAACACCCCCACTTCCCCCCACCCCAGCCAAATTCTTCACCCTCCGTCAGAAAGGCAACAGAATGGGTCGTATGTCCAGGAACACCAGATCAGCCCCAAGTCATGCCATGGCCCGCTGCCCCAGTGAGCACGCCAGTGAGGCCCGCCGACCTAAAATGCGTCCGACGCAGTCAAACGAGTCAAAAACGGTCTTTCTTTTCGCCTGCTTTGAGGCCATTTTGCAAGGCTCCTGGGTACCCCGAGTCCCCGAAGACGCCTTGGAGAATGACAAACATGGAAACATGGGGAAATGGGGGGAAATGGGGGGGAAATGGGGGAAGTGGGGGAAATGGGATCATCATAAGATCACAAGAGAAAAGATATGAATACCCTCTACAAGTGGCAGAGAACTGGCGAAAAACGGGGGGGGTTATGGGAGAAAAATGGGAGAAAAATGCGACAATACACCAATGTTCCCCAATTCCAGTTTCCCCGTTTTCCCGGAGGCCGCAGACCTGCCCATCAGTTTCCTTTACAAAACTAAGTGTCTGTATCCGGATGGAAAACTGGGGGAGATCAAAAGTACCCATGGGTACCCGAAAAGTCGGGTACCTAGAAAGCCTGATTTTGGCACCCATACTTATACCGCCACAACAGCCAGTACCCCTGGGAGAGGTGCTACCAGATCCCCAGAAGGACCCAAAACGACTCGTGCACTTGTGACCCAGTTTCATGGCGCTCCAAAACAGTCAAGTCCTGACCTTTAGGCGACAGGGGGCCAATAACGTTCGGGAACACGACGCGCGACAGGGAAGACATGGGGCGGGGTCACGAGTCAAGGGTCAGGGTCAGGTGAAGCTTGTTTGTGGCAGTCAAAGGGTCACGGTGAATCGTCGAAGCCACATGTCAAGATCGAAGGGTCAAGCCAGGGTTTGGGTCCGTTCGCCCGAAGATACCTCGTCCATGACCCTCGAAGATGCGGCTGCGCTCCGGTGTGCAGGTTGTGTGCCTGCAAATATGGATGTGCGGACAAAACCAATGCGATGAGGTCCATCCATCCATGTGAAGCTTGAGCAAGGGGCAGCACAGAGGGAGGAATAGGAAGAAGCATGTGGCGTGGGGGTGGGAGAGTTCCGTGGAGGCTGGTTGATTAGTGTGGCACAATCGGTGTCCTTTGTGTGACGTGTTTTGTTGCGCAAGGGTCCTTCTGTGGGGGAGGAAAAGCGGGGTCTTCACTGTATGGCACCGTGTCACACAACAGCCAAACTGCAGGTGATGGGGTCGCAGTTTCAATTAAGACCTGCTCAGGTACTTGGCAATGAACCTTAGGGCAGGTCCACTTTGCTGTGGGGCGGGGCATTGTACTCGGGCCCATTGTACTCGAACAGGCAAACGCTGGAGAAAGCACTTTGCCCTCATGCTGCTTGTGTTTATTCCTCCACGCTGGGTGGCGTCTGCGATATTGCCCAGGCGCTGGGTGGCGTCTGCGATATTGCCCAGGCGCCCAGTAGTTTGTGTGCCAGGTTTATTATCAGGTTTATTGTCAGGTTTATTATCAGGTTTTTTATCAGGTTTTTTATCAGGTTTATTATCAGGTTTATTATCAGGTTTTCATCAGGTTTATTATCGCGTTTACTATCAGGTTTTTTATCAGGTTTTTTATCAGGTTTATTATCAGGTTTATTATCACGTTTATTATCAGGTTTTTTTGTCAGGTTTTTTATCAGGTTTATTATCAGGTTTTTTATCAGGTTTATTATCAGGTTTATTATCAGGTTTATTATCAGGTTTTTATCAGGTTTATTATCGCGTTTACTATCAGGTTTTTTATCAGGTTTTTTATCAGGTTTATTATCAGGTTTATTATCACGTTTATTATCAGGTTTTTTTGTCAGGTTTTTTATCAGGTTTATTATCAGGTTTTTTATCAGGTTTATTATCAGGTTTATTATCATACAAATTGGTGCAACTGTCCTCTTTCTGAAGGGTCAGTGTCGGGCACTGTTGCTTGATGCTGATGGACTTGTCAGCCTTTGCAAATGTCTGTGCCTGATTTCTGACCGCTCGTGACGGGCTCCCATTTGCACAGGATGCTCGACCGAGGCACATCAGAAAGTGTTTCCTGAGGGGGAAATGCATTTCACATGCCCAAACAACGTCCGCCAGTGAAATGTGACCCTTGTAGGGGAAAACAGTGCAACAGTACTGTTCTTTGGCTGTAATCAGCGTGAACTGTTTTTTTGGTGGAAAGTAAAAAAACGGGGTTTGGCCTGGGTACAATTTCTTTTTGTTGTAAACCCAAGTACCCAAAAAAGCGTGAGCCAAGTACTATTTTGTTGCTGGTAACCCAAGTACACAATACTCGTGGTTAAATCATTTTCACTTTTCTTTTAGAAGGGTTACAGCAACAAATAAAAAAAGGAGGAGGGGGGGGGGGATACACGGGTTACGCTGGACACCGTCAGCCATTGAGGCTGATTGTCGGCACACAAACTGTTTTCGGCCCTAGTTGTCTCCTCCATGGGTGGTACGAAAGGAAAGCGGTCCAACAGGACACCACACCGCCCCGCCCCTTCCCGTCCCGCTCCACACCGCCCCACCCTGCCCCGTACCGCCCAACGCCGCCCCTCCACGTCCCACCCCACACCACCCCGCCCCGCCCCTTACCGCCCAACACCGCCCCTCTGCGTCCCACCCCACACCGCGCCGCCCCACCCCGTCCCGCCCCACACCGCCCCACCCCACCCCGTCCCGCCCCACACCACCCCACCCAGTCCCGCCCCACACTGTCCCGCGCCGCCCCGTTCCGCTCCACACCGCGCCGCCCCGCCCCGTCCCGGCCCACCCCGCATCCCGCCCCGCCCTGCCCCGTGCCGCCCCACACCGCCCCGCCCCTTCCCGTCCCGCCCCACACCGCCCCGCCCCGCCCCGCACTGCCCAACGCCGCCCCTCCACGTCCCACCCCACACCGCCCCATACCGCCGCGCCCCACCCTGTCCCACCCCACACCACCCCGCCCCGTCCCGCCCCACCCCGCCGCACCCCAACCCGTCCCACCCCACACCGCCCCGCCCCGTCCAGCCCAACACCACCGCGCCCCCCGTCCCATTCCACACTGCCCCACACCGTCCCGCCCCACCCCATCCCGCCCCACACCGCCCCGCCCCTTCCCCTCCCGCCCCACACCGCCCCGCCCCGCCCCGCACTGCCCAACGCCGCCCCTCCACGTCCCACCCCACACCGCCCCATACCGCCGCGCCCCACCCTGTCCCACCCCACACCACCCCGCCCCGTCCCGCCCCACCCCGCCGCACCCCACCCCGTCCCACCCCACACCGCCCCGCCCCGCCCCGCCCCGCCCTGTGCCGCCCCGCCCCGTCCGGCCCCACACCCCCCCGCCCCATCCCGCCCCACACCACCCCGCCCCACCTCGTCCCGCCCCACACCACCCCGCCCCGTCCCGCCCCACACCGCCCCACCCCGTCCCGCCCCACCCCATCCCACCCCACAGCGCCCCGCCCCGTCCCGCCCAACACCACCGCGCCCCCCGTCCCACCACACACTGCCCCTCCCCATCCCGCCCCACACCACCCTGCCCCACCTCGTCCCGCCCCACACCACCCCGCCCCGTCCCGCCTCACACCAGCCCGCCCCGTCCCGCCCCCCACCGCCCCGCCCTGTGGTAAAAAGATTTTGTTAAAAAATATTTTGGTAAAAAAACCCCACACCGCCCCGCCCAGCCCCACCCCGCCCCGCCCCGCCCCACATCGCCCCGCCCCACCCCGTCCCACCCCACACCGCCCCACCCCGCCCCTTCACGTCCCGCCCCACACCGCCCCGCCCCGGCCCGCCCCGGGCCGCCCCACACCGCCCCATACCGCCCCACCCCACCCTGTCTGACCCCACACCGCCCCGCCCCATCCCGCCCCACACCACCCTGCCCCGTCCTGCCCCACACCACCCCGCCACACCCGAGCCCACCCCACACCGCCCCGCCCCATCCCGCCCAACACCACCGCGCCCCCCGTCCCACCCCACACTGCCCTGCCCCATCCTGCCCCACACCGCCCCGCCCCGCGCCACCCCGTGCCGCCCCACACCGCCCCGCCCCTTCCCGTCCCGCCCCACACCGCCCCACCCCGTCTCGCCCCACACCACCCCGCCCCACCTCGTCCTGCCCCACACCACCCCGCCCCACCGGTGTGGGGCCGGACAGGGCGGGGCGGGGTGGGGCAGGATGGGGCGGGGCGGTGTGGGGTGGGACGGGGTGGGGCGGGGCAGTGTGGGGCGGGACGGGGCGGGGCGGGGCGGTGTGGGGGGGGACGGGGCGGGACGGGGCGGGACGGTGTGGGGCGGGGCAGTGTGGGGCAGGACGGGGCGGGGTGGGCCCGAAGAGGGCTGGGAGCCCCCCCCTCGGAAGGAACGCTGGGCTATTGCATGGGTGCACAAGAGGCAGTTAGCACAAAGCGCAGAAAGGAATTTGGCTCGTCGGTGACCTACAAGACCATAGATACCTTTCTGTCACAAGAGTAAGACGGGAAGATGCCTGCGGGCAATCCACTGAGCAGGCAAAAAGCAGCAGCTGTGCAGCGGTACGTGTCTGACCACCGCTATGCTACAGCCACCGGATCTATATGTCAATTAACTACTAAGTTCACTAATAACAGGGAAAGCTGGTGCCCCCCGGGAGGGGCTGATGCCCCGTGGAGCTGTATGGACGGGTCCAGCAGGGGTGTAAGAGAACGGAGAACATCATGGCACCAGTCGGCACAGAAGTACAGGCCCCCACGTGTGGCATGTGCCAAGAGGCGTATGCATGACCGGACCAAACTGCATGATTCTGCATCCAGCGGTGCAGGCGAAAAAAGATCGTATCGTGTGTGCATGGCAAGATATAAGTTGCATGGCGACACCATTGAAGTGTGCTATCCAAATCCCAGGGTGTTCTGCTAATGATGCAGGGCACTGCAGAGTGCAACGCGCGCAAAATTGTGGGGCGAGAGTACCCTGAGAGGCAAGCACTTGTGCCCATGATGTAATGCTCAAGAGGCATGACATCCAAGTTTGTAAAAACGGTTGCCCCCCCTCAAGCACAAGCCTTGGGTACTGCCGCAACCCAGCCTGTTCCCCAACCCAACCACTGAGAGCACAGAGGAACTGGAAAGAACTGCCGGGATTTTGGTGCATGTTGTATGATGAGTGGTGCCACAAACAAAAGACCTTTGCTCATGCCATTGCACCCATCGTCCGCAACCGCAACATGCGGACTCGGGAACGCACCGTTGTTCGCGTCCCCGGCATTGGACTGACAAATCGGTGCTTTGGTCAGCCGGGGGTGATTGGCCGGGCACATGGTGTGGCCGAGGGCAGTGGATGGGCATAGTTTGGGTGGCCAAGCAGTGATTGGGTGACCAGTGATGCCCCCCTGCTCCAGCCTTGTGGTTTCATTGGAGTGTGCCATGAAGTGCACCTACGTCGCACAACCATACGTACCAACCCACGCGGGCCACACGGAAACTCGTACACACCCAATCCGTTAAATAAGGCTTGAGTTCCTGAATGCAATCATTAATCAGTGCCCCTTGGGCCCACATCTTCGTAGTATGAAAGTATCCCCGGCAGGACTACAGCTGGTGGGGTTTATCACATGGTGCATGGTTCATTGGCATGGCATCATGTGGCGCAGAGGTGTAGGTAAAGTGTAACACTGCTAGCACGAGATACACACCTTTTGGGTGGGGGGTACACATGATACACACTTGGGATACAAAAGGGATACATGAAATCCAGGAACAGAGGAAGACATCTTGGCCATCCTTCACAAGATACATGCTATATCAACGAAGATTCTTCAAAAATAATCCCTTCGTCGTGTCTGGGAAACCCCCGCAAGGGACTCCGGAACGTACCACTGGGACTGCAAAAGCAGAAAAGGCTGCAAGACACGTGCAATACGCGCTCTTGCGATTGGGATACACACATGATACACACTTTTGAAGCTTGGGGTGCCGTTCGATACAGTAATTGGGGCTTTTGGAATACATGTTGTCTGCAAGTGTGGTGTGGCACTGCATGCGGGCATGGGATCACATGGAATTGCATGGCACTTCCTGGCGCAAGGACACTAACATATCTCTCAGGGTCATGCAGAAATATGCCAACACGGAGCGTTTTCAGGTATTGGCGTCATTGTTGCCTTATTTCTGCCCACTGCGTGTCCCGGAGGGGTGTATGTGGGGCATAATTGGAAAGCCCTTGATAAGGGGTATTTGGAACGCCCTGGGTCTGCATGCTGTACTGCCGATATGTTTGAGATTTTCCGGCACAAAAGCCATTTGGCCAAAAACGGCCCTGTTTCCCGTCCGAAAACAGGGCCATTTTAGGCCAAATAGTTTTCATGTGGGGACCGCCATTTTCACATATTGGTGATTTGGCCCTGGCCCCAGGCTCATTTTCAAGCCCTTTTCATGTAGATTTCAAAAAGTATACACATATCCCCCCCCAAGGAAACGAAATTCTGGTGCATTGGACCAAAACTTGAGAAATCCCCGGAAAAGTGTGCATTTGCTCCGCGTTGGCATATAATGAATGTCCCCAAGAGATATGCAGAAGCCAACTCACAGGTACTTAAGCATATTTGCACACAGCATGCAAATGTACCTCGTCCTCCAGTCCCTCGTCCACCTCGTCCATTCCCACTCCAGGCCATAACGTTGCCCGTTAGCCCACCTTTCGGTACTGAGCGGCCGTAGTTCTGGTCGTAGCCTCGTGCCGCTCCTCGGCCATACACTTGTTCATAGGACAAGAACCCCTTGGCCACTTCACCCTTAGCTTTGCCTTTTCCCTTGCCTTTACCTTTGCCGTTCGCAGGACCTTTGCCCGATTTGCCCAGCAACGGCGCCCTGTGCAATCAAGAAAAGGGGACCCCCTCATGCCACTGGGCAAAGCACCGAAAATTGGCTTAACTGGACGACTGAGCGATGGGCGGCAGACGGGTAGACAACATGACAAATGGGGACAGAGAGAGTCAAAGAGAAGGGCGGGGGGAGCACGCGCGTGCAAGAGAGAGGGAGAGATGGGAGGGAGAGGGGGAGAGGGAGACAGAGAGAAAGGAGAGGGAGAGAGGGAGAAGGGGGGGGGGGGCGAGGGGGGGGAGCAAGTGACACTCAACGGGGTCTCAGTGCCATGGTGGCACTGGGCATGGGGAAGGTCCTGATTTAATTTCCCTGATGTACTGCATTTGTTCTGGGAGGCTTGGGGTGCACTATGCACACACGTACAGCTGTAAACCCCCAAACCCAGGGCGCCGTAAAAACTGCACTTTTTTTTTAAAAACATGCACACGACAGGGCTCTAGCCCCCTAGATCGCAAATGTATAACCAATGATAATTTTACGGCGCCAGCGCTGTAAACATTGACAAATCTCGGTCAAATTCTACATTTTCTCGAACCGAGTTGGATCTGAAAAACACAGTTCCAGCAACGCTTTAAACTAGTAGCGCGGGATCGGGATGTTGTTCAGATATGCTACGACGGGTCATTGGCAACCCAAGGGGAATGTGTAAAGCAAATCCACAAAAAAACAGATAGCTATAAGTTGCATTTTCTAGACAATTTCAATGACATCTCCCCAATTGGACAACTGCACGGAGGGAAATATTGATCAAATGAGACCCAAACACTCTGCCAATGCATAGAGATTGGCCCTCTATGCCACATGTCCCTACAAAAATGTTTACGCCGCTAGCGATGTGAAAAGTTGTCTACCTGGTGATTGGAAACCAACACTATGACCAAAAAAAATTTTCTATGTCTAAGGGAGAAGGTCAAAGGTGGACAAAGGGGGGTCTTCATAGTACATTGTGTGCTTCCCATATGCGCTAAGTTTGATCCCCCTTGTAATCTATGACAGCTGGACACACCAATGAAGACCCCCAATGGGCAGGGGGGGGATCAGTCTGTAGTGGGTAAACATTTACGGCGCCACCACTGTAAACTTTCTAATGAGAGGGGGCAATTGAAACAAGGGTGTATAGGTGGTCAGCAGTATCCCCCCAAAGAAAATCATGGGGTTGCATGTTTGCATGGGTTTGCAAGGTGGGGGCTGTACATTTCCCCCACACAGAGTTCCCCCCCACAACCCCTCCCCTGCCTACTTGTTTTTTTTGTCAACCCCTGTGAAGGGTTATGTGGACTTGTAATTCTTGTGTAGAAGGAGATCAAGTATAGCCCCCACCCCTCAATTCTCATGGCAGCATTTTCTCTTACCTGCGGTCAACTATATGCACACTTCAAGCAACGTAAATAGTTATTATGCAAGCGACAAAAAAAACAGCCGATACGGCCGTCAGATGCTTGGAGCATAGAAAGCAGAAAAGCTAGAAAACATTTATTGGTTTGTCACGCGAGGTTTGCCCAAAGCTATAAAAAATCAAGGTGCTTCCTTCTTGGGTGGCCCCTGTTCTTGGTTCGTTGCACACTTTGCCTCAAAATCTTGTTCAGTAGGTGTGTTTCTATGATGTGCCTTTATTGCACCAGCCTGCATGGGCTCTGATAGAAATTGCGGCCAACCCTCCCTGCATATTCCTTGCGCACTCGGATGGGGGGAAATTGAGTGCATTGAGAGGACCAGATAATGGGCCTTCGGACCGGTCGGTTTTCGCCTATGGGCTGAAAATTAACATTGTTTCTTGGTCTAAAACAGGACTTTCACGACGAAAATGGAATTTTTGTTAGAAAAAGGCCATTTGTGAGAGCGGCACAAATGTGCAAATGTGTTGGGGGCACGAGGCAGTGCACAATCAGGGCTTGGACACCAATGCGCATCGGTGTTGTGTGCAAGTGGTGCAAAAAAAAAAAGGATAGTCTGACAGCATCCTTGCAAAACAATAGCACCCCAGGAGTTGTGCAACAGCCTAAAAACTGCCGCCTCCCAAGGAGGAAAAAAAATGTGGTTTGTGACTGAACCCTTATGAAACACCCATGACAATCAACGAACTGTTTCTTGGTTTGGTTGTTATCTGTGCAACCCCTTACAACTGTTCTTCACAACGGAACTGCCGTAAATATTCATAGTGCTTGCACTGCAAATGAATGCAATTGACCACGTGTAGGGGAATATGCTGGGCAACAAGAAATTAGGGGTGGGGGCAAATTATCCCTTTTATGTTGGGTTTGGTTCTTGATTGTTTACGGCGCTGGCGCAGTAATATTTCATGGCACTGGTAACATAAAGGCTTACGGCTCTGGCGCCCTAAACAGTAACGCTATGCACATACCTTACCTCCTGGGCAGCAGTCACTTTCACGATGGACACTAACCCACTGACCCACCCCTGCATTTCCCCCATTGTGGCGGACACCAGTGCTCACATTGCACACTCCTAACCTGCTAGCCCTTACCCAAACCCCAACCATTTGCATTGGCCCCTCTGAAAAGCCACCTGCAGACTATGCAGATTCACAGGGTGGCTGCCACCCCCCCCTCTCGCACTTGGAACCCAGCCCATGCAGTGCACTTGGCATGCATGCGGGGCCTCGTCTCTCAAAACAGTGCAACTTGCCCATGCAATGACAACAGACCAACACAAACAATGGCGTGTTTCTGTGCATGTGAGGCCCATACTGAAATGATGGGTTTGAATCGGATCTTGAGCAACACTTTATCACCAGTTTGTGACCCATTTTTCTATCTTTACTTGGGGGAGGGGGGGGGCATACAAGCTGAGTAAGTGTGCCGGTTGGTACTTCCGGGTGTATGCACTGGTTTGAGTTGTTAGAAGTAAATTGTTTGCATTGCTTATTCCCGGGGGGGAAATATTTTCAATAGCTGAGAGTCGGACAGTTGTCTCTCTGCTCGTGAGTGCTGCTTCTGCCCCTTAACGCCCCTCCCATGCCGGTGCCGTCACACCTCGACAGTAATTCATCAATTTCTCCATCATATCGTTGAGATAAAACATGAGACTTGCACCAGCAGATTCAGCATGAAAAACAGCATCTTCTTAATTTTGCAAAGAAAATTGGCTCAAGTGCCGATATGTTGGAGATATGGCCCCAGAAGAGCAAACTGGACACCTGAAATCTTGAATGAAAACCACTGCAGGACCCATGACTCCAGGCTTCCGGTGACTTAGACCCTGAAACCTTCGTAGAACTAAAGCCCTTTTGAAGGGCTTGAAGGGCTATCCGAAAAGTGTATACATACCCTTCCCTACAGAACGATATTTTACCATCCTTGGCAAAAAACCGATAGTTCCACTCCAGGAGGCCAATGACCTTCCCCCCCCCCTAGTTTTTGGACATACACATGTCTCTACAAGGAGCCCAAAACCACTTCTGCCAGACCATGCACTCATCCACATCAGAAGTAGGGTTTCAGATTCAGGCCGAATTCAAAAAATCGAATTCAAATTCGGGCAAATTCGGCGAACGAATTCGAATTCCCGAATTCACATTACACTAGGGTCCTCCTGGGAGGGTCAACCGAATTCAACGAATTCGGCGTGAATTCGAATCTCGAATTCGAATTCGGGAAGTCGGCCTGATTCCCTAACTTAGACGACATTCTCTGGAGCCCAGCCACCCGCTGTTTCAAAGGCCTCTATCGCATTGACCTGAGATACACTCAAAACCAGTACTGTATGCATATCGGTTGCATGTCGTGTGGATCCTTTTCCATGAACCAATGCACATTGCGTTTGCACCTTTGCCAAGATGTATTAGCAACTCTCAAATGATATAGAGCTCAGTATTTTGCAATTTCTTTGTCCGGGTTCGGGATTAGGTTGGTCCTGTGCTCTTCACAGGGGGCCACTATGCAACGCAGTGCACATGCACAGCGCTCTTGGGCCCTCAAACAGGGGGGGGGGGGTCACAACAAAAATGCAACCATGGGAGTAATCGGTCCAACAAAATGCCACCATGGGGGGGGGGTCTTGTTCCAGGGGGTCAATGCAAGTGTGCATGACATTGTATGCCACGCTTCAGCCTTGTGTATCAAGTGTGTATCCCACATTGTATCCCACAAATAAGTGTCTATGGGGTCGGCCCAGTCCGTTTTGGCTGTGCCGCCCATCGTGTGCCCCTCCCCATGGAACATGCCCTACAGGCACTCAACCAGGTCATTGGGTCTGCGGTAACCGCGAGTAACATCGACAATATAATCGGTTAATTGCGATAATATGTTTTCGAGCATTGTCACTGGGAGAAAACGGACGTTGTACTCGCAAGTACATGGGCATTGTAAACACGATTACAATGGAATAATGTGCAACTGTGAGTAAAAATTATCGACAAGATCGGTCGCATTCTTTTCCTTGCCGTTACAACTTTCCAACTGCGAATAATTTCGATAATACTGCTGTAACCACGGGTAAAAATGAACAATATCATCAAAATTACTTGCAGGACAACTGTTAGACAAGGGACTGATGCAAATGTTATTATCATAAGGACAATTATAGGGAGAATACATGGGTCGTATAACCCCTTCAGTCCTCCCCGCTCTGGGGACCCTGAGCCAGCAGGGGATGTAGCCATTGTGACCTTTCGCTGCTTTTGTGGCCACTGTGACTTTCCCGCAGATTGGGAACCAAGAGGGAACCAACACTCTGCTTGGTGGGTGCCTTCGAATGTGGGCAGGCGCTAGGGTTTGGCCAAAAGGGGTTGGCTGGCTGGTGTTGCGCAGAATACTTTTCTTTGTTTCATGGTTTTTCTACCTGTCATATTTCAAAGGCAGTTGATGTGGTGGGTAATCCAGTGGTGTGTGACCATGACTAAAAGTGGCTAATTCTGGGTTGTCACAGAATGTGTCTCCACCCCCACCAAAATTGTTATCACTGGGTGCATGGGTTGGGAGTTGGGTACCCAGTACCATTTGCCACTCAGTAGCACCTACTCTTGTCACACCTTAAACTCCAGAACAAACATCTGTATCCAGCGCACAACCAGGGGGGCTTTCCCCCTTGCGCAAGCACAGCCGAAATCAGGCCAAAAAATGGTCACACGGGGATCCCTTAATTGAACAAGGCCGTGCTTACGCGCGATCCACAGGTAATCAGTTCTTTGAGGTTCTAGGCCCTATCACAACAAACTGCGCTGAAATACATGTCTAAACAAATGGAATTGTGTTGCAGTCTCAGGCAGAGTGTTGTCATGGGCACTTTGTACAAGCATGGCTCAGCCCCTGTTTCCCACTGCAGTTGGCTCACAAACATGTCATCTTGCATTCTTGACCACGAAAACTGCATCAGAAAGACGACGGTCAGACGAAGCCGTCTTTCTTGGACAAGGCCGCGCTTGCGCAAGGCGGCGATGTTGGTGTATCCTCTAGCGGGTGTCTGGCGTGCGCAGCCCTCGCAAATTAGAGGGGACATACCCTTGTCCAAGTTCCAGGGTCTTCTTTGCCTCCTTCAGCAGCTCGAGGGGCAGTTGCTTTTTGCGTCGAATCTTGAGCACACCGTCGATCTCCTCTGCAGAAAAGCAGGAGAATTGCAGAGTTGACCAACGAAAATGCTTGGCCACAACCAAAAGAGTCTAGCTGTGCTTCAAAGAAAAAAGAAAACGAACATCTCCGCCAAATGCGGTCCAGACCTCAAATGGCAATTCCAATTACAACGCCAGGTTGGCTTTTGGCGTATAACAGGTATTTGACTGACGTTCGCTGCTTTGGTTTTCCAGAATACTGCTATTGCACATCCATTTGATCAGCCCATAATATGGGCACTGAAATTTGAACTGGCAGCAGGAACCTTCCATTGGATATAAAAATGGTGATGACCTGAAATAATTTCTTGTGAATTTCAGTCTACTGGTCTTTTCAGAAAGGGGGGAGGATAGGA
The DNA here is from genome assembly GCA_964036045.1 of Eutreptiella sp. 'Long Island Sound 2002'. NCBI lineage: Eukaryota > Euglenozoa > Euglenophyceae > Eutreptiales > Eutreptiaceae > Eutreptiella > Eutreptiella sp. 'Long Island Sound 2002'. The sequence goes on from OZ038386.1 coordinate 51,840,204, forward strand.
TGCAAGGAGGGTGTTAAGATACAAGAAGGGAGGGTGTGTGCCATTTGGGCTGAGTGAGTATGCCAGTTTGTATTTCTGGGTGTACATAAGTGTACACCTTTTGCGGTGGAGGATTCCGTGGGTTTGGGGGTGAGGGGTCAGGTTCCAAAAAAACCTGTGAGAGGTTGGCAGCCCGTTCAGCTAATCCCAACAGCTGGGTGAAATTGTTTTTACCAGGTGAGAGTGGGACAGTTGTCCCTCTGCTCACAAGTGCGGCGCCAGCATGATCCATGCAAAGCGTTTCCCAAGACCGTGAAGTTTGGAGGGTGCTCACCACCACTGACGTGGGAAATGTAACACAGGGCCAGGGGGGTCTGGATCACCAAGTGTTACCCACCAGTTGTCGACAGCATACTCAGGCGTTTTGCCAGTTGTTTCAAGAGTTTTCTGTTATGCCAGTTTGTGCCACCGAGGTCCTTTGGTGGGGCCTATTTTGTTACATGCTTCCCGTGTTTCCTTACCAGGGCCCTTTCATGGGGCCTAGGGAGGTGCTGCCAGCGTGTGCTCCACCAAGGCCCTTTGGTGGGGCCCAGGTAGTTGTGTGCGGTATTGTGTGATTGTGCTGTGGTTACAGAGGAGGGTCACAAAGCCTCGGGTTTAGTTGTAGCCGCCCTGGTGCTACTGCTCACTCCTATATCCCCAAAACTGGGGGGGGGGGGGGCATAGAGGCTCAGTGGGTAGGTTGGTTGGGACCTGTCAGTCAATCCTCTATTGTCAACGCCACTTTTCTGAGGGCCTAGATGAGGTGCTTACAAAGTGGTCAAGGCCACTTCACTGAGGGTCCAGACAAAATACCACAGGGTTGCTGAGGCCTACTTGGCGTAGGCGAGGTGTTGTGAGCCCAGAGGGTTTGTGGCGTTGTGAACGCCACTTTCTTGAGGGCCTCGACAAAGTATGGCAAAATTGGTAAAACCACTTTCTTGAGGGCCGAAACGAGGTGCTATGGATTTGTCAAGGCCACTTTCCTACGGGCCTAAACAAAATACCACAAGGGGGGAAATGGGGGGGGTCAAAGCAACTTTTCACAGAGCCTGGACAAAGTACTAGAAACTTGTCAAGGCCTTGAAGCATCTCAAAAAAAGCCGCCAAGGCAGCTTTCGTAAGGGCCTACATGAAGTATCACAGAGGCATCAAATCACTGTCCTCGGGCCCAAGATGAGGTAGTCAAAAAAAGGGGGTTTGCATACTGGGTGACTGAGTGAGGGGGGGGGGGGGCATAAAGGGGGAGTAAACGTGCCAGTTGGTACTTCCGGTTTCACACATTTGTCACATTTGGTTGCATTTTGTGCAGCCGTGGGAGTTGCAAATGTCCCCAACCAACAAGGGAAACCCGCGTGTCCAAATCAGGTCTACTGTGGGCAGAATTCCATCTAAGCCAATGCCTAAGCCTATGGTTTGTGAAGGCACAAAAAGACAACTGCATCCGAATTTCACGACGGAAAGCTCCTTGAAGTGTAGACACAAACAAAATTTAAAACGAGGTTCAACTGGTGATAAATGGTGTCTCGACCATCCATCTAACACATGATGTCTTGCTGCATCTGACAAAGAAGATGAAGGCTACAACCCACAAGCGTTGGAGGGAAAATGCCCACAACACATGCCCATCAAATCATTGAGGCAGCACCTACACCCTTCATTGCTCACTCCACCACCCACTTAACGGTCACCGGTAGCTAAATGTCACCTTCAAACACTTTATTTAATTATGACACCCAATCTAATGGGACAAAAGGTGTAAGGGCTCGTTAGGGTGAATCCGCGGTCGGCTCCTATTTTGAAGTACTGATGCGGGTGGCTGCGACCCTAGCAACTATCGATCAATCTACTCTATTATTCGCATGGCTTGTGCACCTTGTCCTCGTACTTGAGTGCCACTAGTTGACCCGATGATGGGAAAAGGCTGGTGTAGTTGCATTTGTTTGGCCCTTCCTCAAGGTCCAAATTGTTCCCATGTTGCAAAAATAGTCAAGGCCAACCCAACAATCTTCCCACACAACGCAATCACTTCGGTTAGCATGGGTCTGCCATGGTGCATTGCCAAAGCCTTGGTTGAGCTTGAGGATGTAGAGACTCAAAAGTACTTCCTCTGCTACAAGAGCTTCGAAAGCGGTCTTCTCTACGGCATTGCCCTGGGCAACATAGAAATCATCTTCACATGCGGGAACCTTGATAACCAGTAGATGGGCCTTACATATGCACGGTGTCATTGTGCGCTTCCTCTTTGGGGGGCGGCTCTTGAGAGGGACGTAAATCAAACCGTCTTAGGGTCCCCAATAAGGGGATAAATCAAATGGGGTGCATAACCTCGACCATCTCAGGGTCCCAAAAGCGGGGGATGAATCAAAAGGTCTACTTAACCCGTGCTGTCTTGCGGTCCCTAACACATGGGATAAATCAAAGGGGCTACATAGCCCTTGCTGTCTTGGGGTCCCTAACACATGGGATAAATCCAAGTGGCTACATAGCCCCTGCTGTCTCGGGGCCCCGAAAGAGTGGTTAAATCAAAGTGGCTACATAGCCGCTATCTCAGGGTCCCCAAAGAGGGGGGTCATCAAAGTGGCTACATAGTCCGTGCCATCTTCGGGACCCCAAAAAGAGGAATAAATCAAAGCGGCTACACACCCCTACAGCCTCGAGGGCTCCACAACGGAAAGGAGCAGCACGGATACATAGTCCATAGTGTATTGGGGATGGGCAACAAATGCACCATTTGTGAAGCGAAGAGGCAGAACATGGGTAATGTACGAAAGAAGTGTCACAAAAATGGGAAAATATGGGCATTATGTAAAAAGTTCCTGCATGTATGCACCACTACATTTCCCCTGTTCTGGATTGGTTCCCCACGCCACAAGCACCAGAGGCCGCAGGATAAGCATCCCCCAAATCGACCTGGCGTGCCCGAGCCAGAATCACGACATACTGCAGCACAGTTTCGAGCTCCACTTGTCGATGGCATTGCGGCAGACATTGACATCGGTTGACAAATCTGACACTTTGTTGCCGGCCATCATGAAGTCAAAGGGAAGCCCTAGGCGAGAGACGCATGGTTGGGCAGCCTTTCATGCGCGGGGGATACCTCACGCGGCTGGACCCCAAATTTCGAGTGTGGCAAATGCGGACCGATTTCAGGGGCGGTCCAGGGGCTGTCCATGCAATAGGCAATCTGCATTGCACCGACACGGTGTCTGGCTGCCGAGGTAACGACAGGGCTTCTGGAAACGCA